>SJYW01031751.1:373601-410766 GCA_006410735.1 Raphicerus campestris | reverse complement strand
AGAGCCAAGCCAGTGGCTTACCCTGTTCTCTGCTTCTGAGGAGAGTGACCTTTGGCTCTTCTCCCTGCTGTTACCCTGCGTTATCTCCCAAAGTGTCCGTGTTTGGACTACAAAATGCTTTTTTATCTTTCTCTGGTTCTTCCGGTTTCTTGGTGCGAACCCAACAGGACAGTTAAATTTGTTGGACAGTGTTCCGATACTACGCAAGGCGTAGAGAGAGAGATGTACAAGTTGTCTCTTAAGTTTTAATACTAACTGAAAAGAATTATTTCTGAATGAGCAGTGTGTGTACCAAACACAAAGTCAAAAGGACAGCTTTTTGTGTGAGTTGTGTGAAGGTAGCAGAGCGAGGGCATTCTCTTTCAGGGACATTGAGTTTCAGTTTGCTTTAGGCATTTCTAGGGACCTTAAATCTAGTGAAAATATCAAGCCATCTTTGAGATTCACATTTTCATTCAGATCACAAAGCACATTGAGCTCCTTTGTTCTGTTTTAACCAACAATGAGTAACATTTTCTGCAAGAGGAAAAATCAGATTGTTTAGAATGTTTCTGGGTTGGTTTGGCTTTTGAATCATCCCCAGTGAAAACAGCCAATTGGTTTTCTTTGGAAGATCTTAGGTTCTTAGAAGTCAGATAACCAGAACTTACATTCTTAGAACTCAGATGACCTACTTTCATTGAAAAGAAAAATTGCAGTGAAAGGCCTAACATAGCTTTTTAGCCCCCTCAATGATCACTTCTGGGGATAACTGGGAAGTCACTTGGAAGGAAGTGACTGTGGCCCAGGAGGGTCGGGCTGGGTCTGCATGCTGCTGGCCTTTCTGTTCCTACCATGTCCTCCGCCCCCTCCTGCCATTGTTCTCCTGCATCAGCGGATCCTCCTGCCCAAGAGGGCTTCCTTCTGCTCTTCCTGTCCTCAGCTCTTGCACGACTTTGAGATATCAGCTGTGTTTCTCTGCCTTAGAGCCAAAATGTTTCTATACAAGTAGAAGAATTCTTTGGAACAGGAAAGAGTTAATACTCATCTGAAGCACTCTTGCTGTTCAAAAGATGTTGTCGGTATCAGTGTGTTGCCCATTAAATATCTTTTCAGTCGCCTTTTTTCTTTCCAGTGAGAACTGGCAAATCTAAAGTTTCCGATTGCCTTATTTATAGTTTAATAAACTGTAGTTCTGTATCTTCTGAATAGATAGAATGCAGCCATAAGTTTGCATGGTAGACTTTTTACTTGGGAGAGAAGGGGGAGGATGAGTTTGCCTTGCAGGGATTGTTAGACTCTTCCTGCTTTTTCTCTATCATCCATAAGGAGTCAGAGCAAAAGAATGAAAATTAATGTCTCTTCTTGAAATCCATTTGTTTATGGTGAACCTGTCCCAGCCTTTTCACTTTGTTTTGTCCTCACCTTGTGGCTTTCAGGATCTTAGTTTCCTGACTAGAGATTGAACCCTTGTCCTTGTCAGTGAAAGCTTGGAGTTCTAATCCCTGGACTGCTTGTTTACAAGGAACTGATTATATTTTCTCTAACATAGATTTAGAAAAATATTCTTGAGTATTGCCTTTCATTCTGATGGTTGTCTTTTTGCTCCTGCTTTGTCTGTTGTAATGTCTCACCTCTTCACAACAATAGAAGATTTACCCAGAAAGTCCCAAGAAAGTTTTATCTGGAGTAAATGAAAACTTACGCAGCCAGGGGCAACAGATGTCTTCTTTGCCGTAACTCAAACTCTGCCTTTAGGTTGGTTTCTTTAGATAAATTATTTTTTAATTAAAAAGAGTTGGCGAGCTCTAATAAGGAACAGTTGGAGTGAAGAAACCCATAGTCAAAAGCAGAGATACTTTAACAAGGGCCCTACAAGCCCGAGGACATTTTATTCAAAATACAGTGCATTTCTGTGTTCATTTTTCTAGACCCATAAATCATACCAGATTCTCAAAAACCCCAAAAGAAATGTTTTACTCTGAAATTTAACAAACCAGACACTGTGTACTTAGGAAATTCATAGAGTCCTAGGAGGTGAAATTGGGTCTCCTCTGAGGTTCTTTCCAGGCTTAATTTAAGGTTTTCATGTTTACGGTCTCTGAGGCTCTCTGCAGGATGTGCGTGCCAGTACAGAGCCGAACACCGGCGGGTAGAGAGCGGCACCTGCAGACAGAAGGGGAGGCTAGAGGGAGAAAGGCAGGACTGCCTCTTGAGTTAAATACTCCGGGAGTTAGAGGGCTGTATCTGCCGTTCACACGTGGCCTCAGTTTTGTCAAAGGCTCGTCCATCCACCCTTGCAGAGCTGAAGAGGAAATGGAGACTCAGCTGGGAAGTCACCAGAAGGCACCTGCAGCTCTCGGGCCATGTGTCACTTAAGTAGTTTATCCTGCTCCTAGGTGGTCCTTACACAAGGACTTTGTGAGGCTTTTGTTGTTACTGTTATTTTCCTGAGGCAGGGTTTTTTTTTTTTTGGTGGTCTTACGGGAAGAATTGACTTTTGGCAGCCAAATTCCTTGCTAGTAAACTGGTGTAGTGATCTAAGTATTAAGTATGTATGATATAGTCTCTGCCACAAACAAGCATTGTGTTTATAGTACCAGCTGAATGTCCTGAAGGCCGCATAGTACTATGATTATAATGACTCTCCAGGCAAGCAGTTTGATTTAGAATTCACCAGTGGTTTAAATGTATTATATTGTGAATAGTGTTATTTTGTAAGTGCCAAGAAACAAATCGCTTGGAAGCAGTTGATCTTATCTTGGTACTCTATTCATGACTTAAATGTGAAAATTGATACATACTAAATTGAAGTGCTCTATTTTTACCTTGAAGAAGATCCATAATGTCAGCAAATTGTATCTTCGAACCTTTGTGAGTAAATGTTTGCTGAAAGCACGGGAGGCTTAGCCTGACTACAGGCTGACAAATTTGCTTTTTAAAGCGAGTTTAGTAATTCACAGACTAATAGAATTGTGTAGATGGAGGCTTACAATTAATGCAAACATTAAGAAGTTCTTCTATGAGACATTTTTTTGGCAGCAGACTGTTCAGTGATGGACAGTATTTAGTGTGGTGACTGTTAATTTTAGGGAAGGCTGAAGTTTCAGAAAGGGTAGTGAAACTGAAATGGAGACGCAGAGGAGTCATTATCTGAATGTTGAAGTCGCCTAAACGGTAAGTGCATCTGTAGTCACTAAGACTTCCCACATGTGTTGACTCTAGCATGCTGGTTCTAACGTATGACTTAACAGCAAAAAGGGAAGTGCACAGAACTCTGGTTATAACTTCAGAAACCCAGCTGACAGGGAAATCCTACACAAACACACCCGGTCGTAAGATGAACTTAGTAAACAGTGCTTTAGGGGGTCACTGAGTACAGAGGGGAGTCAGGAGTGTGTGGCTAACTTGGGAGTTAGTCTGTCAGAGATTTAAGTCCCTCAGCTATAAACAGAAGGGTGGGAGAACGTGTTCTCCAAGGGCCCTGCCAACTCTTAGCAGCTGGATAATGCCCCTAATTACGTGTGGGTACAATTTTGTATCATTAGAAGGAGCCATACTGGGCAAGGTACTGTGTTAGGTGCTTAGCCTGATAGTCAATATCTAGTACGATGCTTTCATGCTGTTGAGAGCAAAAGTGTTTACCAGAAAGTAGTCACTGAGCCTCTAAACTTAGGGGTTGCTTTCACCATTATATCCTTACCTGATTCAGTGACCTTACCTCTTTTCTTGTCTTCAGCCACTTAGGTATTTAATGCTGGTGACCATACATTTCTTGAAGTTCTTCCCTTAATTTTCACTTTTCTTCTTTAATACAAAAAATGTCTGCTTACAAATATATATATGAGATTAAAATAAGTCACACTGTGGGTCTCAAACAGTACACTCTGCTACCTCACTGTTAGAGTAACAATTTGGAGTGTGTTTACTGGCTTTTTAAGGAGTCTCCCTGAGAAATGTCCAGCTTCCCGTGCCTTGCTCTCCTGGTGCCAGTTGCCCTGGTCCCTCCTCCGCTTGGACTGTGACGTTCTTCAGCTTCTCCCAGTCCTCCACCCCTCCTCCTGCCTGCTAACCAGCAAAACCAGGCAGGCAGTTCCTGCGTCGGAAAGTCCATCTTCTCTGGCAGGATCATCACATAACCACACTCTGCTCCTTAATCATTTTCCTCGTCACTCCCCATCCAGTTAGGTCAGTTGCCTTCTTACCCTCTTGGCTGCCCTGTAAATCCTTACTGGTGTGATTCTGTTCCTTTTGTGCTGCACGCATAGTGCCCTCTGCCTGTCCTGATCCTGGGTCTTCTCACTCATCCTTCTGCGGCTACTGTTAGTCCAGGTGGATCTGAACATTTTCCTGAATTTATACCAAGTGCTCAAGTATGAGATATAAAATTATTGTTTTCTTTTTTTTTTTCCTTATACATAGGTTTTAAAAGTGAAAGTTGCTCAGTTGTGTCCAACTCTTTGTGACCCCATGGACTATATACAGTCCATGGAATTCTCCAGGCCAGAATACTGGAGTGGGTAGCCTTTCCCTTCTCTAGGGGATCTTCCCAACCCAGGTCTCCTGCATTGCAGGAGGACGGTTTACCAGCTGAGCCACAAGGGAAGTCCATACATAGGTTTTATTGTTTTGTTATTACATGTTCCTATACATACTGGAGAATGCACCAGTATGGAATGGAGAAGGCACCCCATTCCAGTACTCTTGCCTGGAAAATCCCACGGATGGAGGAGCCTCGTAGGCTGCAGTCCATGGGATCGATAAGAGTCAGACACGACTGAGCGAGTTCCCTTTCACTTTTCACTTTCATGCATTGGAGAAGGAAATGGCAACCTACTCCAGTGTTCTTGCCTGGAGAACCCCAGGGACGGGGGAGCCTGGTGGGCTGCCGACTATGGGGTGGCACAGAGTCGGACACGCCTGAAGCGACGCAGCAGCATACATACTACAATGTTGGGTACATAATACTCAACACTCAACACACTTAAAAATTTTTTTTACTTGAGATATTATCTACTTGTAACATTGGTTTCATATATACAACATAATGATGCGACCTTTGCATAGACTGTGAGATGTTGCCTTTGTTTTGTGTTAGAGGCCGTATAGGGCTGCTGTTGGTCTTGCTGTTCAGTCGTTCAGTTGTGTCCGACTCTCTGCAAAGCCATGGACTATAGCCCGTCAGACTCCTGTCCACGGGATTTTCCAGGCAAGAATACTAGGGTGGGCTGCCATGCCCTCCTCTAGGGGATCTTCCTGACCCAGGGATCAAACCAGCGTCTCCTTCACTGCAGGCAGATTCTTGACTGGTAAACCATCAGGGAAGCACGTGGAGCCGTGGGAGATTTTAAAGGAAGCTTAGTATTAACAGAGATGGGGAGTCAGGAGTTTTCATACTGAATATAACTTACAGTGCTAATTTCTTGGCCTTTAACTGGGAATAGGAACCAGTAAATATCCAAGCTTGACATAGTACTCCTTCCTTCTCTTAGGATGTCCATGCTGAGCCCTCCTCCTGATGGAGCCCTAAGGTTTAATGAAGGTCAGTAAGAGCTCCTCCTTTGAGGAGTTTGGAAGAGGGCTTGTAATGACTTGTCCCAGCTGGTTCCTGTGCTTTTCTTGGGGAGAGTAAATGAGTGATCCGTATCTACTGCAGATAACGATTTTATTGTCTTAGGGACACTGATGAGTGTTCCCGATAATCTCATTCTTGTAATAAGAATGGTTCAAGAGCTGCTGTTCTCACATCTCCATGAGTTCTAGGCTCTTAAATTCTCACGGTTAATTTCATACAACTTAGATATATCCTGAAGATTTCTTATAGAGAAAACTCCTAACATTCAGGTAAGATTTAACATAGTAGGGAACAAAAGAAATGGAGTTTTAGACATTTGGTAGTTATTACACTCTAGACACTAAAAACCCTTCATGTAATTATGATAGAGGAAGTTGCGTCACACAGTGACTTTCTGGGACTTGGCTTGGTGTGCCGCTTCGTCTGTGGTGCCGTGGCTGGGAACGCCTCACCTAACATCTAACATCTGTTTGATATGAGGAAGTTGTTTGGGATCTTCTGGACTGTTTTATGCCTCATTAACTTACAGGAAATCACAGCAAAACAGGATCTATTTTCATCCTTACACGCTGGTCTTTTCAGTTGTGGGCACATCTGAATTTTGTATTGCCAGTAGGAGGGGGGAAATCCCTTAGAGGCTTTGATGCTAATTTAGATTTGTTTCTAAATTTGTTTAAAATAATCATAGTATCTCAGGAACTTGGAAAAAAACACGCGAAGGGAGGTCCTTTGCATTCACACATGTGTGTGTTCGTGTACCTCTGTGCTGTTGTATCAAGTGTAGCTTCCTTAATCACCACCGCAGCCGAGAACCAGAACTGCTCCGTTACCACGCAGCTCGTGCCTGTCCCGGCCACCACTGATTAGTTCTCTATCTCTAAAGTTGTGTTCTACTGTGAATGCAGTCCTGCGCTGTGTAGCTTTTTGGGATTGGATTGTTTTCACTATAGAATTCTCTGGGGATTCATCCAGATTGTTGCATATATCCAGTCTCTTCCTTTTTATTGCTAAGAGTAGTATTCCATGGTATGGATACCACAGCTTGCTTAACCACTCAAGGGAATCTGGAGTGCTCAGAGTTTGGGACTGATGAATGAAATGTCAAGCACACTCACGCATCAGTTTTTGCAGGAATGTGCATTCTCACTTTCTGGACCAAGAAATGAGCAGATTGTAGAAATGCAGTTCCTGGGCCATATGGCAGCTGCCTGCTTAGTTTTTAAAGAAACCGCTAACCCATTTTCCAGAAAGGCTGTACCAAGGACCTCTGCTTTGATGAAAATGTTTTGTGGATAAAGCTGTTCTGAAATGTCGCTGTTTATTCTGGTAGTCTTATTGCCATTCATGTATCTGGTCACACCTGCTGGCCTGCATTGAGTAAGATGACGTTTCCCAGTAGGCTTTGACTTGGGTCATCAGTCATTTCATCAGCCATCAGGTTTCAATGCTCAGAAGGAAACTCCCTCAGCTTCCACAAAACCCACACAGACTGCCCAGGTGTCTCTGCCCCCTCTTCCTTTCTCTAGAGCAGTGCTAAGCCCACACCTTGAGCCCTGAATCCTGCTTTTAGAGATGCTCTTTTCTTCCTATTTAGACTTCTCGTAGGTTTCTACGCGTTTAAACATGCTCAGTTCTCTATTTTGAAATGCCTTTCCCGTTGAGCCCATCTACTACTACCCTCCACCCGGCCGTGTGAGGCTGTGCTTGGTGACCGGGCTGTGTCTGTTGCTGGCCTCGCCCCCTCGCTGCTGGGGGACAGTGCTGGAGTGTGAGCTGCCCTCGCTGAGCACACTGAAGTGGCCCTGTTGGTGTCAGCAGCAGCCCCGAAACTAAGTCTCTCGTGGTGTTTCAGTATCGTTCTTGCCTGACCTCTGAGTAGCATTCAGCACTCTTGGTGGATCCCAGGCAGGCCTGGGATCTCAGATCCCTGACTTCAGGGGTCAAACCCGTGCCCCCTGCATTGGAAGCACGGCGTCTCAACCACCAGACCACCAGGGAAGTCCGCAGGCAGCACTTCGATCACTTGCCCTGCATAGAAATCCTTTTCCTTGATTTGCTACCCTTTGGACTGCTGGTCCTAACTGTCCTGTGCTCGTATCTCCTCCTCTCTTCGGGGCTTCCCTCGTGACTCAAGCTGTAAAGAATCTGCCTGCAATGGAGGAGACACAGGTTCAATCCCTGGATCAAAAGATCCCGATGAAGGAAATGGCACCCCACTCCAGTACTCTTGCCTGGAGAGTCCCATGGACTGAGGAGCCTGCTAGGCTACAGTCCATGGGGTCCCAAGAGTTGGACATGACTTAGCAACTGAACCACCACCACCAGCAGCCCCCTCTGTGGATTCCTCCAGTCTTGGGGTTTATCACAGTTCTGCCGGGGCCAGCGTTTCTAACTCTGGGTGATCTCCCACATGTTGGGCTCCACCTCAGATGTGTCCCCCGAGCTCCAGACCCATATATCCTTTTGCCTCAGGCAGCACCTAACTCATCCACAGACCTCTCATTTACAGCATGTTTAAAATGAATTTAAACATTCCCAACACTCTTGCCTTTTAAAAAGCAGACAGATTCCTCTTTCTGCAGTGAGGCATCAGTGTGTTGTTAGGACCTCATCACACAACAGTGGGAGCGCTGTTAAAACCCACCTGCATTTAATTGAGTTGTCGAATTAGCAAAATAACTGTTCTCCATTCAGTGGAAAAGCATTAAAATATTTTTTTGTGGCCAGTTAAATACTGCAAGACTGAAATTCAATGTGAAAAGGAATTGTTTCTATGAAAATAAATGGGATGCTTTAGAAAGATAAAAAAATAAGTTAATAAATACTTGCTGTGGAATTAAGAGCACGGCAACTGTGAAAGGCTAGTAAAACTAGTCTGATTCTAGGAGTCAGGATGCTACTTCTCGAGTGCCCCAGATCTGGTTCTGCTTGAAATAACATCAGTCTGGAAGTGGCAGTCCTGAATGCTGGGGGTGATTCATGCAGCAGACGTGACAGGGAGTTCCAGTCAGGCGCACTCCCAAAGAAAAGGCCCACTTGCAGAGACCGGTGAATGGACCAGCGCGCCCTTTTGTGTTGAAGTGTGTAAGCACATGTGTTACCTTGTTTCCTTTCCCGTCTGTAGTCGTCCTCCCCGCTGAGGACTTCTATTCCATCATCGGGGGTCCGACTCGTCCATCACAACTCCCCTGTTCACGCTACCCCTTCATTTCTGGCATCAGCTCCTGACTGGATGGCAAGCCCCAGTTTTGCCCTTTCCCCCATCCCTTCACTGTCGTGTGGCTAGAAAGAACTACTGAAACATAAGCTTGAGCATGTCACCCTTTGCTTTAAAACCCTTAAGATTCAGAGTCCTTAGACTAGGAAAAGGGGTCGTGTGTTTATTCATACACTTAGGTTTGACTGCGCGGGTCCTCGTTGCTGGGTGTGGCTCGCTCTTGTTACAGCTGCTCCTGGCTGCGGGGCATCACTTCTCTTTGCGGTGGCTTTTCGTGGCCGAGTGCAGGCTCTAGGCCTTCAGTAGTTGCGGCACATGGGCTTAGTTCCTCTGCAGCAGGTAGAGGCTTCCCGGACCAGGGATCGAACCTGTGCCCCTGCACTGGTAGGCAGATTCTTACTCCTCTGGACCGGCAGGGAAGCCCACGGAGGCACTTAAGAGAATCCTTCGGCTTACCTTCCTGGCAGCATGTCGCCATCTCAGCGCTGCATCCCCTCCCGTCTTGGCCCAGCCCCTCTCGGTTCCTTGGTGGGGGTGTTTGTGTATGGTGGGGTGGGGCGGCGCTTGCGCTCTCATCTCAGGCCCCCTTGGCCCAGCCCCTCAGTTCAGTGGGGGCTGTGGGCCCTGTGTTGGCCCAGCCCCTCTCAGTTCAGCGGGGGTGTGGGCTCTCTCTGTATGGTGGGGTGGGGCGGCGCATGCGCTCTCATCTCCAGGCCGCCTGTGCGCTGCTCCTCTGCCTGAAACTCTCCCCACTCCCAAACTGACTCTGCAGCCCTCCTGGTCTCAGCGTCCCTGTAGGAAGCCTTTCCTGAACCCCAGGCTGAGTGCCTGCCTGTTCCGTGTGCTCTTATGACAGTGAATTCCTCCTGTTCTGCATTCAGCACATAGTAGTTAATTTTCTGTGTACTTATATTCCCTTCAAGGCATCTGGACTGAGTCCCGTGTAGATAGATCCGGTTCATTGAGGAATCTTGTTTGCCAAGTCTCCACTGGACAAATCCTTGAGTGAACAAGATGGTATTCTCTGAATTCTGTAGGTTTCCCTGAAACAGGTAAGCCAAACGTTCTGTTTCTTTTGTAGGTGCTGTCTCTCCTGGCCTTCATCTGTGAGGAAGTGGTGTCGCAGTGCACTCTGTGTGGAGGACTCTATTTCTTTGAGTTTGTCAGCTGCAGTGCCGTTCTGCTGAGTCTTCTTATCCTGATTGTGTACTGCACGCCAGTGTACGACAAAGTTGATCCCGCAAAAGTCAAGTCATCGGTAAGCACAAGAAAATACAGTCCCTAAAACGACAACGTGGATGGTTTTGGATCTTGTGTAGTTGTATTATTCACAACTCTAACAGGAAGAGACACTATCCATTGTTTCAGGTCTGGCTGCAAGCAACTTGGTTTTCCCTGCCAAATGGGATGGTTGGGGGAGGGTGAAATTATAGTGACAGACACTGCCAATAGTTTACAGGTACTGGTGGTTTAATCTGCTTCACATTAGGTTATTTTTTTAAAACTGGGATTTTTATCATTTTTGACTTCTCACATTGCAGAGTGTGGGTTCTGAGTTCTGCTCNAGCGACGCAGCAGCATACATACTACAATGTTGGGTACATAATACTCAACACTCAACACACTTAAAAATTTTTTTTACTTGAGATATTATCTACTTGTAACATTGGTTTCATATATACAACGTAATGATGCGACCTTTGCATAGACTGTGAGATGTTGCCTTTGTTTTGTGTTAGAGGCCGTATAGGGCTGCTGTTGGTCTTGCTGTTCAGTCGTTCAGTTGTGTCCGACTCTCTGCAAAGCCATGGACTATAGCCCGTCAGACTCCTGTCCACGGGATTTTCCAGGCAAGAATACTAGGGTGGGCTGCCATGCCCTCCTCTAGGGGATCTTCCTGACCCAGGGATCAAACCAGCGTCTCCTTCACTGCAGGCAGATTCTTGACTGGTAAACCATCAGGGAAGCACGTGGAGCCGTGGGAGATTTTAAAGGAAGCTTAGTATTAACAGAGATGGGGAGTCAGGAGTTTTCATACTGAATATAACTTACAGTGCTAATTTCTTGGCCTTTAACTGGGAATAGGAACCAGTAAATATCCAAGCTTGACATAGTACTCCTTCCTTCTCTTAGGATGTCCATGCTGAGCCCTCCTCCTGATGGAGCCCTAAGGTTTAATGAAGGTCAGTAAGAGCTCCTCCTTTGAGGAGTTTGGAAGAGGGCTTGTAATGACTTGTCCCAGCTGGTTCCTGTGCTTTTCTTGGGGAGAGTAAATGAGTGATCCGTATCTACTGCAGATAACGATTTTATTGTCTTAGGGACACTGATGAGTGTTCCCGATAATCTCATTCTTGTAATAAGAATGGTTCAAGAGCTGCTGTTCTCACATCTCCATGAGTTCTAGGCTCTTAAATTCTCACGGTTAATTTCATACAACTTAGATATATCCTGAAGATTTCTTATAGAGAAAACTCCTAACATTCAGGTAAGATTTAACATAGTAGGGAACAAAAGAAATGGAGTTTTAGACATTTGGTAGTTATTACACTCTAGACACTAAAAACCCTTCATGTAATTATGATAGAGGAAGTTGCGTCACACAGTGACTTTCTGGGACTTGGCTTGGTGTGCCGCTTCGTCTGTGGTGCCGTGGCTGGGAACGCCTCACCTAACATCTAACATCTGTTTGATATGAGGAAGTTGTTTGGGATCTTCTGGACTGTTTTATGCCTCATTAACTTACAGGAAATCACAGCAAAACAGGATCTATTTTCATCCTTACACGCTGGTCTTTTCAGTTGTGGGCACATCTGAATTTTGTATTGCCAGTAGGAGGGGGGAAATCCCTTAGAGGCTTCGATGCTAATTTAGATTTGTTTCTAAATTTGTTTAAAATAATCATAGTATCTCAGGAACTTGGAAAAAAACACGCGAAGGGAGGTCCTTTGCATTCACACATGTGTGTGTTCGTGTACCTCTGTGCTGTTGTATCAAGTGTAGCTTCCTTAATCACCACCGCAGCCGAGAACCAGAACTGCTCCGTTACCACGCAGCTCGTGCCTGTCCCGGCCACCACTGATTAGTTCTCCATCTCTAAAGTTGTGTTCTACTGTGAATGCAGTCCTGCGCTGTGTAGCTTTTTGGGATTGGATTGTTTTCACTATAGAATTCTCTGGGGATTCATCCAGATTGTTGCATATATCCAGTCTCTTCCTTTTTATTGCTAAGAGTAGTATTCCATGGTATGGATACCACAGCTTGCTTAACCACTCAAGGGCATCTGGAGTGCTCAGAGTTTGGGACTGATGAATGAAATGTCAAGGACACTCACGCATCAGTTTTTGCAGGAACGTGCATTCTCACTTTCTGGACCAAGAAATGAGCAGATTGTAGAAATGCAGTTCCTGGGCCATATGGCAGCTGCCTGCTTAGTTTTTAAAGAAACCGCTAACCCATTTTCCAGAAAGGCTGTACCAAGGACCTCTGCTTTGATGAAAATGTTTTGTGGATAAAGCTGTTCTGAAATGTCGCTGTTTATTCTGGTAGTCTTATTGCCATTCATGTATCTGGTCACACCTGCTGGCCTGCATTGAGTAAGATGACGTTTCCCAGTAGGCTTTGACTTGGGTCATCAGTCATTTCATCAGCCATCAGGTTTCAATGCTCAGAAGGAAACTCCCTCAGCTTCCACAAAACCCACACAGACTGCCCAGGTGTCTCTGCCCCCTCTTCCTTTCTCTAGAGCAGTGCTAAGCCCACACCTTGAGCCCTGAATCCTGCTTTTAGAGATGCTCTTTTCTTCCTATTTAGACTTCTCGTAGGTTTCTACGCGTTTAAACATGCTCAGTTCTCTATTTTGAAATGCCTTTCCCGTTGAGCCCATCTACTACTACCCTCCACCCGGCCGTGTGAGGCTGTGCTTGGTGACCGGGCTCTGTGTGTTGCTGGCCTCGCCCCCTCGCTGCTGGGGGACAGTGCTGGAGTGTGAGCTGCCCTCGCTGAGCACACTGAAGTGGCCCTGTTGGTGTCAGCAGCAGCCCCGAAACTGAGTCTCTCGTGGTGTTTCAGTATCGTTCTTGCCTGACCTCTGAGTAGCATTCAGCACTCTTGGTGGATCCCAGGCAGGCCTGGGATCTCAGATCCCTGACTTCAGGGGTCAAACCCGTGCCCCCTGCATTGGAAGCACGGCGTCTCAACCACCAGACCACCAGGGAAGTCCGCAGGCAGCACTTCGATCACTTGCCCTGCATAGAAATCCTTTTCCTTGATTTGCTACCCTTTGGACTGCTGGTCCTAACTGTCCTGTGCTCGTATCTCCTCCTCTCTTCGGGGCTTCCCTCGTGACTCAAGCTGTAAAGAATCTGCCTGCAATGGAGGAGACACAGGTTCAATCCCTGGATCAAAAGATCCCGATGAAGGAAATGGCACCCCACTCCAGTACTCTTGCCTGGAGAGTCCCATGGACTGAGGAGCCTGCTAGGCTACAGTCCATGGGGTCCCAAGAGTTGGACATGACTTAGCAACTGAACCACCACCACCAGCAGCCCCCTCTGTGGATTCCTCCAGTCTTGGGGTTTATCACAGTTCTGCCGGGGCCAGCGTTTCTAACTCTGGGTGATCTCCCACATGTTGGGCTCCACCTCAGATGTGTCCCCCAAGCTCCAGACCCATATATCCTTTTGCCTCAGGCAGCACCTAACTCATCCACAGACCTCTCATTTACAGCATGTTTAAAATGAATTTAAACATTCCCAACACTCTTGCCTTTTAAAAAGCAGACAGATTCCTCTTTCTGCAGTGAGGCATCAGTGTGTTGTTAGGACCTCATCACACAACAGTGGGAGCGCTGTTAAAACCCACCTGCATTTAATTGAGTTGTCGAATTAGCAAAATAACTGTTCTCCATTCAGTGGAAAAGCATTAAAATATTTTTTTGTGGCCAGTTAAATACTGCAAGACTGAAATTCAATGTGAAAAGGAATTGTTTCTATGAAAATAAATGGGATGCTTTAGAAAGATAAAAAAATAAGTTAATAAATACTTGCTGTGGAATTAAGAGCACGGCAACTGTGAAAGGCTAGTAAAACTAGTCTGATTCTAGGAGTCAGGATGCTACTTCTCGAGTGCCCCAGATCTGGTTCTGCTTGAAATAACATCAGTCTGGAAGTGGCAGTCCTGAATGCTGGGGGTGATTCATGCAGCAGACGTGACAGGGAGTTCCAGTCAGGCGCACTCCCAAAGAAAAGGCCCACTTGCAGAGACCGGTGAATGGACCAGCGCGCCCTTTTGTGTTGAAGTGTGTAAGCACATGTGTTACCTTGTTTCCTTTCCCGTCTGTAGTCGTCCTCCCCGCTGAGGACTTCTATTCCATCATCGGGGGTCCGACTCGTCCATCACAACTCCCCTGTTCACGCTACCCCTTCATTTCTGGCATCAGCTCCTGACTGGATGGCAAGCCCCAGTTTTGCCCTTTCCCCCATCCCTTCACTGTCGTGTGGCTAGAAAGAACTACTGAAACATAAGCTTGAGCATGTCACCCTTTGCTTTAAAACCCTTAAGATTCAGAGTCCTTAGACTAGGAAAAGGGGTCGTGTGTTTATTCATACACTTAGGTTTGACTGCGCGGGTCCTCGTTGCTGGGTGTGGCTCGCTCTTGTTACAGCTGCTCCTGGCTGCGGGGCATCACTTCTCTTTGCCGTGGCTTTTCGTGGCCAAGTGCAGGCTCTAGGCCTTCAGTAGTTGCGGCACATGGGCTTAGTTCCTCTGCAGCAGGTGGAGGCTTCCCGGACCAGGGATCGAACCTGTGCCCCTGCACTGGTAGGCAGATTCTTACTCCTCTGGACCGGCAGGGAAGCCCACGGAGGCACTTAGAGAATCCTTCGGCTTACCTTCCTGGCAGCATGTCGCCATCTCAGCGCTGCATCCCCTCCCGTCTTGGCCCAGCCCCTCTCGGTTCCTTGGTGGGGGTGTTTGTGTATGGTGGGGTGGGGCGGCGCTTGCGCTCTCATCTCAGGCCCCCTTGGCCCAGCCCCTCAGTTCAGTGGGGGCTGTGGGCCCTGTGTTGGCCCAGCCCCTCTCAGTTCAGCGGGGGTGTGGGCTCTCTCTGTATGGTGGGGTGGGGCGGCGCATGCGCTCTCATCTCCAGGCCGCCTGTGCGCTGCTCCTCTGCCTGAAACTCTCCCCACTCCCAAACTGACTCTGCAGCCCTCCTGGTCTCAGCGTCCCTGTAGGAAGCCTTTCCTGAACCCCAGGCTGAGTGCCTGCCTGTTCCGTGTGCTCTTATGACAGTGAATTCCTCCTGTTCTGCATTCAGCACATAGTAGTTAATTTTCTGTGTACTTATATTCCCTTCAAGGCATCTGGACTGAGTCCCGTGTAGATAGATCCGGTTCATTGAGGAATCTTGTTTGCCAAGTCTCCACTGGACAAATCCTTGAGTGAACAAGATGGTATTCTCTGAATTCTGTAGGTTTCCCTGAAACAGGTAAGCCAAACGTTCTGTTTCTTTTGTAGGTGCTGTCTCTCCTGGCCTTCATCTGTGAGGAAGTGGTGTCGCAGTGCACTCTGTGTGGAGGACTCTATTTCTTTGAGTTTGTCAGCTGCAGTGCCGTTCTGCTGAGTCTTCTTATCCTGATTGTGTACTGCACGCCAGTGTACGACAAAGTTGATCCCGCAAAAGTCAAGTCATCGGTAAGCACAAGAAAACACAGTCCCTAAAACGACAACGTGGATGGTTTTGGATCTTGTGTAGTTGTATTATTCACAACTCTAACAGGAAGAGACACTATCCATTGTTTCAGGTCTGGCTGCAAGCAACTTGGTTTTCCCTGCCAAATGGGATGGTTGGGGGAGGGTGAAATTATAGTGACAGACACTGCCAATAGTTTACAGGTACTGGTGGTTTAATCTGCTTCACATTAGGTTATTTTTTTAAAACTGGGATTTTTATCATTTTTGACTTCTCACATTGCAGAGTGTGGGTTCTGAGTTCTGCTCCGTGCCTGCTGTAGGTCCTGGTTGTGCTGAACGTAAGAGGCGGAGCAGTGAACTAACGACAGATTTCACAGCCTTTAAGCAAAACAACGTGTAACTCTAGCTATTTTGATTTTATTATGAAAGAAAGTTGTCTCTGAGTGAATTTAGAAGGTATTTGTTAAATTCATTATTTAGACGTAATCCTTTTAATAAAAGTAGAGGGGCAATTTTATATTCACAAAATTAACAAGTTTAACTTTCTAAAGACTTAGTCTAACCTTCAGTTTTTCGTTTAGTATGGATTGGTGAGATGACAGATGAGCTAATTTATAGTTACTGCATTTAAGGAAGAAAAATTGAACAGTTTACTTCAGTAGCATTTCAGGTTCTCAAGAGTTGTTTATGAGGAATTATAACTAGCAGGGTTGATTTATGAAATTCACAGTTTTGAGGAGAAAGATAAAAGAGTTAAGTTTCAACTATTAAAAACAAGATAATAGGATAAATATAAACCAGTTAAGATTTTATTATTGTTTGAGAAGCAAGCTTTGGGTCCTGTGTTGATAATATACCTAAGATTTACTTTTTTTCTGTATACCCTTTTGTACCATAAGAATCTATTACCTTTTTTTTTTGCATTTTAAAAATGGTATTGAAGTATAGTTGACTTACGGTGTTGTGTTAATTTCTGCTGTACAACAAAATGATTCAGTTACAAACACGCACGCACTCTTTTCATATTCTTTTCCACTGTGGTTTATCACAGGATCCTGGGGTGGCTCCCTGTGCTGTTCACCCGTCCTGTATATGCCAGTTTGCTCTGCTAATCCCCCCCTCCCCCCGGGGCAGCACCCGTCTGCTCTCTGTATCTGTGAGTCTATTGCATAGGTAGGTTCATTTGTGGCCGTATTTGAGATTCCACCTGTGATATGGTATTTGTTCTCTCTGACTTACTTGACTTAGTAAGATTAATCCATTTATTTTGCAGCTAATTGTGTAGTTTCATTCTTTTTTATGGAGTAATGTTTCATTGTGTATACACACACACACACACACACACACACACACATCACATCTTCTTTGCCTGCTCATCTATTGATGGACATTTTAAGTTGTTTCCATGTCTTGGCACCAATAGCGAGGCTATGCACCCTGGGGTACATGTGTATTTTCAAATTACAGTTTTGTCTGGGTTTATGCCTAGGAGTGGGATTGCAGGATCTTTCGGCAACTCTATGTGTAGTTTTTGAGGAACTTCCATACTGTTCTACATGGTGGCTACACCCATTTGTATTCTTGCCACCAGGGTCAGGGTTTACTTCTGGCCTCCCTACTCCGTTTCAGTGATCTATACACGTCTGTTTTTGTGCCGGAACCATGCTGCTTTGGTTTGAATTTTCATTGGCGCATAGTTGCTGTACAGTGTTTCTGCTGTCTAGCACAGTGAGTCAGCTGTATGCTTACATTTAGCCCCTTGTTTTTGGGTTTTCTCCCAGTTTAGGTCTCCGTAGAGCACAGCGTACTATACAGTGGGTTCTCATTGGTTATCTAGTGTATATATGTCAACCCCAACCTCCCACTTAACAGAAAATTTTGATTTTTTTAATCTGTATACTAGCTTTCCTAAGTGATTTACTTTCAGATTATGATTTTCTCTTTCCTGTAGATGCTCAAAATTCGTTTATGCTTAGAGGCGACCTTTCGATCTTCCCCTTAGGATGGGTTTAGTATCGCTGTATTGTTTTAGTGTTTGGGAAATTCTGTGTTTCAGTAGAGTATCTCAGGTTACGGATTTTCCCCTTTCAGGACCTTGAACATATCTTGCCATTCCCTTCTGGCCTGCCGTGTTTCTGTGGAGAAATAGGTCTTGTCTGTGTAGGTCTGTTCAGGTTTACCGTGGTTGGGACTTGCTCTGTTTCCTGTCCCTGAATATCTGTTTCCTTCTTCAGATTTGGGACGTTTTCAGCCATAATTTATTCACATGCATTTTCAGGCCCCTTTTCTTTCTTCCCCTTTTTGAATTCCAGTTGTGTGTAGATTGCACGCTTTATATTATCCCATGGGTCTCTCATAGCGCTTTCGTTTTTCAGTTGGCTTTCTGTCTGCTGTTCTGATTGGGTGATTTCCATTATTCTATCTTCTGGGTCCCTTAATTGTTCTGCATTTTTCATTCCACTGTTCACTACTTTTAGCTCAACTTTCATCTCGAGAAATGAATTCACTAATTTTTCTTGGTTCCTTTTTTAGTTTCCAGTTCCTTTTCATAGTAATCTGCATTTCTATCAACAGTCCCTAATTTCTTCACTGTTCTCATTATCTCCTTTTCGAACTTGCTGTGTATTAGGCTGCAGAGGTCTGCTTTGTTGTTGCTTCTTTCAGGGGAATTCTCTTGATCTTTTAATTGAGAGTGGTTCCTCTGCTTCCTCATTTTTCTTGTTTCCCTTGCTGTTATCTGCTGTGGTTTTGGAGGGCTGTTTTTATGTGGGAGCACCCCTGTGTAGCCCTGTCTAGTATTTTGGGGGCGAGGGCTATTTGCAGCATGGATGCCTGCCACCGCTTTCCTTGGCGTCTGCTCGCTGTTCTCTCTGTGCTGGGACATGTGGCTGATGTGAGCGGCGCCTGCAGCAGACATTGGGCGGGGCCTCCTTGCTGTGTGGCTGTCATTGGCCTTTTGGGCCCCCGGTTTGTGCCCTTGGCTGTTGGGAGTAGAAGTTCCCATATGTGCTTCTGAGTTGTGGTGCAAGGTAGGGGGGACTGGAGCGTCCCCACTGAGTCTTCCTCCGAGCGGTTCTCAGGTGAGTCTGCTCACCTGGCACCTGTTAAGACGCACCGTGGTCAGCTCTGCCCTCCCCCCATCTCAGCCTTGGGACTCCCATCAGTTGGCCCCGGGGTCCTTCTGGCCTGGTGTTCCACAAAGCCACCAGCTCAGCTCCACTGAAGTCAGGCTCCAGGACCACAGGAGTGGTGCCCCTGGACCTGCTGTGGGGCTCTGGAGGTGTTCAGACCTGCGCGCACGTGTCCAGGAGGCCCCAGCTGCTCAGGCTGCATCTATTCCAGCTGCGGGAGGACCTGTGGTTCGCACGATGTTCTGTGGGTGCTGAGTTTACACGGCTGTCAGCAGAGATGGACGCCGGCGGCTCCTGGAGCTATGGGGAGAGACAGCAGTCCTGCTCCTAAGCCGCACGGCCCCTAGGTCCAGCTGGGGTTTCAGCCCCGCCTCTGTGCATGGCAGGAGCCCCTGAAGTTGTGGCCAGAGCACACGCCGGCCCCTTCGGGTCATCTCCGTGCAGTCAATAGCAGTCCTCTCCACGGGCCTGCCCTCTATACTCCTGCGCTTCAGCACCCGGCCTCCGCCTGTATGAGAAGCTTCTCTCAGGCTGGGGTGCGCAGGGTGGTGGCCTGCACTTCGTGTGCCGTCTGTCTCTCCTCCTGCACCTGACCCGCTGCCGTGCTCATCTCCTGGCCAGTGAGGCGGCTTCCCGCAGGATGGGAACCTTCCTTTTTCCAGCTCCTCCCAGGGGTACAGGTCCCATCCTGCTGCCTTCCCCCATCCCCCCTTCATCCTGCCTGTCCCTTGCAGATTATTCCTGTCCTTTCAGGGGTTTGAGGTCTCCTGCTGGTGTTTAATAGGTGTTCTGTGAGAATTGTTCCATCTGTAGAAGTATTTTTCATGTATTTATGGGAGGAAGCAAGTTCCACGTTCTTCTATTACACCATTTTGATTGGATGCTGTCTTTTAAAATAATTTTTTATGAAATATTGCCATTTCCAATAACATGTTACTGGACCTAGAGAATATTATACTATGTCAGAGAAAGACAAATACTATATGATAGCACTTTACTATGTGGATTCTTCAATTTTAATATAAAAGATATATACAAAATAGAAACAGACTTACAGATACAGAAAGCAAGCTTGTGGTTGCCAAAGAGGAGAGGGAAGAGAGCAGGGACAAATTAGGGCCGTGAGAATGAGACTGTATACATAAAATAGAGGCGCAATAAGGATTTACTGCTAGCACTGGGAACAGCACTCAGTGTCTTATAATAACTTCTAATGGAATATAATCTGAAGAAAACAAATCTATAATAGAATATTCTGAAAAAACATAATCGAATCACTTTGTATTATACCTGAAGTGAACACAAAAGGATAAGTTGGTCATACGTCAATAAAAAAGTACATATACTTAATGATTCTTTTAAGGTTGAAAAATGAAGCAGCAAAAAGTTGATACTGAACAGTTAAAAAAAAACTTTGAAAATCAGGTAGAGTCTTAATCAAATCCACAAAGCCTCTGATGACCACATTCATGCGTTTCTCGTCCAACAGCCAAATAGCACTACTTTCCATAAAAGTTTACTTTCCCTAAAAGCACTTGAGAAGCGGTTGGTGTTTTTCAAGCACCGTTGCGTCTCGGCTGCACTGGGCCTTTGCTGCTGCAGGCCGGCCGGCCGGCCCTGGCTGCTGCAGGCGGCTGCTCTCTAGTGCAGCGCTCGGCGTCTCAGTGCTCGGGTGTCTCAGCGTGGTGGCTTCTGCTGGAGCACAGACTCCAGGGCGCACGGGCTTGGCTTCCCCAGGCCAGAGGCGCACCCTGGACCACCAGGGAGGCCCTAGAGTGAGTGAGTTGTTCATAAGAACATTGATCTTTTGGACGAGAAACAATATAAATTTTCTACTTTTGTGGTCAAAATAAGCAAAATGTAGAACACTTATTTCATCAAACTCCAGCATTTAAAAAGTTATGAGTAAATACTGATTTTAAAATATTGATGAAAAAAAGTCACTTCATCTTAAAATAGCTTTCATAAAATATCTTAAAATATTTCTTTTGGGTCTTACAGAGTTTTAAACATTGTAATATATATATTCTACTTTTCAACCTAACATTTTAAGAAAGTCCTGTTTCTTTGATTTAAAAATTACTCTTACTGTCTGCTTTCTAATATACTTAAAATTTTGAGGGGTTTCCTTTTTGAGAAAACGTTTTGAGTATATAGTGGTTGTGGTATCTAGGGTGGAACTATAATCTTTTTGAAGAGAGAATCTTTTCTGTCCCATTACATCAAGAACAACAATAGCCGGTGTTTAAGAAACGTTTACTGTGTATCTGGCACTGGGCTGAGCAGTTTTCTTGGATTAAAGAACTCTAATCTATAAAATCACCTATGACTATAATATTACTACTCATCTTGCAGATGAAGAAACAAAAGCACACAGACGATCGGTAACAAAACTCAGTAATGTCGCTAGGAAGGAACATTACTGGGATGTGAACTCGGGTAGTCCATCTCTAGAGCCCATGTTATTGAATACTATGTTCTGTCTCAAAATGAGTGTGTTGTTTAAATACTTCGAGTGTACTTCAAATATGAAAAACACCTCTTTTAGAAGCAAAGAGAAAAGTCAAGCGTTTTCTATAAATGTTGAACTAACAAAATAGTGGCCGCTGTTTTGGGTGGTTTTGTTGGTGCTGTTCAGTGGGGGATGTAAACTCATTCAGACTGGAAACCCCTGGGTGTGGCTGTCAAGTCTCCAGTCTCTCCTCTGAATCAGGTCTGTGTGTCAAGTGGTGTTTGCAATGGGCTTCTGAGAGAGCGCTCTTNTTGGTCATACGTCAATAAAAAAGTACATATACTTAATGATTCTTTTAAGGTTGAAAAATGAAGCAGCAAAAAGTTGATACTGAACAGTTAAAAAAAAACTTTGAAAATCAGGTAGAGTCTTAATCAAATCCACAAAGCCTCTGATGACCACATTCATGCGTTTCTCGTCCAACAGCCAAATAGCACTACTTTCCATAAAAGTTTACTTTCCCTAAAAGCACTTGAGAAGCGGTTGGTGTTTTTCAAGCACCGTTGCGTCTCGGCTGCACTGGGCCTTTGCTGCTGCAGGCCGGCCGGCCGGCCCTGGCTGCTGCAGGCGGCTGCTCTCTAGTGCAGCGCTCGGCGTCTCAGTGCTCGGGTGTCTCAGCGTGGTGGCTTCTGCTGGAGCACAGACTCCAGGGCGCACGGGCTTGGCTTCCCCAGGCCAGAGGCGCACCCTGGACCACCAGGGAGGCCCTAGAGTGAGTGAGTTGTTCATAAGAACATTGATCTTTTGGACGAGAAACAATATAAATTTTCTACTTTTGTGGTCAAAATAAGCAAAATGTAGAACACTTATTTCATCAAACTCCAGCATTTAAAAAGTTATGAGTAAATACTGATTTTAAAATATTGATGAAAAAAAGTCACTTCATCTTAAAATAGCTTTCATAAAATATCTTAAAATATTTCTTTTGGGTCTTACAGAGTTTTAAACATTGTAATATATATATTCTACTTTTCAACCTAACATTTTAAGAAAGTCCTGTTTCTTTGATTTAAAAATTACTCTTACTGTCTGCTTTCTAATATACTTAAAATTTTGAGGGGTTTCCTTTTTGAGAAAACGTTTTGAGTATATAGTGGTTGTGGTATCTAGGGTGGAACTATAATCTTTTTGAAGAGAGAATCTTTTCTGTCCCATTACATCAAGAACAACAATAGCCGGTGTTTAAGAAACGTTTACTGTGTATCTGGCACTGGGCTGAGCAGTTTTCTTGGATTAAAGAACTCTAATCTATAAAATCACCTATGACTATAATATTACTACTCATCTTGCAGATGAAGAAACAAAAGCACACAGACGATCGGTAACAAAACTCAGTAATGTCGCTAGGAAGGAACATTACTGGGATGTGAACTCGGGTAGTCCATCTCTAGAGCCCATGTTATTGAATACTATGTTCTGTCTCAAAATGAGTGTGTTGTTTAAATACTTCGAGTGTACTTCAAATATGAAAAACACCTCTTTTAGAAGCAAAGAGAAAAGTCAAGCGTTTTCTATAAATGTTGAACTAACAAAATAGTGGCCGCTGTTTTGGGTGGTTTTGTTGGTGCTGTTCAGTGGGGGATGTAAACTCATTCAGACTGGAAACCCCTGGGTGTGGCTGTCAAGTCTCCAGTCTCTCCTCTGAATCAGGTCTGTGTGTCAAGTGGTGTTTGCAATGGGCTTCTGAGAGAGCGCTCTTAGAAAACAGGAAGCTATTCCAGTGCTGTAAGCTGCATTCTGATGAGCTCTGGGTGCTCTTACAGGGTAGATAATCTCATCCTATTAATACAAGCTTATGCTGGATGACCTGGTGGGCACAGTTGAAAACAGGCTATCCAACAAAGCTTAAGTGTCTAAAAAACAGACTATTGGCGCAATTTTATTGAGTTAATGATGGGCAGTCCTTTGTACTTTAAAAGCAACACAGTACTCTGAGAGGCCACCCTAGCCGAGGTTACCTGGAAAGGAAAGGATAATGCTTTTCTTTTCTTTTTGCTGGAAGTAATATGGTATTTAATCTTACAGCTTTGATCTTTATGTCCTAAAGAAAAAGGTAAATATACATGCACGTGTGTTTCATGTTATTTATTTGTAATGGTATATGGTTGATTTTTTATTACTTTCAGATGTAAAACCCAGCAGTTCAATATTTTTGTAGATTATACTCCAGTTAAAGTCAGTCACAGAATGCTGGCTAGATCTCCCTGTGCTGCGCAGTGCTTACATCCCTTGCTTATTTAAACAAGATAGTTGGCACCCCGCCCAGCCTCTCCCCTTTCTCCACTGGTCAGCACTAGTTTCTCTGCATCTGTGGGTCTGTTTCAAAGTTACATACATTGATTTTAGTTCTTAGATTCCACATATAGGTGATAATGGAGAACTGTTTTTATTAAAAGATTATCTTCTGGATATAGCATGTGCACATTTATAGGGTGTTCCTTTACAGGGCATTTATGAAATACCAAGCTTATTGAAAAGTAAGTTGAAATATGTAAGTCTGAGTAAAGAAAAAAGAAGCCACTGTTTTAAGTAAAACACACTTGTTTTCAACCAACCTAACCCTGCTGTCTGTATCCCTTCTCTGTTTCATGTGTGTGTAGGATTTTTTTATTACTCTGGGCACAGGACTGGTATTCTTTGTGGCATCCATCATTTTCGCTTTGACACATGACAGTACCGTAACTGAAATTACTGCAACTGTAAGTACCCTTTATCTTTGCTTGTTTTTGTTTGCTTAAAAATACAGAATTTGGAAAGTACTTAACAGGTTATATAATAAGGGAGAATAGTTTGTCTAACTTATTTTTTAGTGTAATTTTCAATAAAGGACCTAAAAGCAAATAGATATGATAGCCTTAAAAACCTAGAACCTGTCTTTAGAATTTGAGTTCTGTTAACAAAAATCCACTTACTCTGCCTATGAACATTATTGCTGATGGAAGTGGTAGGATTGACTGATTATCTTAACATTTCTCCCCTTTTCAGTTCAACAAAACACTCAGGCATATCAGGTGCTGTTTTAAGTGTAGGGAATAACAGGTATGACCCCAAAGTTCAGTCTAATATAAGAGATAGTTAAGTAAACATTTTTTTATCTGAAATCGTTGAGGGGCCAAGTGTTTTTTAGAATTCAGAATATTCTGGATTTTAGAAAGGCAGTAACGGTACATATACTATATCACACACCTTTGAACAGTCTGAGCAGCACCTTGTCCTCTAACATTAATATTTCTGAATATTATTCTGAATATTCACAGGAAAAGAGACGGGTAAAGACTAAAAAGGTTTATCTTGTGTCAGTTTTGAGCCAAGTAAATCATGAAATTTTTTGTAGCTTTCTGAATTTCAGAATTACAGATCAAAGATTGTGGATTTAATCGGTGCCAGTGCTGTGAATATGAACAATTAACAATTAGTTAACAAGTCTTCTCACTAGTCAGCCAATTTTCAATTAATGCTTTGTTCATAACAAAACTGAAGTTGTAATTAATGGAAACATCAGCATATAGATCATTCAAACTGCTTAGAACAACTCAAGGCATTCAGACAATTAGTTGGCTGTAATATTATCTATCTACTTACATGAACACATCTTAGTACTTAAGAGAAATTCTTATGGTTAATTTGAGTTTAGTCATTTTTGTTGCAGAAGAGTATGATAAGGCGAAGCATTAATTTCTAGTATAAAAGTGTATTACTATAAAAATCCTGTGGAGGAAGTGCAGAGTGAAATAAAGTTGAGATGTTCAGTTCGTGGAGGATGGGAGGGAGCATGTCCTAAAATTCCCAGATATTTAAAAGCTTATTTGTGTTTTAATTAGGTGATGTTTTAGGATGTTACAGTATTCAGTCTTATTGAATATGTTTAAGAGTGGTGGTTTAAAAGCTTGGTATTTATAATATGCTGAAAATTACCTTCTAAGTATGAAAATTACATGGATTTAAATGAGTGAGGAGTCAATTTTTTTTTTAATTCTGATATGCGCAAAAAAGATGATTGGGTGATATGCAGAAGGGGTCCTGCGTGGACCAGAGCTCTCTGAGACAGTCGTCACAGACAAGGCCTTTGAAGTATGGAATATATTTGCCATCAAGCCAAATGAAGACTCCAGAGGGGCAAAGGGCCTTGGGTTTTTGAGGGTGGACTTGCTCGTGGCATTTCGGCTGGCTGTGTTGGGGACACTCGGTGAATGAGGAAGTTGTTGCTTTCCTGTGAAATGCGGAGGGTGGAGGGCCGGGGCTGCGGTGGCCGACAGCCAGGTGTTGACGTGGGGCTGCAGCCCTCGTCCAGAGAGGGACCTCAGCCACGCCCCCAGCGCTTGTCCCTTTCTGCAGAGCACTCTTCTGGGCCCTGACCTTAAGGGTCTTGTTAATGATGAAGCTAAATTTGCACTGTTCTTCTGTCTCTTGACAGAATTCTCAGAATGCTTGCTCAGATGTTAGGCGAGTGCAATGAGGAAGTGACTTAAGGCAGAGGAAGCAGGTAGTGGCATCACGTTGCTGCGTCACTGCCGTGTGACAGTGAGCTGGAGAACAGTTTCTAGGTAACTGAAGAGTGTCCTCACTGTAGAATGCTCTGCTGTGAATAACTTTCCGTTTTTGCCTGGGCGTGGTTGCCTGCTCCTTTCATCTGTGGCATCTAACCCTTGCTAACAGCCTTGTTTTGCATCATGTTGCAGGACTTGGTTTTCATGTGTTAACCTGAGCTTCATAGATTGGCACTGAACACACACATACACAACAGGATGTTAATATGTTGGGAGACTTTGACTAATGGGCATTATTCTGAAAATTTTTTCTAACTTTGCATTTTTTGATGACTTGACCTTAAATTTTTTTTAACTTAATGTTAAGAATGGGGCTTCCCAGGTGGCACTAGTGGTAAAGAACATGCCTGCTAATGCAGGAGACTCAAGAGACGTGGGTTTGATCCCTAAAGAAGGAAATGGCAAGCTGCTCCAGTATCCTTGCCTGGGAAATCCCATGGACAGAGGAGCCTGGTGGGCTCCAGTCCTTGGGGTCACAGAGTTAGGCATGACACACACGGTGCACACGTGTGCAGAAGAGCATACACACACATTAAGAATGATGCGTATAAAATACATTGACTTGTCTTGTTTGTATAAAATGGGTCCAGAGTCAAGTAGGAAATGTGAGTATACTCCAGAATTCCTCATGTAATCTTTGTCCCCTTTCCCTCCTCAGGTGTTTGGGATCCTAGCAAGTCTTGCATACATGGCTGACTTCTCCTTTATGCTCCCTGAAAAATGTAAGGAGCCCCGGCCAAGAAAAGGGGAGGCCACCGTGAGGAGAGAGCACCTCACCGAACCTCTGAATGCTTAGACTTGAGGGGATGGGTGCGCAAGGTCGCTGCGTGGGGTGCAGCAGCTCCTGTAGACCCTGAGTCCTTGTTAAACCATTGATTTTTGGAGAGCAAGGCAGGACGGCAGTTTGATCAGTATTGATTGGACTGTGTATCAGTTACCATAGATGAGGCCAGAGGGCTTTTAAAAAAGTTTTTTTGTAACAGTTGAAACTTGTGTCAGATGAAGTTTTGTTTTTGTTTGGCGGTTAAGAGAGCTGTTTCTTTAAATCACATAGCTCAACTGATGAATTATTCCATCGTTGTTACTAAGGTTAGGTTTCAAATTATGCTTTATAGCTGTATGAACAGCGTGATGAAGTTCATTTATAAATGGTTTCACTTTTTAATTTGCTTAGCTGTGACTTTGCTTTTTGATTACTAGATACGGTTTAATGTATATTTAAGAGATCATTATTTTAAATGTTGGTCTGCATTTTTTCCTTACACATGTAAAACCCAGGCTTTTACCATATCTGACTCTGCCTTAAAATTATACTGTAACATTTTAGGATATAATTATTAACTCTTGCTGAGACCTTTTATAGCCTAATAGAAAATGTATGGGAGATGCTGATATTTTACATGTTCTAAAAGCAACAATGTCAGCAACCCCATGTAAAAGTACACATAGAAAAATGGGAGAATCCGCTGCCCTAAGGACCAAAGATCCGCGTTCGCACAGCGCAGTTGAAAGCAACTGTCGAGGCAGGCCTTCGCCACTTTCCAGTGTCTGAAGGGATGAGTCCACACCATGAGATAGAAGACGGTCCATTCCTTTTTGCCATATGATTATTTCTCCTGAAATTAAGGTTCATTGTTTTCTTGGAGCCCATCTTATTTTAAAACCTCCACCTCTGATTTTTGGTGTGAGAGCTTCCCCGCACTGTCTCCTTACCAGGATGGTCCAGGCACTGCTCTGGCAGCCGGCAGAGGGCCCCCCGGGGCTCTGGCTGCCTCGATGGCAGCTTCTTCAGATTCCCGGGCCTGGCAAGTTGCAGAGATTCACAGCAGGATCTTCAGGGTTCTCATTCCCACACAGACATTGCCCTAGTTTCTCTTCAGAGGAGACCTTAAGGAAGGGAGTGCCCAGGGACTCCTGCCCAGTTCAGTACTGCTGATGGTGGAAGAGAGTGCCAGACCCCCCTCAGGAGAACTTCATAACCAGCTGTAATTGAAGAACTGTTGCTGGCAGGCTTAGAGCCAGCCAGGGCACTTTGAATGAGACCATTCCTAAGGGAGGTCTTTTTATAACGGGACCTTTCTAACCAAGTTCTTCCCAGGCTAGACCTTGGTTGTCCTCTTGTTCAGAATTTTCACTCAAGACTCCAGAGTGGACTTGTTTCCAGTGAGACAGGTTAATGACCTTGTCCTTCGTTTCTCATCTGCCACTGTGTCATGGATGGGTTTCAGACACAGACGCCCAGACACAACCTCTGCTGTCTTCCTGAGGCAGAGCCTTATCCCTTGGTGTCAGTCTGGTTGCTTGTGGCAACTCACCACTGCCTGGTCGGGAGATCATGGAACCAGTCGAGGATGCGCTGTGTGTGTTCACAGGGTGTGCTGAGTAAGGGAGGAGAACTGGCTTAGGTCTAACCTGGGCTCAGATACCCAGCTGGTGGCAGGCAGGCACTGTTGGCCTTGTACGTATCATCTCCGCCCAGCTGAACTCACAGCAGACCATCTGGACCCCCTCAGGGTCCCCACTCGAGAGGTTGAGGGAATGGCCCCAGCAGGCCGATGCAGAGCTTAAGTTCTCCTTGTCCTGAGCTTTCTGTTTGCTTGTCTCACTGGTACAGAATGGAGCTCCTGGCTGGCCACCAAAAGATACTATTCTCATGGGTATTTCAGGTTATCCTAGAACCTTTCTTCACCATTTTTTTTTTTAAACAGGACCCACGCCTACTTAGCTTCTATCTGCTATGGTAGGAGTTAGTAAAAAGATCTTTGTGGTCAATAAAAATTTCAAGGAGAACTTGAAACCAAAGCCACTGTTACAGAAAAGGGCAAACTCAAATGTAAAATAATGGTAAATTTATATAAGTAGACCTTTGAGAACAGTTCTTTTAAAAGGGAAATATGCATACAGTACAGAGATTTTATAATTGCTATACTTAAATTATGTTCTGTATGGGGGCTGGGGAATGTATTTTTACATTGTTTATAGCCGATCATTTTTATATTTAATAATTTTAAATCCTGTGGGCCTTTTGTGTCTCTCTGTGTCAAATTTTGTATTCTTTCTAAATAAATCCACTTTACTGTTCATACCTTTGTAGTTATTTATTACAGAAGCATACTGTTTAAATGAAAGTATTCTCCAGACTTCTAGGAGTTGGCTTTACAATGTGGGTGAGAATACTGGACTTTGGATCTGCCAGGGCATGGGCAGGAAAAAACACATCCACCTGTGGGCTCTCCCTCTTGGAAAGTTAGAATACACATTCAGGCAACATCTTTAGGGAACCATGTGTGAAGAGTTACAAAAAATGTTGTGAACTGAAGGCCTTCAAATACTTCCACAGCAGCAAATTTGGACTCAGTCACATGTCCTAGTATGGGTAACAGTCCCTAAAACAGGCTCATTCTCATTCAGGCTGTTCAGTGACTGGGAAAGTAAAGCAAAACTAGGGTGGTTCTGGTAAAGTTACAGGTATTTGTGTAGTTTGCAAAATTCCTGCCTCCAGACGTATGAGAACAACAAGATCTTTATAGTCATCACGAACTCACTGGAATTTGTACATTCTTCAGACATTTGTATTTTGATAAAGAGCATGATTTTATCAATATATAATCAACTACAAGGAACAGAATATCTAACTAGGTGGGTCTTAAAACACTTAGAAAGTGAAAGTTGCTCAGAAAGAGTGTCCGACTCTTGGCAACACCATGGACTATACAGTCCATGGAATTCTCTAGGCCAGAATACTGGAGCGGGTAGCCTTTCCCTTCTCCAGGGGATCTTCCCAACCCAGGGATCAAACCCAGGTCTCCCGCATTTCAGGCAGATTCTCTACCAGCTGAGCCACCAGGGAAGGCCTAAAACACTTCAACATTAAGGAAAATTTATTTCACAAGAAGTCTGGGTTGTTCAGTTCCACAGGTGATAAATTGAGTGGCTCAGGAGTGTCACCAGGGACCCAGGCTCTTTCCATGTTTTCCTGCCCATCCTGTTTTTGTCTTCTGGGTTGACCCTCTGGCTGCCTGGACACAGAAGGGCCTAGAGGAGCTACTCCATGTTCAAGGTCAGGAGGGGTGGTGGTGAGGAGATACCCCTCGTCCAAGGTAAGGAGCAGCGGCTGTGCTTTGCTGGAGCAGCCGTGAAGAGATACCCCACGTCCAAGATAAGAGAAACCCAAGTAAGACGGTAGGTGTTGCAAGAAGGCAGACACACTGAAACCATAATCACAGAAAACTAAATCTAATCACACTAGGACCATAGCCTTGTCTAACTTAATGAAACCAAGCCATGCCATGTGGGGCCACCCAAGACGGGCGGGTCATGGTGGAGAGGTCTGACAGAATGTGGTCCACTGGAGAAGGGAATGGCAAACCACTCCAGTATTCTTGCCTTGAGAACCCCATGAACAGTATGAAAAGGCAGAATGATAGGATACTGAAAGAGGAACTCCCCAGGTTGGTAGGTGCCCAATATGCTACTGGAGATCGGTGGAGAAATGACTCCAGAAAGAATGAAGGGATGGAGCCAAAGCAAAAACAATACCCAGTTGTGGATGTGACTGGTGATAGAAGCAAGGTCTGATGCTGTAAAGAGCAATATTGCATAGGAACCTGGAATGTCAGGTCCATGAATCAAGGCAAATTGGAAGTGGTCAAACAGGAGATGGCAAGAGTGAACGTCAACATTCTAGGAATCAGCGAACTAAAATGGACTGGAATGGGTGAATTTAACTCAGATGACCGTTACATCTACTACTGCGGGCAAGAATCCCTTAGAAGAAATGGAGTAGCCATCATGGTCAACAAGAGAGTCCGAAATGCAGTACTTGGATGCAATCTCAAAAACGACAGAATAATCTCTTCGTTTCCAAGGCAAACCTTTCAATGTCACAGCAAGTCTATGCCCCAACCAGTAATGCTGAAGAAGCTGAAGTTGAATGGTTCTATGAAGACCTACGAGACCTTTTAGAACTAACACCCAAAAAAGATGTCCTTTTCATTATTGGGGACTGGAATGCAAAAGTAGGAAGTCAAGAAACACCTGGAGTAACAGGCAAATTTGGCCTTGGAATGCGGAATGAAGCAGGGCAAAGACTAATAGAGTTTTGCCAAGAAAATGCACTGGTCATAGCAAACACCCTCTTCCAACAACACAAGAGAAGACTCTACACATGGACATCACCAGATGGTCAACACCGAAATCAGATTGATTATATTCTTTGCAGCCAAAGATGGAGAAGCTCTATACAGTCAACAAAAACAAGACCAGGAGCTGACTGTGGCTCAGATCATGAACTCCTTATTACCAAATTCAGACTTAAATTGAAGAAAGTAGGGAAAACCGCTAGACCATTCAGGTATGACCTAAATCAAATCCCTTATGATTATACAGTGGAAGTGAGAAATAGATTTAAGGGCCTAGATCTGATAGATAGAGTGCCTGATGAACTATGGAATGAGGTTCGTGACATTGTACAGGAGACAGGGATCAAGACCATCCCCATGGAAAAGAAATGCAAAAAAGCAAAATGGCTGTCTGGGGAGGCCTTACAAATAGCTGTGAAAAGAAGAGAAGCGAAAAGCAAAGGAGAAAAAGAACGATATAAGCATCTGAATGCAGAGTTCCAAAGAATAGCAAGAAGAGAGAAGAAATCCTTCTTTAGCGATCAATGCAAAGAAATAGAGGAAAACAGAATGGGAAAGACTAGAGCTCTCTTCAATAAAATTAGAGATATCAAGGGAACATGGGACATTTCATGCAAAGATGGGCTCAATAAAGGACAGAAATGGTATGGACCTAACAGAAGCAGAAGACATTAAGAAGAGGTGGCAAGAATACACAGAGTGCTGAGTGCTAAGTCGCTTCAGTCATGTCCAACTCTGTGTGACCCCATGGACAGCAGCCACCTGGCTCCTCTGTCCACGGGATTCTCCAGGCAAGAATACTGAAGTGGGTTGCCATTTCCTTCTCCAGAGGCTAAGATTGGTACTAGACCAAACAACTAGATGGTTCTTCAGCTTCTCTCTTTCCCCTCCAGTGTCCTGAAGACATGTAAAGGGAAAAGGTCTGTGAAATTCCCAGGCATTCTAATCCAATGGTACAATCAATCACACTGGTTGCTCCAAAGATTTTCACATTAGAACTGATATTCCACGAGTGCACTTCTATTAAATCCTAGGAAGACATTCATGATTCTCCCAGTCAGTGGGCAAAAGGATTCACCAGTGGCAAAAGCAACCTCTGGAAATAATGCCTGCCTGCTTCCATCGGGCTTCACAAGCTGAAGGAACACCACATTCTCTCCATTGTCTTTTCTTCATTTCATCAAGAATCTCCAGGGATCCAGGCGGATTCTGCCTCCCTTGTCTCCAAAAGCAGCTGGGTCTGAGCACTCCATAGTCAGAATAGAAACCTTCTCACTACCTTTCTCCACTTGCCTCATTGACAAAGCAACTGATATACATTTCAAACCTATGATCGGTAAACTGACCGTCTACAAAAATCTGGGCCATGGAAGGTCCTCTGACCAGAACAAAGGTTAGTCAAAGAGAACATTCTAGAAGAGATAGCATCCATGCAGTCCACATAAAGCGCAGCCATCAGCATAAACTCTGGAAAAGCTCAGATCCAGAGAATGCTGGCAGACCCCAAAGTGAAGGTGATAATCCATGGGACAGTAAGACAAAGGCAGACCCAGTCTGGTGTGTCATCTCCCCATGCTTCAGAGCACAGGCTGCTAAGCTGTGCCAGACAGCAACTGCACGGTCAACAGTCTGAGAGGAACCAGATCAAGTTTGACTCAGCTTTCCAAGGGCCAAGAAAACACCACTAAGAGCTGCCTAAGCCTAAGAAAGAAGAAATTATACCCTGGTCCAAAGATCTGGTTCGGTTCAGTTCAGTTGCTCAGTCGTGTCCGACTCTGCGATCCCATGAATCACAGCACGCCAGGCCTCCCTGTTCATCACCATCTCTCGGAGTTCACTCAGATTCATGTCCATCGAGTCCGTGATGCCATCCAGCCATCTCATCCTCTGTTGTCCCCTTTTCCTCCTGCCCCCAATCCCTCCCAGCATCAACGTCTTTTCCAGTGAGTCAACTCTTCGCATGAGGTGGCCAAAGTACTGGAGTTTCAGCTTTAGCATCATTCCTTCCAAAGAAATCCCAGGGCTGATTTCCTTGCAGTCCAAGGGACTCTCAAGAGTCTTCTCCAACACCACAGTTCAAAAGCAGCAATTCTTCGCCGCTCAGCCTTCTTCACAGTCCAACTCTCACATCCATACACGGCCACAGGAAAAACCATAGCCTTGACTAGACGGACCTTAGTCGGCAAAGTAATGTCTCTGCTTTGGAATATACTATCTAGGTTGGTCATAACTTTTCTTCCAAGGAGTAAGCGTGTTTTAATTTCATGGCTGCAGTCACCATCTGCAGTGATTTTGCAGCCCCCCAAAAATAAAGTCTGACACTTTCCCCATCTATTTCCCATGAAGTGATGGGACCAGATGCCATGATCTTTGTTTTCTGAATGTTGAGCTTTAGACATCCAGAATCCGGTGGCCAGAGTCCTGACCAGCCTTCCTCCTGGAGCAAAGAAGCCCATTCCTCTTGAAGGCCACAAACCCCAGCTGCAGAAGACAGGCACACTGGACAAGCACCAAGAAACAGAGACTGCTGCTGAGGCTCAGCTTTTCCAAGAAGAGATCTAGCCGCTAACAAGAGCCACACCCCATGCCTACCATCTACCCCTCTGACTTCATTCCCCTTTATTCTAGGCTCCAGCCTAAGCCACCTTGAATGTTCCCAGTTCGGAAGTTCATCCAACATTCAAACAACCCTTCTTCCAAATCAACATTAAAAAAAAGATGTGTTGGCTTGTGCAGGCACACAGCACAAGGGGCATGGGGGCATGCAGCTATGAATAATCCTTAACAGGACCTAACCACAGAACTTCCTTTCTAATGGGAGACAAAACACACACGCAAACACATCACACTAACATATTGTCAGGTAGTGAAGTGAGTACAGCAAGTGAGCAAACATGCCACAACCCAGGGGAAAAATCTGGTTTCCCCAGGAGAAAGACCCAGTATAGACAGCTGGTGTTCTGCCTGCTCCCTATCCCACCTCGCTTCAGGGCCTGTGCCAACGCACCCACTCTGAATGTGAAATTTTATGACCCACCAAACTGGAGACCACTTCTTGTTCTCTGCCATTTTTCCTGCACTCCTCTCAGTACCCCTTCTCCTGGGACAGAGATGGGGCCCACCTACCCTTTCTGGTGAAGAGAAAAGGTGACAAGAAAATCAAGGAGGATGCCCAGTGTGTGTCTGAGGAAGTCAACCAGGGAGATGGAAATATTTGACTGCAGCCAAAGGGACAGGAATCCAGAAAGGCCTCTCCACAAAGGCAATACTAGAGCTTGAGAAGTAAAGTTTGGGGAGCCCCCCTGGATGACGCAGAAAGGCGCTTCAGGCAGAGGAAGCAGAAAGAACAAGGGTTGTGAGGAACACCAGCTCACAAGTTTAAGGAAGAGGAAGAAGGCTGCTGCTGCTGCTGCTAAGTCACTTCAGTCATGGCTGACTCTGTGCGACCCCACATGCGGCAGCCCACCAGGCTCCCCCGTCCTGGGATTCTCTAGGCGAGAACACTGGAGTGGGATGCATTTCCTTCTCCAGTGCATGAAAGTGAAAAGTGAAAGTGGAGCTCAGTCATGTCCGACTCTTAGCTACCCCATGGACTGCAGCCTACCCAGCTCCTCCGTCCACGGGATTTTCCAGGCGAGAGTACTGGAGTGGGTTGCCATTGCCTTCTCGAAAGGCAGCTAGAGTTGTGGTAAACAGGTGGGGCAGTTAGCCAGGTCATGCAGGGCCTGTCAGCCATGGCAAAGACTCCAGGCTATATTTATGCAACAGGAAGCCACTGCGGAGTTGAAGCAGGGAAGTGACATAGTCAGATTTTTTCAGCAGGTCTGTACATGCAGACCTGACCACACTGGCGTAGCGCCAGAGATTCTGCAGACCAGGAAGCATCCGGAAGCTCTTCCCTAAAATGCCTGGGAGTGAAGGAAAGGATAGGCACTAGTGTTCTCAATACCCCAATAGTACACTGTACAAAAGCCACTGGGCTGGGCACCAGGGAAAGCAGAGATGAGAAAGCAGCAGCATTTGACAAGTGGAGAAAGCCTCAGTTGTTCAGCGTCGCTCAGAGATCCCCTTCCCAGGCAAAGGAATAAGGCTCCTCAAAGCTGGTCACCTTACTTCTTTATACTCAGCATATTTCTTAGAACTAAAAGTGCTCAAAACTGGTCTGTGAATGCAATTTAAGACATATGGAAAGTAACAGAATTACTATGCATACAACAACCCTTGTTGCAGGACAGAACAAGGATCTATGTGTGGGCTACCCTGGGCTCTGGCAGAGATTTCAGATTCAGACCTTCTGTACTATAAACGCCCTATTACCGACATTCCAGCAAAGGATGTCACTGGAGGTGGAGGGAAGATGGGACCTTTTTCCAAACACACAACCAGCATCTTCCTTTCATTCATTTCCCCATAGTTCACGCATATGAAGTAGTATTCTTCTTGATGAAAGGAAGGTTCTTAAAATCCCTGGAAAACCAAGGACCTAAAACCCCCTGATCTCTGTTTGATGCCCCCAAAGCAAGGCTCCCATTCCCAGTCTGGCTACTAGACCACCCTCGGAGTCCCACTGCTGAACAAAACATTCGGAATGAAGGCAGATGTAGCTTCCACTTTCTCAAGAAGGGCTGAAAGGGCTTTCTCAAAGTGCCCCATTGTCCACGGAAGTCCCCGAGCAGGATACGAGAACCTGGTGAAGCCATCAAACACAGCCAGGCCCAGGATCCAATGAGGCCCACAGGCTGAGACCGGTGGCTAGCGGAGTGGAAGGGCTGGGGAATTAGCAGGCCCCACTTGGGTTTAAGCTGCACAAGCAGTGGGCACAGGGTGATGGAGGTGGGAACCTAATCTTGTGGGGTGTGGCGCAGGCGCGCGGCAGTCAGCATTCCAAGCACCGTGGCTCCCCGGCCCCAGCCCACTCCTGGCCCACCCTGTCGCCCACCAGTCGGTTGAGGACTTCTCGTTGACCACCCTCTCGTAGGCCTCCAGCAGCACCGGCCCATTGCGGCTCAAGTTCACAGCCATAGCCAACACCTCGGTCTCCGTGACACTATCGCCACCCAAGAATACACAGAGGAACTGTACAAAAAAGATCTTCACGACCCGGATAATCACAATGGTGTGATCACTCACCTAGATCCAGACATCCTGGAATGTGAAGTGGGCCTTAGAAAGCATCACTATGAACAAAGCTAATGGAGGTGATGGAATTCCAGTGGAGCTGTTTCAAATCTTGAAAGATGATGCTATGAAAGTGCTGCAGTCAATATGCCAGCAAATTTGGAAAACTCAGGAGTGGCCACAGGACTGGAAAAGGTCAGTTTTCATTCCAATCCCAAAGAAAGGCAATGCCAAAGAATGCTCAAACTACCACACAATTGCACTCATCTCACATGCTAGTAAAGTAATGCTCAAAATTTTCCAAGCCAGGCTTCAGCAATATGTGAACCATGAACTTCTTGATGTTCAAGCTGGATTTAGAAAAGGCAGAAGAAACAGAGATCAAATTGCCAACATCCGCTGGATCACAGAAAAAGCAAGAGAGTTCCAGAAAAACATCTACTTCTGCTTTATTGACTATGCCAAAGCCTTTGACTGTGTGGATCACAATAAACTGTGGAAAATTCTGAAAGAGATGGGAATACCAGACCACCTGACCTGCCTCTTAAGAAACCTATGTGCAGGTCAGGAAGCAAGTTAGAACTGGACCTGGAACAACAGACTGGTTCCAAATAGGAAAAGGAGTACGTCAAGGCTGTATATTGTCACCCTGCTTATTTAACTTCTATGCACAGTACATCATGAGAAACGCTGGGCTAGAAGAAGCACAAGCTGGAATCAAGATTGCCGGGAGAAATATCAATAACCTCAGATATGCAGATGACACCACCCTTATGGCAGAAAGTGAAGAGGAGCTAAAAAACCTCTTGACGAAAGTGAAAGAGGAGAGCAAAAAAGTTGGCTTAAAGTGCAACATTCAGAAAACTAAGATCATGGCATCGGGTCTCATCACTTCATGGGAAATAGATGGGGAAACAGTGTCAGACTTTTATGTTTTTGGGCTCCAAAATCACTGCAGATGGTGACTGCAGCCATGAAATTAAAAGACGCTTACTCCTTGGAAGAACAGTTATGACCAACCTACATAGCATATTCAAAAGCAGAGACATTACTTTGCTGACAAAGGTCCATCTAGTCAAGGCTATGATTTTTCCTGTGGTCATGTATGGATGTGAGAGTTGGACTGCGAAGAAAGCTGAGCACCGAAGAATTGATGCTTTTGAACTGTGGTGTTAAAGAAGACTCTTGAGAATCCCTTGGATTGCAAGGAGATCCAACCAGTCCATTCTGAAGGAGATCAGCCCTGGGATTTCTT
>SJYW01031751.1:327205-356692 GCA_006410735.1 Raphicerus campestris | reverse complement strand
TCCCTGGGATTCTCCAGGTAAGAACACTGGAGTGGGTTGCCATTTCCTTCTCCAATGCATAAAAGTGAACAGTGAAAGTGAAGTCGCTTAGTCATGTCCGACTCTTCGTGACCCCCATGGACTGTAGCCTACCAGGCTCCTCCATCCATGGGATTTTCCAGACAAGAGTCCTAGAGTGGGGTGCCATTGCCTCCTCCATTCAACACAGCTAAATGGGTCTGCAAGATGATGGAACCACTTGGATTGTATTCTCATTGGCCATGTGCTTGCTGGGTTCCTCCTTCTTGTCTCACATTTAATCTCAGACAATCCATTATGGCCAGTCTAGCACTGAAACAGCCTCGCTTTAGTTTACATTCCCTGTGGACATGTACACGTGCATGCATTAAACAGTAAGTAACCCGCTAAACAAACTGCCCTTACCACCCCCACACTAAATGCTATGCTCCTTGTGCCTATGACATCATGCCAAACCCCCAAACAAGGCAAAAAATAAAAATACACCGAATTTACTAGTGGATCTATTTAACAAACATTTTCATGCTCAAAGGAAAACAGACCTAGAAAATATCCCTAAACATACCAATGAATTACTTAGTTCTAGGGAAGTGTCTGTCTATATAAGGAGTGTATGTTTTACCAAAATAAGTTAAAAAAATCAACACTCAATTCAACATAAATTATATAGATCAACCATACATAATAGCTACGTTATTACATAAAATATACAAACTCACCTGTTAATGTAGCTAAAACACTTAAAAGGAAGACGCTGAATTCCATTAACATGGGTTTGCTCCCAGCCTGTTTGTTTTTAATAAAATTGTTCATGCAAGCATCATGAAAATTAAAAGGAGCCAGTATCAAGCCCATGAAAATAGTAGCTCACAACGCCCGGTTTACTGACACTCCCAAGGGAAGCAGCAACAATCACAATTAAGCCATAAATGAAGTCTGAGTAAGTTTATCTAGGGTTAGTAAATGTCCTGTCAGCCACCTTTCATCATACAAGTAATGCAAATTAATAGAAAACACCACTGGAAAGTGTTATAAAATAACCACAAGAAACGAGTTCTAAGCCTTAAAAAGCCTAGCAGAAATAAACTGAACGTGACTTTAGTGTTTCCTGAGCACAGGACAGCTGAGACCCAAACTAGTATTAGATACCCCACTACACCGAGCCTGACCGCAAATAGTTACAGTGACAAAACTATTCACCAGCATGCTACTAGCAGTAGCTCTACGCTTAGGACTTAGCAGAGCTTTATGCATGTAAAGGAGTCTGTTCTATAATCGATAAACGCAGGTAAACCTCATCAGCGCTTGCTAATCCAGTCCATACACTGCCATCTTCAGCAAACGCTAAAAATGAACTGCAGAAAGCATATTCGGAGTACATAAAAACACTGGGTCAGATGTGTAAGTTACAAGATGAGGAGAAATGGGCTACATTTCTATTTCAAGAACTTATTTCCTGTGACAAAAAAGTCTTCATGAAACTGAAAACCAAACGATTTAGTAGTAAATTCAGAATTGAGTGCTTCATTGAATCAGGCCATGAAACATGTGCACGCTGCCCATCACCCTCTTCAAATATTACACTAATCCAGAAACCACTTAACAAACTAGGAGAGGACGTTAAGTCATAACAAGGTAGTGAAAGCGAAAGTTGCTCAGTCGTGTCCTATTCTGTGACCCCATGGACTATACAGTCCATGGAATTCTCCAGGCCAGAGTTCTGAGGTGGGTAGCCTTTCCCTTCCCCAGGGCATCTTGCAAACCCAGGAATCGAGCCCAGGTCTCCCGCACTGCAGGCGGATTCTTTACCAGCTGAGCCACCAGGGAAGCCCAGCAGACCAGAAAAGGTGCTTGGAGAAATCAAAGTATAGCTTAGAGCACCCAGCTCACACCAGGAGAACGCATGATTCACAAATACCCTCAACAAACCACCCACACATTCAACTCCAAGTTAAATAAAACATTCACCCAATATCTAAAGCACAGGAGATAATGACCCCGCAATCCCACTCCTGGGCATATACCCCGAAAAAAACATAATGCAAAAAGACACAGGCACCCCAACATTCACTGCAGCACTGTTTACAACAGCAGGACACGGGAACAACAAAAATGTCCATCGACACGGACGGATAAAGCAGATATGGTACATGTTTACAGTGGAGCACTAGGCAGAAAGGAACAGAATTGGGTTACTGACAGAGACGTGGCCTAGGGACTGGTACACAGAGTGAATTAAATCAGAAAAATATCACATTAATGCATATATGTGGAATCTAGAAAAAATGGTACGGATGATCTTATTTGCAAAACAGAAATAGAGACACAGAACAAATGTGTGGGCACCAAGGGGCCCCGGCTGAGGGTGGTGGGACGAACTGGGAGACTGAGGTCAATATATCTCTCTTACAACAGTGTCAACAGTATATATAACTAATGACAACCTATTGCATAGTGCAGGACACAGTGCTCCGTGATGACCTAAATGGGAAGGATATCCAAACAAGAGGGGATGTATGTATACGTACAGCTGATTCACTTTGCTGTACAGCAGAAATTAACACAACACTGCAAGCAACTATCCTTCAATAAAAATTAATTGAAAAAATTAAGCATAGAAGACAGAAATTCAAAATGTTTTTGGCATTAGGCTTCCTCAGTGGCTTAGCACTAAAATCTGCCTGCAATGCAAGAGACCGGGTTCCATCTCTGGGTCGGGAAGATCCGCTGGAGAAGAGAATGGCAACCCACTCCAGTATTATTGCCTGGAGAATCCCATGGACAGAGGAGCCTGGTGGGCTTCAGTCCATGGGGCTGCAAAATAGTCAGATGTGACTGAGCGAGTAAACAATAACCAAAAAATGCACCATAAGGGAGTGATGAGAGAAACAGTAAAAGTAACAAAAATCAGAGCTTATCCCTTTTACTTTTGCATAATTTAACTAGTACATATTTAACAAAGAGAATTTAAGTTAAATGTTCCAAAACCAGATGAGCTAATCAGTTTCCCAGAACAGATTCATCTATGCGGCAAAATAGATTTGTAAGTAGATGTGATAAGCCCAACAAGCCTGTGAAAGCTGGCTGTCCAGAAAAGACTTTAGTTCAAATTTACAAATTACTCAGAAAACAATAACTTAAACGTTCATCTACAAATGTACAGCTTTTTAGAAACTGTCTACAACCTTATCTAGCCATCAGTTAAGAAAGCATTCAACATTATCTTAATACCAACAGCAAATCAATTAACTCCCAGTTTAACCCTGAACTAATCTATTAATTTATAGAAGCACTAATGTTAATATAAGCCAGCAAATGCAGACAACTCAGCAGCGGCCACAGCACTGGAAAAGGCCAGCTTTCATTCCAATCCCAAAGAAAGGCAATGCAAAGAATGCTCAAACTACCGCACAACTGCACTCAACTCACACGCTAGTAAAGTAATGCTCAAAATTCTCCAAGCCAAGCTTCAGCAATACATGAACCGTGAACTCTCTGATGCTCAAGCTGGTTTTAGAAAAGGCAGAGGAACCAGAGATCAAATTGCCAACATCCGCTGGATCATGGAAAAAGCAAGAGAGTTCCAGAAAAACATCTACTTCTGCTTTATTGACTATGCCAAAGCCTTTGACTGTGTGGATCACAATAAACTGTGGAAAATTCTCAAAGACATGGGAATACCAGACCACCCAACGTGCCTTTTGAGAAATCTGTATGCAGTTCAGGAAGCAATAGTTAGAACTGTACATGGAACAACAGACTAGCTCCAAATAGGAAAAGGAGTACGTCAAGGCTGTATACTGTCACCCTGCTTATTTAACTTATATGCAGAGTACATCATGAGAAACGCTGGGCTGGAAGAAGCACAAGCTGGAATCAAGATTGCCGGGAGAAATATCAATAACCTCAGATATGCAGATGATACTACCCTTATGGCAGAAAGTGAAGAACTAAAGAGCCTGTTAACAAAAGTGAAAGAGGAAAGCGAAAAAGTTGGCTTAAAGCTCAACATTCAGAAAACAAAGATTATGGCATCTGGTTCCATCACGTCATGGGAAATAGATGGGCAAACAGTGGAAACAGTGTCAAACTTTATTTTTTGGGTCTCCAAAATCACTGCAGATGGTGACTGCAGCCATGAAATTAAAACATGCTTACTCCTTGGAAGAAAAGTTATGACCAACCTAGATAGTATATTCAAAAGCAGAGACATTACTTTGCCGACTAAGGTCCGTCTAGTCAAGGCTATGGTTTTTCCTGTGGTCATGTATGGATGTGAGAGTTGGACTGTGAAGAAGGCTGAGAGCCGAAGAATTGCTGCTTTTGAACTGTGGTGTTGGAGAAGACTCTTGAGAGTCCCTTGGACTGCAAGGAGATCCAACCAGTCCATTCTGAAGGAGATCAGCCCTGGGATTTCTTTGGAAGGAATATGCTAAAGCTGAAACTCCAGTCCTTTGGCCACCTGATGCGAAGAGTTGACTCATTGGAAAAGACTCTGATGCTGGGAGGGATTGGGGGCAGGAGAAGGGGACAACCGAGGATGAGATGGCTGGATGGCATCACGGACTCGATGGACATGCGTCTGAGTGAACTCTGGGAGATGGTGATAGACAGGGAGGCCTGGCATGCTGCGATTCATGGGGTCGCGAAGAGCTGGACACGACTGAGCGACTGAACTGAATGTTAACGAGTAAGAAGAAATGTTTATGAGCAAGAAGCAATGTAAGCATAAGCTTACATCAATGACTAATACTATACTGATCACAGTAAGTAAAACTAAACCAATAGTAAACTATTTATCAAATATATTGTTAAACCAACACAGGTAGGCACCCATGGGAAGATTTTAAAAAATAAAAGGAACTTGGCAGACATAAGCTGTGCCTGTTCACACTACCTCTAGCATAATGAGCGCGAGAGGCACCGCCTGCCACCAACGTCAGGGAAACAGGGGCGGCGCCCTCACCGTGTGAAGACAGCGACACAATCTGCTGTCTAAATACGGACTTGCGTGCAAGGCCACGGGAAGGTTTCACTGTCTCTCACTTTCAGTCAGTCAGATTGACCTTCCTGTGAAGAGGCGGGAAAGACAAAATAAGACAAGACCCTATGGAGTTTTAATTAACTGCAAAAATTAAACCATTAATGGCTAATGATTACATATGGCTTAACTATTTTGGTTGGGGTGACCTCAAAGAATAAAAAGCCTCCAAGTGATTAAAATCTACACCTAGTGGTCAGAATGATGAAGCATCTTTTCCAAAAACTCAGTCAAGAGAACTGGTTGCCCTATGGCTAACAGCACAACCTTATTCTAGAGTTCCTAGCGACAGCAGGGTTTATGACCAGTGTCAGCTCAGCTTATTTAGTGGTGTAACCACTATGATCATCTGTTCAATGATTAAAGTCCTATGTGATCTGAGTTCAGAACAGAGCCATGCCATCCAAGTTGATCTCCAACTACGCTGGATTTCTCCCAGTATGAAAGGACATGAGAAATAAGCCTACCTTACAAAAATGCTTTAAAATAATTAAGGATATAATTTTAGTGTAATTAATTCATAATTACTCTGCCCAAGAAAAGGGTTTTTAGGATGACAGAGCCCTGTAATTTTGTAAAACTTAAACTTTCATAATCAGAGGTTGCACTCCTCTCCCTTAATAAAATGTTTCTTAATATTTAATCCAATTCTTCTAGACGTGGCATTCCTTGAGTCAGTTCAGTTCAGTTGCTCAATCGTATCGGACTCTTTCTGACCCCATGGACTGCAGCACGCCAGGCTTCCCTGTCCATCACCAACTCCCAGAGCTTGCACAGACTCATGTCCATCGAGTCAGTGATGCCATCCAACTATTTCATCCTCTGTTGTCCCCTTCTCCTCCTGCCTTCAATTCTGCCCAGCATCAGGGTCTTTCCAAATCAGTCAGTTCTTTGCATCAGGTGGCCAAAGCACTGGAGCTTCGGCTTCACTGTCCATCCTTCTAATGAACACTCAGGACTGATCGCCTTTAAGATAGACTGGTTGTATCTCCTTGCAGTCCAAGGGACTCTCAAGAGTCTTCTCCAATACTACAGTTCAAAAGCATCTATTTTTTGGTGCTCAGCTTTCTTTATGGTCCAACTTTCACATCTATACATGACTACTAGAAAAACCAGTCTTGACTAGACAGACCTTTGTTGGCGAAGTAATGTCTTTGCTTTTTAATATGCTGTCTAGGTTTGTCATAGCTTTTCTTCCAAGGAGCAAGCATCTTAATTTCATGGCTGCAGTCTACTCCATTCTGTTATCCAGTGTGTGCATGCTGAATTGCTTCAGTTATGTCCAACTCGTTGTGACCCTAGACTGTCCTCTGTCCATGGGGATTCTCCAGGCAAGAATACTGAAATGGTTACCATGCCCTTCTCCAGGGGATCTCCCTGACCCAGGGATTGAACCCACATCTCCTGTTGTAGGTGGATTCTTTACCCATTGAGCCACCTGGGAAGCCCCTCTGTATCATCTATGTCATCCAAAGGAGCGTCAAACTCAAAATATGCACTAACTGGATTCCTGTAAGCAGGAACACAGACAATTTCACACGAAGCATCACTAGCAATTAGCCTTTTACCATTTTCTTTTTTCATCGAGCCACTGCAGCTTGCAGAACCTTAGTTCCCTCACCAAGGATTGAACCTGGGGCCCCGGCAGTTAGAGCATTGGTCCTAACCACTGGAGTGTGAGGAAATTCCCCTTTTATCAAAATCACTGCAGATGGTGACTGCAGCCATGAAATTAAAAGACGCTTACTCCTTGGAAGGAAAGTTATGACCAACCTAGACAGCATATTAAAAAGCAGAGACATTACTTTGTCAACAAAGGTCAGTCTAGTCGAGGCTATGGTTTTCCCTGTGGTCATGTATGGCTGTGAGAGTTGGACTATAAAGAGGGCTTAGCGCCGAAGAATTATCCAAACACTCTCACTAGGGACTTCCCTGGTTGTCCAGGGTTAAGACTCCACGCTTCCACTGCTGGGGACTCGTGTTCAATCCCCAGTTGGGGCGTTAAGATCCCAGTTGCCTTGAGGTATGGCAAAATAAAAACAACAACAAAAAAACAAATCTCTAACAATTTTCTTCATATGAATTTGAGCATCCTACCTACAGTTCCAATATGATCACTCATACGTCTACTCTGAAAAAAATTTCAGATGGAGCCACTAGCCCCATCTATATCACACATCTCACTACTTATCAAAATGTTGTCAAACATACCCCCACAAACATAAACAATATGCTTGATAAAAGTTACTTTGATAAAGTGACAGACGTTTAAATCTTATTTCTAGAATTATAGGAACTGGACAGACCCTTGGGGCTTCCCTGGTGGCTCAGACAGTAAAGCATCTGTCTGCGATTCAGGGACCCAGGTTTGATCCCTGGGTGGAGAAGATCCCCTGGAGAAGGGCATGGCAACCCACTCCAGTATTCTTGCCTGGAGGAGTCCCCATGGACAGAAGAGCCTGGTGAGCTACAATCCATGGGGTCACAAAGAGTCAGACACAGCTGAGCAACTAACATTTTCATATCCTTTTCACTTAAGAATCCAAAACTCTTGGTACTACCACATTATACTACATTCCATAGTAAGGTCAGCTAAATAAGCTATCAGGCCCATACAGACCCTGAAAATGATGGTTTATAGCCTTCCTGTACTAAGAAACCCCATTTTCTTTGTGTCAACTATTATTTCAGGCACCTTAATTGTAACAACTAGCTCACACTGATTACTTATCTGCATCAGATTTAACACAAGCATACTAGGTATCCTCCCCATCCTAACAATAACTTTAACCCATAAGTATAGAAGAAGCCACTAAATACTTCTTAAAAAAAAAAAAAAACTTCTTAACACAAGCCACTGCATCAATATTACTCACAATTTAAGCCATCATTATTTAATTCTTTTTTTAATTTTTGGCTGCATCTCAGGACATGCAGATCTGTTTCCTGATGGGGATTGAACCTGAGCCCCTTGCAGTGGAAGCATGGAATCTCAAGCACTGGACCACTAGCGAAGTCCCTAGCCATCATCATTAATCTCCTATACACCAGCCACTGAACCATCACAAAAATCTTTAATCCAACACATCATCAATCAAAACAGTGGCCTAGTCATAACAGGAGGAGTCTCCCCATTCCACATTGGAGTATCTGAAGTCAGAGAAGGCATTTCACTAACAGTAGGCTTAATCCTATTAATGTGACAAAAAATTGCAACCACCTGTCAAGGTTATACCAAATTTCACTCTCCATTAACCTAAATTTAGTACTACCTATATCCACACTCCCATTATAATTGAGGGATAAGGCAGACTAAATCAAACAACAAAATCATAGCTTATTCAATTGCCCCTATGGGACAAGCAACAACAGGAAAAATCCTAAACCTACCCATTTCTTTCATAACACTCACAACATTTATGTTATTCATTCACAGTTCAACCAATACTACGTTAGCATGATGATATACAGGAAACAAAATACCCATCTCACTTATTCTCTCTATTCTATTATCAATAGGAGGCCTCCCACCACTATCAGAATTTGTACCCAAATGAATAATTATTCAAGCAACTTCCCTGGCTGTCCAGTGTTTCAGACTGTACTTCCACTGCGGGGGACATGCGTCTGATCCCTGGTTAGGGAACTAAGATCCCGCATGCACCATGGCCAAAAAATAAAAGACTTAAGAAATGACGAAAGTATTTTACCTACACTACTAATTACTACAGCACTGCATGTGTTAAGTCACTCAGTCACGTCCAGCTCTTTGCGACCCCATGGACTGCAGCTCGCCAGGCTCCTCTGACCATAGGATTCTCCAGGCAAGAATACTGGAGTGGGTTGCCATTTCCTTCTCCAGGCGATATTCTCCACCCAGGGATCGAACCAAGGTCTCCTGAACTGCAGGCAGATTCTTTACTGTCTGAGCCACTAGGAAAGCCCATACAACTTCTACATGCTACATTATTAAGCATATTCCCCTCCATAAACAATGACTTGAGCACACAAAGGAAATGACTTTCCTCCCAATGTTAACTGCAATCTCCACGTAAACTCTACCCCTCATACCAATCTTACCGCTACCAAGAGCCTTCAAAGCCCTAAGCAAGTACAGTTTATTTAATTCTTGTTCCTGGACCAGGGATTGAACCCATTTCCCATGCATTGGCAGGCAGATTCTTATCCACTCGACTGCCAGGGAAGTCCCCTTATGTTTATTAATTGGTGCTTGGGCTGGAACAGCAGGTTCTCCCATATGCCAACTAATTCCTGTTGAATTAGGTCACCCCGGAGCATGGCTCTGAGATGCCTGAATCCACAATGCAGCAGTGACAGCCCACGCCTTCGGCAGTCTTTTTCTTCACAGTTACACCTGCCATAACTGCAGGTTTTGGAAGCTGACTACTCTCACTGATAACCAGAGCACCCAGCTTCACCCCTATTAACAACGGAGGCTTCAGATTCCTCCCACCCTCTTTCTTACTCTCACTCACATCAGTGGTGCAAACTCGGGCTGTGACAGGCTGATCTGTGTGACGACCATTGCCAGGAAACCGAGCTCATGGAGGAGCTTCCGTCACACTTACGGTTTTGTTCTCTGCACTTAGTAGGTGTTTCTTCAGTCCTAGGAGCTATTAATTTCCTTAGTCCCATCATTAATATATAGCCAACTGATGCATCTCAATGCCAGACACCAGTATTTGTATGATCTGTATTGCTAACAGCTGTTTTACTATTACCATTCATGCCAGTGTCACCAGCCAAAATGATTCTGTTCTTCACAGACCAAACTCTAAACACAATGTTTTTGACCCTGCAGAAGGAGATCCAGTTCTCTGCCAACACTTACTCTNATGTTATTCATTCACAGTTCAACCAATACTACGTTAGCATGATGATATACAGGAAACAAAATACCCATCTCACTTATTCTCTCTATTCTATTATCAATAGGAGGCCTCCCACCACTATCAGAATTTGTACCCAAATGAATAATTATTCAAGCAACTTCCCTGGCTGTCCAGTGTTTCAGACTGTACTTCCACTGCGGGGGACATGCGTCTGATCCCTGGTTAGGGAACTAAGATCCCGCATGCACCATGGCCAAAAAATAAAAGACTTAAGNGGAGGAGAAGGGGACGACAGAGGATGAGATGGTTGGATGGGATTTCTGACTCAATGGACATGAATTTGGGTAGACTCTGGGAGTTGGTGATGGACAGGGAGGCCTGGTGTGCTGCAGTCCATGGGGTTGCAAAGAGTCAGACACAACTGAGCAACTGAACTGAACTGATGGATGAACCCAAAAAGGACTCGAATCAACTGAATATGATCATTAGTTTAAGCTAAAATGAATGAATGTATAAATGTATACACACACAGTAGATTATGATTGAGTTCATAATTATCAAATGTCTTTAGTATATATATTATCATAGCATGTACAGTATCTCTTTTAAGATTATTAACATACTGGTCTCACCTAATAGCCTCACTATTATGCCAAGAAGGAATAATATGATCATGAGAGCAACACTAATATTTCTAAAAACACATTTCACTCTAGCCAGCAAAATACCATTGTCCCATTAGTAACAGNGAGGCCTGGTGTGCTGCAGTCCATGGGGTTGCAAAGAGTCAGACACAACTGAGCAACTGAACTGAACTGATGGATGAACCCCAAAAGGACTAGACCCCAAAAGGACTAGAACTATGATCATTAGTTTAAGCTAAAATGAATGAATGTATAAATGTATACACACACAGTAGATTATGACTGAGTTCATAATTATCAAATGTCTTTAGTATATATATTATCATAGCATGTACAGTATCTCTTATAAGATTATTAACATACTGGTCTCACCTAATAGCCTCACTATTATGCCAAGAAGGAATAATATGATCATGAGAGCAACACTAATATTTCTAAAAACACATTTCACTCTAGCCAGCAAAATACCATTGTCCTATTAGTAATAGCCTCAAATATGTACAGCACCAACTAGGTACAAAATCTTAACCTTCTCCAATGATAAAAATCATTATGCCAACATTAGTGCCACTAACATGATTCTCAAAGAATAATATCATCTGAATTAACACTACAGACCACAGCTTACGGATTAGTGGAATAAGCCTATTTATTTTCAGTCAATTTAATAAGAACAGCCTCAACTTTTCCCAAGCTTTTTCTGTGACTCCCTCATCAGCTTTAACAATAGGATTTTGCCACTCACACTTCTAGCCAGCCAATCCACCTGTCCAAAGAGTCCTTAAACCTGCCCCCAAATCTCCATCAACATATTACATATATTTCTAATCTTAACATTGGCTGCCACAGAACAAACCCTATTTTACATTTTATTTGAAACAATACTAGTTCCAACATTTGCTGTTATTATCCAATGGGGTAACCAAACAGAACGACTTCAGACAGGATCTGAATATATACACTTTCTTGTTTGACACACTGGTAGGATTTCTCCCACTCTACATAGCCCTAGGATATAACCACAAGACTACAGGCTCATGAAACTTCTTAATAATTCATGGACAAACAGAATAGACTGGTGGTTGCCAAGGGTGAGGGGCTGGGGGAGGGACAGAATGGGAGGTTGGGGTTAGCAGATGTAAGTTATTATATATAGAGTGAATAAACAAAGTCTTATTGTACAGCAGAGCGAACTATATTCAGTATCCTGTGATAGACCACAACGGCAAAGTGAAGTGAAAGTCACTTAGTCATGTCCAACTCTTTATGACCCTGTGGACTGTATAGTCCATGGAATTCTCCAGACCAGAATAGTGGAGTGGGTACTCGTTCCCTTCTCCAGGGGAGCTTCCCAACCCAGGGATTGAACCCAGGTCTCTCAGGCGGATTCTTTACCAGCTGAGCCACCAGGGAAGTCCAATAAAAAAAGGATCAACTCTGCTGTACAGCAGAAATACAATATTGTACATCAACTATATACATTAACATATGTAAAATAGATAGCTAGCAGGAAGTTGATGTGTAACACACAGAGCTTAGGTCTGTGATAACCTAGATGGGTGAGATGGAGGGGTGGGAGAAAGGGGATGTATGTATACTCATGGCTGATCCAACACAACACTGAAGCAATTATCCTCCAATTAAAAACAAATTCAATTTAAACTTCTTACTAATTCAACATTGAATACAAATTAATACTGGACTCCTGATCTAACATTTTCATGGGACTAACATGTATAACAGCCTTCAGAAAAAAACCCACCTCTGTCCTTGAGCTCTGACCATCCAAAGCCCACACAGAAGCCCCCGGGCAGGGTCCGTACTAGTAATTTTTCAGGGAGGCTACAGCATGTAAGGTCACAACCATTGCAAATCCATGTACAGACTTCAGGGCAGACCCCTTTCTCATAGTTTCCTTCTGAGGAATAAATCTTACTCGCTTGAAGGTTTACACCGAACAGACTTACAACCACTCACTGCATATTCTTGTCGGCCATGCAGCACTAGCCTTTCTCATCCAAACACCTTGAAGCTATGGAGCAGCTGCTGCCCCAATAATCACCCCTGCACGGCACCAACTATACCCTTCTAGCAGTCTCACATCAACACATCCACAGCCCAACCACTCCAGCATGAGGTCTGCAAATGCTCCTCCCATTCACAACATGAGGATTCCTAGCAAGCCTTACAGATTTAGCCCGGCCCTCAACTACCAACTTAACTGGGGAATTACTTGTAATAATATCACCTCTCTCGTGATCAAACAACAATCGTCATAGGAATTAATATAAAAATGACTGCTTTACACTCCCTATTATAACACAATGAGGTAATTATACACATCACACTCCTAACATTAAACCACCACTGACATGAGAAAATGCCCTTATAACTCTCTACTTCCTCCCTCTCTATCACTCCACCCCATAATTATCTGGGGGTCCTTTGACTGTAAATACAACTTTAAAGAACCCATGAGGATTGTTAATCTAGTAACAGAAGCTCAAACCTTCTCATTTATTGAAAAAGTATTCAAGAACTGCTAATTCAAGCCCCCATGCCTAACAGGATGGCCTTTTCAGGCTTTTAAAGGATAGTCATCATCCATTAATCTTAAGAGCCAAAACACTGATGCAACTCCAAATAAAAGGAATAATCTTATTTGCCTCTTTTGCACTAGTTACACAATTTATATTAACACTACCAAGTATAAACACGTACTGTAACATCTACTAAAATAACACATACCCATGCTACATAAAAACCACTCTTATATGCTTTTATTACCAGTCAAATCCCCATCATATTCATTCACTCAAGCCAAGAAATAATGACTTCAAACGGACACTGGACCACCAGTCAAATTTCAAATGATCACCTAGCTTCATGAGAGATGACTTCAATAATGTTCACACCAGTAGCTGTCCTTGTTTCATGATCTATTATAGAATTCTCAATATGATACATACACACAGACCTGAACACGAACCAAATTTTCAAATACTTGCCCCTCTGTCTAATGATAGTGCTAATTCTTGGTACTGCCAACAATCTTTTCTAACTTTCTGTTGGATGAGGAGGAGTTGGAATCATACCTTTTTTTACTGATGGATGATGGCTTGGCTGAGCAGGAGGTAACTCAAATCCAGCTCCTTTGCAAGTAGATTTATATAATCTCATCAGAGATATCCAATTTATTTTATCAATAGCATGATTCTTATTCAACTTAAACTTATAGGATTTACAACCAATTTTTCCTTTGTAGAAACTATCCAAACTTACTCTTCAGAGGACTTGTTTTCCAGCCGCAAATGGAAAACCCACCCCATTTGGCTTCCCAGATTGAATTCCCTCAGCAGCGAGAGCTCCCCACTACCTCCGTTCAGCCCGACTCCAATCAAGCACAGGGCTTGTAAGCAGGCATTTTTCTGTTTATTTGCTTTTACTCCCAGTAAGAAAGGAATATTCATTCAAACATTGTGCTGAGGAGAATTGCCACAGTATTAACAGCAGTATGTGTTCTCCCCCAAAACAACATCCAAAAAACTCTTGCCTCCCCATTCATTTTTCATTTTCTAATCATACTTTTAGTGCAAATTTATATCATTGAGGAAAATCAGTTGATGTATTAACTACAGTATTAAAGATCATTAAATGACCAGGTCTTTAATGAACTCAAGTTTTTCTAATTAGACAAGTAAGTAATGAAGTATCCAGCTGTTTCAAATAAATACAAAAGAATATTAAATGCCCAAATGTAGATACTGAAACTCTCTAGACTGAATATATCTTGTGTATTATATTCATGACATAAATACAATTTTCCAGACCACAAAGCCTTTAATTGTGTGTTTTTCAACATAATTAAGATGTATACAATTTTCACACAACAGCACGAAACAAATTCTATTCAAGTTCCCATAGACTATAAACCAGGAGACAGTGGAACATATCCAGGGACATAAAACAAGGTGCAAAATCTTCATGGTCTAAAGGTATTGGAATCATAGAGTTTTTCTCTGGCCACTGTGGAATTATGTTAGAAATCAGTATCAAAAGATATTTTGAAAGTAACCCACATATTTTCAAGTGCAGTGTGACATTTACCATGTGAGATCTTCAACTTAGCTGTTGAAAGCCTCAAAAAAGTTAAAAGACTGACAAATCCCAGAGGCCCACACTCTTTCTTACAACATCAATGGTTGAAGTGCGTGCCAGCAGAGGCTGAACTGTGTGTCCGCCTTTAGCCGAAAAGCAAGCTCACACAGGAGATTCCAGTGACCTCACCACTTCCCCCCTACACTTGGCAGGTGTTTCTTTAGTCCTAGGTGGACTAATACCATCTCAATACCATCTCAATAGAGATAATACTATTATCTGTATGATCTGTACTGATGACAGCTATATTCCTATTATCATTACTGGTATCAGCAGTTGGAATGACTTTCTTATTAACAGACCAAATTCTAAACACAATATTTTTTGGTCCTGCAGGAGGAGAAGGAGACCCAATTATATACAACACTTGTTCTGATTCTTTAATTGTCCTGAAGTTTATATCCTTATTTTATTAGGATTTGGAATAATCTCGCAAGTACAGTCTCAGGAAAAAAAAAAAAAAAAGCCTTCAGGATAGGTGGGCAGAGTTTGAGCCATGATATCCACCAGCTTTCTAGAATTCATCCTTTGAGCCCATTATATATTCACAGTAGGTACAGATGTTGATATACAACCATACCTTATGTCAGCTACCACAATTATTCCTACTGTAGAGTAAAAGTATTTAGTTGACTAGCAACTATTCACAAAGATAACAGCAAATGATCGTCTACTATGAGCCCTAGGATTTCTTTCCCTTTTGACAGCAGTAGTTTAACAGGAATTGTTATCACCAGCTCACCCCTAGATATTGTCCTTCACAACACACATTACACAGTTATAGCTTTTCACTATGTATCACCACAGGGGGGCTTCCCTGGTGGCTCAGTGGTAAAGAATCCACCTGCNATGTGCAGTATTATCACCTCTCTCATGATCAGCTACCACCACTATCCTCATAGGAGTTAATATAGTAATGACTGCTTTGTATTCCCTATATGTGCTCATCATAGCACAAAGGTAAACAAACACATCACGTTCCTAACATGAAGCCATCACTGATATTGATGAGCCCAGAGTTTGTCATAGTGAGTGAAGTAAGAAACACAATTACCGTGTATTAACGCATATATATAGAATCTACAAAAAAGGTACTGATGAACCTATTCGCCGGGCAGGATCAGAGACGCAAACTACAGAACAGAACCGTGGACACAGAGCGGAGGGGAGGACGAAACGAGAGTACCACTGCTATATACACTGCCATGGGTAAGCAGCTAGGAGCGGGAAGCTGCTGGCAGCACAGGCCCCCGCCTTGGCGCTCTGCGATGACCTAGAGGGGGACGGAGGCTCCGCGAGCTGAGTCACGATGCGCACAGCAGGAACTAACGACACTGTGAAGCAGCCATCCTCCCAGTAAAAAATAAATAAAATGGAACTAAACAAGAAATTAGAAAAAGAGGTGTATAGTGAACCCCAAGTGAGGGAAACAACTAAAACCAAAGACCAGAAATCAACACTGGAAGCAGAAAACAACGGAGGAAATCAATAGGCCAAACCAGTCAAAAGAGTTTGGGTCTACTTATGCGTTGTATTCAAATAATTTTATTCTTTAATTCATAAGGTGGAAAATTCATTTTTAGGATGTTAGTATATTAGCCCTTGTACTAAACCATAATATCAAGTCACTGTATTTATAAACTACCCAGGAGCTCATTTATAAGTTTGACTGTTATAATGAGTGTTTTATAGCCCATCAATTTTAGATTTAAATATAAAGCATGCGTTTTTTGGGAAAAAAAAATCACTGACATGAGAAAATGCTCTTAATTCTCCAACTCTTACCTATCACTCCTATCACTCAATCCCCAAAATTACGTGCTGGCCCCTCTACTGCCAATATAGTTAAAAAAAAAAAACAAAAAAGACTAGATTTATTGTGCTCAAACTCTTTTAACAGAAAAGTACACCAGAACTGCTAATTCAGGCCTCCAGACCTAACAGGATGTCTTTTTCAGACTTTTAAAGGGTAATAGTCATCACTTGGTCATAGGAGCCATCACTCTTGCAACTCTAAATAAAAGGAATACATTTCTTTGCCTCTTTTACAGCAATTAGGCTATTTATATTAACACTACCGATAACAAACTCTGTAACATATAAAGTAACATATACTCAACCTACATAAAAGCCATTATCTCACATGCTTTTATCACCACTCAAATTCTTATAGTAATACTCATTCATTCTGCCTGCAATGCAGGATTCCTCCGTTTGATTCCTGAGTCAAGAAGATCCCCTGGAGAAGGGATAGGCTATCCATTCCAGTATTCTTGGGCTTCCCTGGTGGCTCAGATGGTAAAGAATCTGCCTGCCGTGTGAGAGACCTGGGTTCAAATCCTGGGTTGGGAAGATCCCCGGGAAAAGGGCATGGCAACCCACTCCAGTATTCTTGCCTGGAGAATCTCCATGAACAGAGGAGCCTGGCAGGGTACAGTTCATGGGGTCGTAGATACGACTGAGCGACTAAGCACAACACAGCAGGCCAAGAATGATTTCGAACGGACAATGAATCACTGTCCAAACCATCAAATGATCATTTAGCTTCAAAAGAGATGATGTCAATATTCACATCAGTAGCTATACTTGTTACATGATTATAGAATTCTTAATGTGATATATACATGCAGACCCTAATATGAACCGATTTTTCAAATACTTCCTCGTCTAATTACAATATTAATTCTTGGTACTGCCAACAACCTTTTCCAACTTCTCACTGGATGAGAAGGAGATGGAATTATACCTTTTTACTGATTGTAATGATGACATGGCCAGATGGCCAAGCAGAAGCCAGTCCAGCTGCCCTGCAAGCAATCCTTCCCCACCCCCCAAGCCCTTTGATCCCACTGGGCTGCTCCTGGGATTTTAGTTCCCAGACCAAGGTTCAAATCTGGGCCCCAGCAATGATGGCCCAGAATCCTAACCATCAGGCCAGCGGAAAACTCCCTCAAGCAATCTTATATAACTGCATGGGAGATACTGGATTTCTTATATCAATTAGCATGACTCTTATTCAACTTAACATGAAATATACAACATATTTTTATACTTAAACTACCCCAGCTTCCCTTCATAGGGCTTGTTTTCCAGCCACAACTGGAAAATCCACCCCATTTGGCCTCCCTCCTTGAATTCCCTCAGCAAGAGGCCTCCCCGCCACCCCTCCACTCCCCCATTCATCCCTGCTCCACTCAAGCGCAAGATGTGGAACAGGCATTTTTCTACTTACCTACTTTCACGCCCTAATAGAAAACAGTAATTTCATTCAAACAATAACATATGCTCTGGAGCCGTCACCACACTACTTACAGCCATGTGTGTGTGCATGCGTGCTCAGAGGTGGTTGTCTTGTCTGACCCTGCAACCCTATGGACTGCAGCCCACCAGGCTGGACTTGAACCCAACACAACGTCCAAAAACTGGCTGCTTTCTCCACTTGAGCCAACTAGGCCTCTTTAAGGTAATGATGACATGAGTCAACCTTACTGAGCTTCCTGCATACGCGTACACATGCCTTCTTCAAAGCCACAGCATTTGCAAGCTCTGGATCCATGCTCCACAATTTAAATGGTGAACAAGACATTCGAAAAACAGGAAGCTTATGGAAAGCCATACCTTTTCACCGCAACCTCCCTCATAGCCAGTCTCCTGGAAACAGGAAGCCTCATCCTCACAGGTTCTTATTCCAAAGACCTGATGATGAAAACTGCTAACTCCTTGTAACCGATGCCTGAGCCCTGTTAACTACTCTCATTACCACACTGCTCCCAGCTGTCTACACCATGCAAATTTTCTTCCCACTCCCAGGGACAACCTTGCTTCTCTCTCTTCTCAGTGAAAATCACCTGCTTCTAATCCATTCCATCAAACGTCTATTAGCTGGAAGCATCTTCGCTAGATTCCTTCTAACACTATTCTCTTCCGCAACAATTCCACAAATAACAATGCCTTGTTATTGGAAACGAACTGTCCTGGCTGTGACTATTTAGGTTTCATTCTGGCCCTAGAAATCAACCATACCACCCCAAATCCAAAGTTGAATTATCGTTCAAACCTCTTCAAATTCTCTAACCTCTTAGGCTATTTTCCAATGATCCTGTACCGCCTCTTACCATCATTAAACTTTTCAGATAGCCAAAAATCAGTGTCATCACTTCTGACTACAACGTATTTTACCAAAATCCACCTCTCTTAGCCAAAGAAAAACATCTACATTGTATCAGACCAAAAATGCCTGAGGGAACTGTTTCTTCTCATTCCTCATTACCTCCTCCAGAGCATAATTCTATTTAGTTAGCAGAGTAACCTCCATCATCATGAGAAACACTGGACTGGAAGAAACACAAGGTGGAATCAACATTGCTGGGAGAAATATCAATAACCTCAGATATGCAGATGACTCCACCCTTATGGCAGAAAGTGAAGAGGAACTAAAAAGCCTCTTGATGAAAGTGAAAGAGGAGAGTGAAAAAGTTGGCTTAAAGCTCAAACATTCAGAAAATGAAGATCATGGCATCCGGTCCCATCACTTTATGGGAAGTAGATGGGGAAACAGTGGAAACAGTGTCAGACTTTATTTTGGGGGGCTCCAAAATCACTGCAGATGGTGATTGCAGCCATGAAATTAAAAGATGCTTACTCCTTGGAAGAAAAGTTATGACCAACCTAGACAGCATATTCAAAAGCAGTGACATTACTTTGCCGACTAAGGTCCATCTAGTCAAGGNTTTATTAGGATTTGGAATAATCTCGCAAGTACAGTCTCAGAAAAAAAAAAAAAAAAGCCTTCAGGATAGGTGGGCAGAGTTTGAGCCATGATATCCACCAGCTTTCTAGAATTCATCCTTTGAGCCCATTATATATTCACAGTAGGTACAGATGTTGATATACAACCATACCTTATGTCAGCTACCACAATTATTCCTACTGTAGAGTAAAAGTATTTAGTTGACTAGCAACTATTCACAAAGATAACAGCAAATGATCGTCTACTATGAGCCCTAGGATTTCTTTCCCTTTTGACAGCAGTAGTTTAACAGAAATTGTTATCACCAGCTCACCCCTAGATATTGTCCTTCACAACACACATTACACAGTTATAGCTTTTCACTATGTATCACCACAGGGGGGCTTCCCTGGTGGCTCAGTGGTAAAGAATCCACCTGCCGATACAGGAGATGCAGGTTCGATCCCTGGGTGGGGAAGATCCCCTGGAGAAGGAAATGGCAACCCACTCCAGTTTTCTTTTTTTTTCTTCCCCACCCTCACTCCAGTTTTCTTGACTGGGAAATCCCATGGACAGAGGAGCCTGGCAGGCTATAATCCATGGGGTGACAGAGTCAGACATAACTCGATGACTAAATGACATCATTGTCAATAGAGGCATTTCTGCCATCACAGGAGGCTCTGCACATTGATTCCCGCTACTCCTGGGTTAAACACTCAATCCAACAGGAGAAAAATACATTTGTAATGTGATTTATAGGTGCAAATAAAACCTTCTTCCAACAACATTTTCTTGGTTTATCTGGAATACCACCAGGATATTCCTACTATTTTTATGCCCACACAACATATCATTTCATCAACAGGTTCCCGCATTCCACTTACAGCACTCATACTATAATTTTCATAATATGAGAAGCATTTGCATCACAACAAGAGGTCTCAACAGTAGAATAACTTTCCAAACTCAGAGTAATTACATCAAGGCCCTCCACCACATCACACATTTAAAGAACCCACTTACATTAGTCTAAAATAATTAGGAAAGGAAGGAACCACACCCTCTTCTACTGGTTTCAAGCAAACACCATAATCATTATGCACTTCTCGATAAATGAGATAGAGTAAAAATCACATAACTCTGCTCAACTTAAAATACAGGTGAAAACTCACTCTATCCCCATGCCATATCCTTTTCCACTCGACTTTCAAGAGGCAATATAACCCATCACAGAAGAGCTCCCACATTTTCACGATCACACATGAATTATCCTTTTCATTAGCTCTCTGGTATTTTATATTATATCACTCATGCTAATGATTAAACCTCAGACAGTAGAGAATCCACCTGCAATGCGTAGACCTGGGTTTGAACCCTAGGTCAGGAAGATCCCCTGCAGAAGGGGAACAGATACCCACTCCAGTATTCTCGCCTGGAGAATTCCACGAACAGAGGAGCCTGGCAGCCTATAGACCATGGGGTCACAAAGAGTTGGACACAACTGAGAGATTTTCACTTTCACTCATGCTAATGACTAAACTAACACATACAAAGACAAGAGATGCATAAGAAGTTGAAACAGTCTGAACAGTTTTACCAGTCATCATCCTCATCTTAACTGCCTTGCCATTGTTGCCGATTCACCATTTTCTGACCCTAAAAACTCTAGAGCAACAATGAGACTGGAGTTACAAATACACTGATTATGAAGCTTTCAATTCTCTATGATCCCTACATCAGACCTAAAGCCTGGAGAACTACAATTGCTTAGAGGGAGATAACCCAGTGGTTCTACCCATAGAAATGACAAGAGAAGCTCAGTCTCCTCTGAAGATGTTTTATACTCATGAGCTGGCCCTTCATCAGGCCTAAAAAGAGGTAGACGCTCTTCCAGGAGCATCTGAATCCAAACAGACAAACCAAACAAGCCCTGTATCCACACAGCCAGGCCTATGCCATGGTCAGTACTCAGGAATTTGTAGATGAAATCACAGCTTCATATCTATCATCTTGGGATTAGTTCCATCAGGATATTTTGAGAAGTGGTCCACATAAATATCATAAATCCACCAAGAAGTTAAAGATGGGAGTTAAAATCTCCCCTTAATGACTTGCTGCAGCTAGAGACATCAATTCATTACTATTTCAATCATTCTAGGCCTATTTATTACAGTCCAATAAATAATTTTAAAATATGTTTATCATATAAACCTAGAATTAAAACTCACTCAAATGCAAAAAACAATCCATCCCTTGAGAAAGAAAATGAACTAAAATTTATTGGCCTCATTCATTAGCCCAACAATAATAGGACTTCTCTTGTTATCTTCATTGGTCTTAGTCCCAAGAACTGTATTCCCCACAAGTCCATAACCACATCACTTCTACTCAACAAAGATGCCTCCAACTCACATCAAAATAAATAACAGCCATTCATATCACTTGGCCATAAGGTGGAACAAAATTGGGTCATTTGAAGAGACGGGGCTGGACTTAGAGACTGTCATACAGAATGCAGTAAGTCAGAAAGAGAAAGATGTAGTCTATTAATGCTTACGTGGAATCTAGAAAAATAGTACAGATGATCTGATTTGCAGAAACAGAGACACAGACACAACAAACAGTATGGAGACGAGTTGGGCGCAAGAGAGGTGGGATGACTCGGGAGACTGAGACTGACACATATACACTGTTGACACTATATATAAAAGAGATGACTAATGAGAACTGACTATACAGCGCAAGGTACACTGCTCAATGTGCTGTGGTGACCTAAATGGGAAGGAAATCCCCAAAAGAGGGGATACATGTATATGTATGGCTGATTATTTCTGCTGTGCAGTAGAAATATAGGCAGCTATATTCCAATTAAAATTAATCAAAAAGCCCCCAAATAATAGCCATTTATAATCACAGAGGACAGACCTGAACCCGAGCATTTCAACCACTCATCCTATTTATTGGGTCAACAAGTTTACTAGGATCCCACCACCGTCACTCACACCCAAACAACTCTCAACACATTCAGGTCTAGCAATCCCTCCAGGGGCAGCAATGGTAACGCCTGGTTTTCCCCACATAACAAAAGCATCCTTGGACCACTTTGTACCACAAGGGACCCCAGGTCATCTTATCCCTGTGCTAGTCCTCATCACAACTGTGAGCCTGTTTAGTGAACCCACAGCCTCAGCCATATGATTAACGGCCAATATTGGAGCAGGGTGCTCATTAATCACTGAATGGGGCGGGGGGAGCTCCAGCGCTGTACATCTTAGGGCCAGCACAGCCCTGTGACAGTCGTCATTCGCATTCCACTCAGGATCCTCGAGTCTGCTGTCCCGCTAGTCCAAGCTTATGTCGTCACCCTACTAGTAAGTCTCTACTGACATGACAACACGCATGACCCATCAAACCCATGCATGTTCGAGTAAATCTCAGTCCCTGACTCCTTTCAGCAGCCCCTTCAGCTCCCCTATCAACACCTGGCCTCGTTATAGGATTTCAGTTCAATACGAGAATTCTAAGTCTACTGACACTCTCACAACACAGTGATGATGAGACATTGTCCAAGAAAGCACCCGCCAAGGCCATCCTACACCAAATGTTCAAAAAGCACTTCGATCTGGACTAATTCTTTTTGTTTGCTTAATAAACATACCTTATTGAAGTGTAGTTGACTTACAATGTTTCAGGTACACAGCAAGGTGATTCAGTTATACACATACACATATTATTTTTCAGATTATTTTGATTTATTAAAAATTATAAGCTGTTGATTAGTGTCCTGTGTTATACAGTAAAACTTTATTGTTTGTTACGTGTTTTTTTTTAATTAGAAATATAGCATTCTATTCATACTAAGTCAAACAAGTAGAATCAAAATGTCTTAAATTTTTTAGTTAGGCAAAAGTTCGTAAGTTTTCTAAAACATATGTATTATACACACTATTTACATGTGTTTAGATTCTCAGTCGTGCCCAGCTCTTTGTGGACCCCATGGACTGCAGTCCACCAGGCTCCTCTGTCCATGGGATTCTCCAGGCAAGAATACTGGAGTGGGTTGCCACGCCCTCCTCCAGGGGATCTGCCCAACCCAGGGTTCAAACCCAGGTCTCCTGCATTGCAGGTGGATTCTTTATCATCTGAGTCACCAGGGAAGCCCATGAATTGTTGAATGGGTAGTCTATCCCTTCTCCCGGGGATCTTCCTGACTCAGGAATCGAACCAGGTCTCACAGTTGCAGGCAGATTCTTTACAAGCTGAGCTACCAGGGAAGCCCCCACAAACTATTTAATATATATGTATGCAAAAGTGTTTCCACTATGCTTGAGAAAGAAAATGAAAAAAACAGAAGAGACAGAAACTGTAAAACATAAACTAAATGAAATGGGAGCACTGAATACGAAATAGAGAAAGTGAAATAAACTAGATAAAAGTAAAAGATTATCATATAGGCCAGTTGTTTTTAAACATGGCTGCTCATTAGAAACATCTGGAGCTTTGGAGAAAAAAAGTAATACCTTGGCTTTTGTATTTTTCAAAAAATTTTAATTCTGATATGCATCTGGATTTAAAAAGTGATTACAGGTTTTTCTATTCAATGCTAGTTTTGGTGATATAGAATTCTGTTATTTTTCTGTTGACCAATGATGATACAATAGTATTAAATGAGTAATAACTACACAATCACAATAGTAAAAGATGTTTGTCACTTTCTATAATCAATGATCTAGATGAATGCTTTTCATGATTTCAGAAGTCCTAAAGAGCACCACCATTTTCTGAGTCTTCCATTATTCAAGCTTTGCCCCCACACTAGAGGACCACTCCTCAGTACCTCAGTCCCATTAGCCATTGAGGTACTCATCACTTGTGCCTGCCATAGACTCACAGAAGGAGACAAATACACACCCTCCAAGAACTGTCTGGGGCTTCCCAGGTGGCCCAGTGGTAAAGAATCTGTCTACCAGTGCAGGAAACACAGGAGACACAGGTTTGATCCCTGGGTCAGGAAGATCCCCTGGAGGAGGAAACGAGGACCCACTCCAATATTCTTGCCAGGAAAAAAATCCCATGGACAGAGGAGCCTGGTGGGCTACAGTCTGTGGGGCTGCTAAGACTCAGATATGACTGAGCAACAAACTCTATGACAACTGTCTGGGGTGTTTACTACACATTTCACAAACCTCAGAATAGTAGGAACACCTCTTGCAATTTCAGATAGGATATATGGATCAGCTAACTTCATGGCTGACGGATTCCCCAGGCAACATGTAATGATTCTACTTTCCTGATCCTCTGCTTCTTAGACTATTTAAAATGTCACTTCATACCCAATCAGCACTTTGACTTTCAAGTAGCTGCTACTTGATACTGACATTTTGCAAACTTGGTCTGACTATTATGTATCTATTACTAAGGATGCTAAACATGACTATCAGAGAGATACAAAAGTACAATGAGGTATCACCTCACACTTGCCAGAACAGCCATCATCAAGAAGTCTAGAAACAATAAATGCTAGAGAGGGTATGGAGAAAAGAGAACCCTCCTACACTGTTGGTGGGAGTGCAAATTGACGCAGCCACTATGGAGAACAGTATGGAGGGTCCTTTAAAAACTAAAGACAGAATTACCACATTATCCAGCGATATCACTCCTGGGCATGTATCTGGAGAAAATCATAAACTGAAAGGATACGCGCATCCCAATGTTCCCTGCAGCACTATTTACAATAGTCAAGACATGGAAGCAATCTAAATGTCCATCAACAGGAATGGAAGATGTGGTACATACACATGGTGGAATATTACTGAGCCATAAAAAAGAATGAAATGACGCCATCTGCCACTACAGGCATGGACCGAGATCATCGCACCAAGTGAGGTGAGTCAGACAAGGACAGATGGCATATGACACCACTCACACACGAGTCTATTTTAAGAAAAACAGACACAATGGAGCTCACTTACAAAACAGCAACAGACTTACAGACATGGAAAGCAAACTCATGGTAGCCAAAGGAGAAATGTGAGCAGAGGGGAAGAATCAGGACCCTGGGATTAACATACACAGGCTACTACGTGTAAGATAGATAACCAACAAGGACCTCCTGTATAGCTCAGGGAACTCTGCTCCATTTTCTATGATAACTTATATAAAAAGAAAATCTGGAAGAGAATGAACATATGCATAAGTACCAGGCTTCCCTGGTGGCTCAGATGGTAAAGAATCCGCTGAGTCACTGTGTTGTACACCCGAAACTAACAAACATCAACTCTACTCCAAAAAATTTTTTTAAAAAGCAAACTATGCTCATTAAACCTGTTTCTAATTGCACTAACAGCAATTAGTTCAGTCTATGCATGCACCCAAAAAGGCCTAGCATGAATTGAATATGATCATTAACTTAAACTACAACAATATTGACTCATTACAGTATGATTAAGCTCATAATTATCTAGTGCCTTTTAGTATACATAAATATTACCAAGGCATGTACAGTTATCTCTTGTAGGGTTATTAATATATTGATCTCAATATCCTTACTAGATATGATGCCTTGAAGGAATAATATTATCACTATTCATGATAGCAAAGCTAATAATTCTAAACACACATTTCAGTCTAGCTAGCAGAATACTCATTGTTCTGCGAGTGTTTGCAGCCTGTGAAACAGCACCTGAACTATCCTTATTAGTAACAGTATCAAACATGTATGGCATCAAGCAGGCACAAAATTTTAATTTTTCCAATGTTAAAATTAACTCTATAATTTATATTAATACCACTAACATGATTCTAACAACAAAAACTAATATCAGCTGAATATACATAGCCCAGAGCTTAATGGTTAGTAGAATAAGCCTATTTCTTCTCAATTTATTTAATGAGAACAATCTCAACTCTTCACTAGTTTCCTTCTGTGACTCCCTCTGAGCATCACTATCAGTTTTAACAACAGGACTTTGCCACTCACACGTCTAGACAGCCAATCTTGCCTCTCCAAAGAATCCCAGACTGCCCCTCAAAAACTCTCCATCACCATGCTAGTAATATTACAAATGTTGCTAATCTTAACATCGGCTACCATGGAACAAACACCATTTTATATTTTATTTGAAGCAACGAGTGTTCCGACACTTGTCATTACTCAATGGGGGTAATCAAAGAGAACAACTTCAGGCAGGACTTTCTTATTCTGCACACTAGTGGGTCCCTCCCCGTCTTGGTAGCACTAGGATACATCCGCAACCCTGCAGGCTCAGTAAACTGAGTAATTCACAGACACAGCACAGCCTGGGGATGCGAAGCGGGGCGGGCTTGGAGGAGGGGTGGAGCGAGAGGCTGGGGTTAGCAGAGGCAAGCTTTTATATATGGGATGGATAAACGAGGTCCTCCTCCGGTATAGTACAGAGAACGATACTAAATATCTGGTGATAAACCATAACAGAAAAGAACACTAAAAGAGAACATGAGTATGTGTATGGCTTCCCAGCTGGCACTAGTGGTAAGGAACCAGCTTGCCAATACAGGAGACGTAAGAGACATGGGCTCAATCCCTGGGTCAGGAAGATTCCTGGAGGAGGGCACGGCAACCCCCTCCAGTATTCTTGCCTGGAGAATCCCATGGACAGAGAAGCCTCGCAGGCTACAGTCCATAGGTCACAAAGGGTCGGAGACTTGAAGCGACTTAGCACACACATGTATAAGAATCACTATGCTATACGGCAGAAGGTAACACTGTAAATCAACTGTATTTCAATAAATTTTTTAAAAACTTAATAATTCAATGTTGAACACACATAATACCCACCTCCTGATCTAGCGTTTTCATAGGAGTAGAAGGCAGACTAGACCTGTTAAAACATCTGACGGCCTTCAGCCCTGGTCAGCCAAAGCCCACACAGAAGCCCCCCAGCACAGAGTCCACAGTCCTTGCAGCCGTACTGTTAACAGTGGGAGGCTACGGATCCACACACAGATTTCAGGGCAGCTGCTGCCTGAATAATCACCTCCAGTGTCACATCGACTATACCCATCTCGTCGGAAACTCATACCAACAACGCATTCGCAGCCCAACAACCATCCCAGCACAAGGCCTGTCAACACCCCTTCCTTCACAGCAACATGATGATTCCTAGCATGTCTTACAGATTTAGCCCTGCCCCCAGCTATCAACCCAACTGGAGAATCATGTGCAGTATTATCACCTCTCTCATGATCAGCTACCACCACTATCCTCATAGGAGTTAATATAGTAATGACTGCTTTGTATTCCCTATATGTGCTCATCATAGCACAAAGGTAAACAAACACATCACGTTCCTAACATGAAGCCATCACTGATATTGATGAGCCCAGAGTTTGTCATACTGAGTGAAGTCAGAAACACAATTACCATGTATTAACGCATATATATAGAATCTACAAAAAAGGTACTGATGAACCTATTTGCCGGGCAGGATCAGAGACACAAACTACAGAACAGAACCGTGGACACGGAGCAGAGGGAAGGACGAAACAAGAGTACCACTGCTATATACACTGCCATGGGTAAGCAGCTAGGAGCGGGAAGCGGCTGGCAGCACAGGCCCCCGCCTTGGCGCTCTGCGATGACCTAGAGGGGGACGGAGGCTCCGCGAGCTGAGTCACGATGCGCACAGCAGGAACTAACGACACTGTGAAGCAGCCATCCTCCCAGTAAAAAATAAATAAAATGGAACTAAACAAGAAATTAGAAAAAGAGGTGTATAGTGAACCCCAAGTGAGGGAAACAGCTAAAACCAAAGACCAGAAATCAACACTGGAAGCAGAAAACAATGGAGGAAATCAATAGGCCAAACCAGTCAAGAGGGTTTGGGTCTACTTATGCGTTGTATTCAAATAATTTTATTCTTTAATTCATAAGGTGGAAAATTCATTTTTAGGATGTTAGTATATTAGCCCTTGTACTAACCATAATATCAAGTCACTGTATTTATAAACTACCTAGGAGCTTATTTATAAGTTTGACTGTTATAATGAGTGTTTTATAGCCCATCAATTTTAGATTTAAATATAAAGCATGCGTTTTTGGGGAAAAAAAAAATCACTGACATGAGAAAATGCTCTTAATTCTCCAACTCTTACCTATCACTCCTATCACTCAATCCCCAAAATTACGTGCTGGCCCCTCTACTGCCAATATAGTTAAAAAAAAAAAACAAAAAAGACTAGATTTATTGTGCTCAAACTCTTTTAACAGAAAAGTACACCAGAACTGCTAATTCAGGCCTCCAGACCTAACAGGATGTCTTTTTCAGACTTTTAAAGGGTAATAGTCATCACTTGGTCATAGGAGCCATCACTCTTGCAACTCTAAATAAAAGGAATACATTTCTTTGCCTCTTTTACAGCAATTAGGCTATTTATATTAACACTACCGATAACAAACTCTGTAACATATAAAGTAACATATACNGACTAGATTTATTGTGCTCAAACTCTTTTAACAGAAAAGTACACCAGAACTGCTAAGACAGGATGTCTTTTTCAGACTTTTAAAGGGTAATAGTCATCACTTGGTCATAGGAGCCATCACTCATGCAACTCTAAATAAAAGGAATACATTTATTTGCCTCTTTTACAGCAATTAGGCTATTTATATTAACACTACCGATAACAAACTCTGTAACATATAAAGTAACATATACTCAACCTACATAAAAGCCATTATCTCACATGCTTTTATCACCACTCAAATCCTTATAGTAATACTCATTCATTCTGCCTGCAATGCAGGATTCCTCCGTTTGATTCCTGAGTCAAGAAGATCCCCTGGAGAAGGGATAGGCTATCCATTCCAGTATTCTTGGGCTTCCCTGGTGGCTCAGATGGTAAAGAATCTGCCTGCCGTGTGAGAGACCTGGGTTCAAATCCTGGGTTGGGAAGATCCCCGGGAAAAGGGCATGGCAACCCACTCCAGTATTCTTGCCTGGAGAATCTCCATGAACAGAGGAGCCTGGCAGGGTACAGTTCATGGGGTCGTAGATACGACTGAGC
>SJYW01031751.1:283088-308509 GCA_006410735.1 Raphicerus campestris | reverse complement strand
GTGTTGGAGAAGACTCTTGAGAGTCCCTTGGACTGCAAGGAGATCCAACCAGTCCATTCTGAAGGAGATCAACCCTGGGATTTCTTTGGAAGGAATGATGCTAAAGCTGAAACTCCAGTACTTTGGCCACCTCATGCAGAGTTGACTCATTGGAAAAGACTCTGATGCTGGGAAGGATTGGGGGCAGGAGAAGGGGACAACAGAGGATGAGATGGCTGGATGGCATCACGGACTCGATGGACGTGAGTCTGAGTGAACTCCGGGAGATGGTGATGGACAGGGAGGCCTGGCATGCTGTGATTCATGGGGTCGCAAAGAGTCGGACACAACTGAGCGACTGAACTGAACCTCCATCATGACTCCAACACCTATAAGCAGTGATCAGCCAATAACAATTACTAATCAAGTACTAAAATTGTACAATGCAGCAATTACTAGATCATTGTGAAAAACCCAGTTAGTGGTATCATAAATGACCCAATCCCCTAGTTCGTTAACCACAATCTCTACATCCTCATCCTTGAAAACAAAAAACCATTACAAATTCCGTCATTCATTCTGAAAGAAATTTGCCTAAAACAGCTTCAGTAGAGATGTGTGAGGCTGAGCAGCTTTTCGTTTGTTTACGTTTTAGGCTTCCATGGGTCTGTGGTTTGTTTATAACCTTGGCCACCTTTTTTTTAATATTGAGTTGTTTCTTCCTCATTTGAGAGTTCTTTTATTTTTATTGTCCATGGAACCTTGATTTCCTTACCAGGAATCAAACTTGCACTCCCTACCTTGGGAGAGCAGAGTCTTAACCACTGGACCACCAGCAAAGTCTAGAAAGTTCTTTAAAAAAAAAAAAAGAACTATTTTACATTGGAGTAAAAGTGTGGTGTTGGAGAAGACTCTTGAGAGTCCCTTGGACTGCAAGGAGATCCAACCAGTCCATTCTGAAGGAGATCAACCCTGGGATTTCTTTGGAAGGAATGATGCTAAAGCTGAAACTCCAGTACTTTGGCCACCTCATGAGAAGAGTTGACTCATTGGAAAAGACTCTGATGCTGGAAGGGATTGGGGGCAGGAGAAGAAGGGGACAACAGAGGACGAGATGGCTGGATGGCATCACCGACTCGATGGACTTGAGTCTGAGTGAACTCTGGGAGTTGGTGATGGACAGAGAGGCCTGGCGTGCTGCGATTCATGGGGTCGCAAAGAGTTGGACACGACTGAGTGGCTGAACTGAACTGAAAGGTGATTAACAATGTGTTAGTTTCAGGTGTACAGCAAAGTAATTCAGTTACACATGTATCTATTCTTTCAAAAATTCTTTTCCGATTCAGGATTCAGGTTGTTACATAATACTGAGCCGAGTTCCCTGGGCTATACAGGAGGTCCTTGTTGGTTATCTGTTTTTAAAATAGCAATGTGTACATGTCTGTCCTGAGAGTTCTTGACATTTTATAGATATGACCCTTTGTAACATGCCTTGGTGGAAAAGGCAATGGAACCCCACTCCAGCACTCTTGCCTGGAAAATCCCATGGACGGGGGAGCCCGGTGCCCTGCAGTCCATGGGGTTGCTAAGAATCGGACACGACTGAGCGACTTCACTTTCACTTTTCACTTTCACGCACTGGAGAAGGAAATGGCAACCCACTCCAGTGTTCTTGCCTGGGGAATTCCAGGGAAAAGGGGAGCCTCCTGGGCTGCCGTCTATGGGGTCGCACAGAGTTGGACACAACTGAAGTGACTTAGCAGCAGCAGCAGCAGCTTGCCTTAGACATATCTTCTCCTATTCTGTTAGATATATTTTAACTTTGGTTCTGTAGTTACGTCAAGGTCAGAGATGTTCTCTATCTTCTAAAATATTTAAGGATTTTAACCTTATATGTAGTACTTTGGTCCTGCCTTGATTTTTCTGTGTGGTGTGAGTATCTCATACCTACTCATTGATTGTTTCAGTGAGTGACTGTGCTCCTCTAACAGACAATGTTGCTTTTTGTCATATACCAGATTTATGGGTGTGCATGGATCTGCTGCGGAGAAGGCAATGGCACCCCACTCCAGTACTCTTGCCTGGAAAATCCCATGGACGGAGGAGCCTGGTAGGCTGCANTGCTTAGGAACACAAGGCTACGATGGTTTCCATTTTGCCAAGGACGATCCTAAGGAAACTTTGACTCAGGAGAGAGAGAGTTACGCCATTCAGTGCTTTGCCCAGATCCTGGTGAAGTAAATATTTGGAGAAGCTGTGTGGCCCGGCCCCAGCAGGAGGCCTGGCATCCCGCCCTGGGCACCTGCCAGAAGTAAGTGCCTGCTGGATGTGACAATGTGGGTGTGGGATGCCTTGATTAAAAACCCAGGCAGCATGATGCCAACTCGGTGCCAGCCTGGGGGAAAAAGAAATTAGCCTGGGATAAAAAATGACAAAGCAAGTACACAAGAGCCACTGAGGGATTGTAAGCATGTATCACTGATGGACAGCCACAGTGATGAAGGGCACACGATCGTCGTATGGCACCCAGAGAGAGGAGACCTGAGTGTAAGCCAGAGGCTGGTCTTCAGTCGGGACAAGTGAGCCTGAAAGGAGCAGTAAGGCACACCAGCAACCCCCGTGGGTCAAACAGTCACTTAACACAAGTACTAAGGGGCCAGTTAACCTCGCTAGGCCTCAGTCTCCTCATCTTTAAAATGGGTAAGAAGAAAACCTACCACAGAGAATTGATGTGAAGATTAAATGAGATGATTCGAGCAAAACATTGAGAATGGCTGCTAGTGCTCTAGTAAACATTCAACAAAGGGCAAGCAGTAAAAGTCCCTGAGCATGTATTCTGAGAAGAGTAACACGGGATAGTGTTTGAGAAGCTCTTGGCACATAGCAACAGTTAACCGGGGGCTCATCTAAGCAGGGTGAGTTGCCAGCAGGCAATAAGCGCACCGTAANTGAGAAGAGTAACACGGGATAGTGTTTGAGAAGCTCTTGGCACATAGCAACAGTTAACCGGGGGCTCATCTAAGCAGGGTGAGTTGCCAGCAGGCAATAAGCGCACCGTAAGGACAGTTTAGACCCGGGCCCTGCCTCAAAGGACAAGGGGCCTCAGACCCAGACACAGGGACATTAAAAGAAAAAGGGGACGAGGGCTTCCCTGGTGGCCCAGTGGTTAAGATTCTGTGCAGGGGGCCCGGGTTTGATCCCCGGTTGGGGAACTAGATCCCGCATGCCGTAACTAAAGAGCCCACGTGCTCAAATGAAGGTTCACGATCCTGCATGCTGCAACTAAGACCCAGTGCAGCTCAAATAAATTTCTTTTTTTTTTTAAAAGAAAACAAAGGACAAATAACATCAGGAAGGTACCATCTGTGAGGAAGGCTGCTGGAGAGCAGGAAGGCAGGCACGTCCTCTGTAAAGAGTGGGAGTGGTTCAGGGTGGACTCAGGGGGTGTGGGATTTGAGCACACGGGGAGGAGGGTGACAGGTGGCACAGATGTCCTGGGCGGGGGGGCCTTGGGGTGATGTGGGGAGCCCCTCCTGCATCACAGCTCTCAGGCGCAGATGGGAAACTCCCCCTGCAAGCTCAAATGGGAGGCGGCTGCCTGGGATTCCTCAGATTGCTGACCGCAGGCTCCAAACCAGCTGGCAGAACTGTCTGTCTAGACCTTTGCACAGACAAAGCTCTGGATGAAAGAAAAGAACGTGCCCGGCCCCCTGACTCCAGCGGGCTGTCAGCGTCCCCTCTGCTGCTCTCTGGTCGGGTTTTAGAAAATGACTCCCCAGAGGGGACAAGACCTCGGGGCAGAAGTATATGCCTCGCCCCTGACCACCTCCCTCTCCAGCCACCACATCCTTGGTTCAAAGGCACAGTTAACTGTGGTCCGCACCCCCAGCTTTAGTGACATCACTCCCCAAAGCAGGCCTTTCTCCCATGCCTCACTCTCCCTGACTCTCACTTTCAAACCACCGTGTGCCAGGTGACAACAAAGACTTTCCTTCAGAAAGTTCCCCACCCCCTTGGCCTCTGCTTACAAAACAACCTGGTAAGGCTGCAGCCCAGCCCAGCCCCTCCCTACATTTCTCCTTCCCGGGCCTGCAGGCTCACTCCAGGCCTCCTGGCTGCTGGAAGCTGCCTGCTGGTAAGACAAAGAGCCTTTTGGTCCCCATGGAGCAGCCCTGCCTCTGCCCTGGTCTTGATGCCTTTGGAAGAAGCCGGGAGGACAGAGACAGGAGCAAAATGTTCCCGCTAAACAAAGCCTCCCTTGTGCACCTGCTAAGAGACCCGCTGGGATGACTGCAGCAGGGACGCATGGGCCCCAGGGCCCAGCAATTAGCAGAGCCTCAGCAAGGTGAGGTGAGTCAACTCAGATCTAGCCATGGGAGGCAAGTGCTTCCTCCTACATCCTGTTTCTGAACTGAGTTTCACAACTTTATCCTGTTCTAACGTGTGTGCAGAAGTGAGATACAGGCAAAGCCCCAAAGGGCTGCAGCCACAGGAAGAGGAAAGAGGAGAACCCGAGCTCGGCTACCAGTGTGCCCAAGTCTTGGTGGAGCATTACAAGCTGCTGGACCAACTCTTTCCAGGCTATGAAAAGCCTCAAAAGAATAAGGGCACAGGACTTCCCACGTGGTACAGTAGATAGGAATCTGCCTGCTAGGGCAAGGGACATGGGTTTGATCCCTGGCCTGGGAAGATTCCACATGCTGCAGGACATCTGAGCCCACACACCCAATCACTAAAGCCCTAGTGCCCGAAGGCCTGAATGCCACACTAATGAGCCTGCAAGCTGCGCCGACTGAAGCCTGGGCACCTAGAGCCTGCGCTCAGCCACAAGAGAAGCCACTGCAACGGCAGGCCTGCACACTGCAACGAAGCACAGCTCCTGCTTGCCGCAACTAGAGAAAGCCCACACGCAGAACCGAAGACCCAACTCGGCCAAAAATGCACCATGAATCAGAGAAAAATGTTTCAAATAAAAGATTAAAAAAAATATATATATATATAGGTATATTGAATCTGACAATCTATAAAAAATATAAATGCTCAACAACTAAAGTTTATCCCAGGAATTCACAGCTGGTTCAACATTTGAAAATCAACGTATGCCCATTAACAGACAGAAGAAGAAAACCTGAATATCTTATCAATGGGTGCAGAAAAAGCACTTGACAAAATTCAATATCCGTTCATTATAAAAACTTTCAGGATAGCAGGGAACTTCCTTGACCACATAAAGGCCATCTACAAAATAATCTGGTGAAGGACAGAGAGGCCTGGTGTGTTGCAGTTCATGGGGCCGCAAAGAGTAGGACATGACTGAGCGACTGAACAAGAACAAAATAATCGACAGCTATCAGTATACTTAGTGGTGAGAGGATGCAGGCTTCCTTCCAAGAAAGCCAACAAAGATGTCCTTTTCCACCAGTCATGTTCCATGTTCTTCTGGAGGTTGCAATAAGAAAAAGAAATAAAAGGCGTACAGATTGAAAAGGAAAAAACATAACTTTATTTGGGACTCTGTGCTTCCACTGCAGGGGGCAGAGTTATGATCCCTGGCCAGGGAACTAAGATCCCACAAGTCTACGGACAAATAAATAAATAAATAATTTAGAAAAACCCCAAACAGCTTTATTTGTTGACAACAAGATTACTTATAAGTCCCATTAGATGTAAATAGATATAAATCTAACATTATAGTATGCTAAAAACTACAAAATACTGATGAAAGAAATCAAAGAACACCTAAATAAAAGGAGAGATTTTGATGGCTAAGGAGATGCAATATAGTTAACATGCTATCCCCCAAATTGATTTATACATTCAATACAATCCCAATCAAAGCCCAGCAGGGTTTTTTGGGTGGATGAGCGCCAAAGAACTGATGCTTTTGAACTGTGGTGTTAGAGAAGACTGGTCTGCAAGGAGATCAAACCAGTCAATCCTAAAAGAAATCAGTCCTGATTTCCGTGGGAGGACGGATGCTGAAGCTCCACTACTTTGGCCACCTGATGTGAAGAGCCGACTCACTGGGAAAGACCTTGATGTTGGGAAAGATTTGAGGGCAGGAGGAGAAGGGGCCGACAGAGGATAGATGGTTGGATGGCATCACCAACTCAAAGGACATGAGTCTGAGCAAACTGCTGAAGATAGTGAAGGGTAGGCAGTCCACGGGGTCACAGAGCGTCGGACACGACTGAGCAACAGAGCAACGGCAAACAGAGCTTCCGAGCTGCACCACTACCAGCCCGGCTTGGGAGCTGGCCAGGCGTGTTTCCCGACTCCACACCGCTGCACAGGCTCTTGAACTCCTTCAGAACGCTCTTCCCAGGCTCAGGTCTCAGCCTCGGGTTCCTTTCCCAGGCGGGTGTGAGTGCAGGCTGGGAGGACTCCAGGTAGCTGAGATCACAGCCTTGTCTGCCTCCTCCCGCAGCAGGCTCATCACCCTCACACTAACCACACTTCACTGATGCAGAGATGCTCCACCTCTCATTCAGTTCCCTCCAGCCAGAGATGGGTCTACACCTGCTGGCGAGACCAGAGAGCAGATGTGGAGCAGTCCCCATTGCCTGCCATGTGCCAGCTCAAAACTTGGGAATGCTATCAGAGCACGCGTAAGAAAACTGAGACCAGAGCGTTCTCTGAAAGCCTGGGAACCACAGGCTGCGGGGTGGAGATGGCAAGACGGTGAGACGGGCACTTGTAGCATCATCCCCAGAAGCAGGAGTCAAAAGCCAGCTGGCTTATGAGCCCAGCACCGATGGCCATCAGTTCTTCCATGGACTCTTCTAAGGAATGCTGCACTGCTCACACTCTTGATGACACAGAGGACCAGAATATGCAAAAATACTTAAAATACTTTAAAAAGGATTCCTTAAAAAAAAAAAAGACTCCTTAGGGACTTCCCTGGTGGTCTGGTCCAGAGGCTAAGATTCTGTGCTCCCGATGCAGGGAGCCTGAGCTTGATCCCTGGTCGAGGAACTAGATCCCACATACTGCCTCAAAGACTGAAGAGCCTGCGTGCTGCAACTAAGACCTTGGAGCAGTAAAATAAGTAAATAAAATATATTTAAAAAAATTAAAGATCCTTAAAAAAAAGAATTTAGCAGAGAACGGCCATTTTAGGAATATATTCACCAATTTATTTTTGTTCATCAATTTTCCTTTTTAGGTATTCATAAGAGGTGGCAAGAATACACAGAAGAACTGTACAAAAAAGATCTTCACAACCCACATAATCATGATGATGTGATCACTANCCCTCGTAACTTTTGTCCCAGTGTACACTTTTATATTTAAAACCACTCAATGTTTATTTTCCCAATTACACTATAAAGAAGTCAGGGGCTGACCTCTCTTGTTCACCGGGCCTTCCACACTGTCCTAGCATACAGCAGGTGCTCTACATTTACTGAGTAAATAAAGGAACCTTCTAGGAATTCTCTGGTGGTCCAGTAGTCAGAACTCGGGGCTCTCACTGCCGAGTGCCTGGGTTCAATTCCTGATTAGGGAACTAAGATCCCACAGGCCGCACAATGTGACTGAAAATATAACTTTTAAAAAAGGAAGCTTCTGGAAGACACTTAGATTTCCATCTTCACTGCTTATGAAACTACATTCTGATTCTCCTTCTCTATTATGGTTCTGCAAGTGTCAGAGGCTCTGCTGAAAGGATCTATCTTGTCTCCACAGGCTTGGCTTATGCAGAGGTAAGAACAGAGCAGATGCTCAATAAGAGAGAGAAACCCCTTTCTAAATGTCAGGAAGAACTGCCCGTCACTGGCCCTCATCTCACCCTGTCTCCTTCCTTTCTACGTCCCCCTTCCCCAGAATCACCGGAATAAAGTCACTGGGAGGCCAGCAGGGCGTGCCCAGCCTGACACACCCACACTCAACCCTCAAGATTCAACTCAAATGTCACTTTAATCTCCCCTCCGTCCTTCCTTCCTTATGTGGGCAACCACAGATCTTTCATCACATCAACTAGGCAGTTTGGGGATGAGTATGTCTCCTCAGCAAAACCACAGAATCCTTGAGGGCAAGGGCTTTGTCACAGTTATCTGTTTCCGGAGAAACACAGGTGAACACAGCACTCTCCGAAGTCTAATGAACAAACAAAATGATGAGGAGTGCTGCTGGAGCCCCGGGCAAGGCCCTCTGGATGCCTGCAGGGCCCAGGGCACTCCTTCCAGCTCAGGGCCCCATCAAGGACACGGATGATGCCAGGAGGCCCAGCTCCAGCTCACACTCTGCGAGGATCCAGATGGACATTCCTTCCTTGAGTAGTGGATGTGGGGGGACTCCCAGAGAAGAGGAGGAGGAGGAGATCAGCCCTAAATGGTCTCTGCGTAGTAATATGACCATGGCAACGGCAACTTCAAGCCCAGGCGGTTTGCTCAAACCAGCCTGCATCCACAGGGCAGTCCCCAGGGAAGGAAGAAGGTGTAAGAAACCTCTGGGCATGAAGAGATACAATTCTCCAAGTCTCTGTTCTCTCTGGGGCATAGGGCTATCACTGTCACCTGCAACTTGGCCCAAGGGACAAAGGTAAGAGGCTAGTTAAGGAGCGGAATGAAGGCGTGGTTTCTCTTCTCCACTGTCTGTGTCTATTAAACTTATGCACAGCTCTGACCCTAATTTTTGTCCACTAATCTCATCATTCAGCTCCTGAGACACCTTCCAAGGCTCCTATTCATCTTTCTTAAGGATGGGGAGGTAGGTTGCTGCTGCTAAGTCACTTCATTCTTGTCTGACTCTGTGCGACCCCATAGACAGCAGCCCATCAGGCTCCCCCGTCCCTGGGATTCGCCAGCCAAGAACTCTGGAGTGGGTGGGGAGGTAGGTAGGTCCCCTCTATTTGGCTGATCAGATTTCTTAGCCTGAATCCCCCAAAATGCCTTACTCAAAGCCAACACAGCTGTGCATGATTTATTTTGGTTAGAAGCTAAAATACTTCCACTTCCTAATTTTTAGTCCATCTAGATGCTCTTCTTTGAGAAAAGGGAACTCAGTCCCTCTTCCCTTCAGTTCTGGCCTAAGCAGGAAACCAGAGTCCCCTCCACGCGCCCTCGGCCCCCAGAGTAACAGAGCTGTGGACGCCTGTGAGGCTCTCACCCTATGTCCAGGCAGCCCGGCCTCTGGGTCCGTGACCTTGTGTATAAGCCCCATCCCTCCCTCCTTGCAAACTACCACTTTTCCCTCTACCATTCTCGCTGCAAACTTTATCAGGAGTGGAATCACAATGAGCCTGGCCGAGTTTCCAAACGCATCAGACAAACGGGAAAGGTGTTGCAGGTTTAAAAACTGTGAGGAAGAAAAACTTGGGAAGAGAGAAGAATGGGGAACAGGCCGGGCAAGGTCTGCGCTGCTGGAGGCCCCGGCCTCGGTCCCGCCCGGCTCCCTTTCCGGAGATGCCTGCTCCTCACAGAGACCTCCCGAGTGACCACTGCCGTCCAGAGGCCCCGAGGGCCGGCCCTCCCTTGGGAGTCGAGGGGCAGGGCCCGGGACAGCTGCCCCAACGGTCCCCGCACCTTCTGCCCCCGGGAAGGCTGGGCCGTGGACCCCGCGCTCGGGCGAGGCCGCTCGGGTGGCAGGAAGTCCAGCAGCGCGGGGTTAGCGGGGAAGACGCGGCGGCCAGGGAGCTGGAAGAGGTCGGCTTCCGCGGCTTGAGCGCCGCCCCCCGACACTCCCCACCCCCTGCGCGGTCCGAAGCGGCGCGGCCCGAGAAGAGGAAGGAAGACGCTCGGAACTTTGGCCGTGGTTTCTTACGGCCCCAAGCAGGCCGACCCCGCGGAGCGGCTGGAGAAACTTGGGAGCCCGGAGCAGGGGCCGGGGGAGCAGGCCGGGGGTGCGCCGAATTCCTCGCCGGAGGAAGCCCCCTCCAACTTGACTGGGGCGGCTGGCGACCCCGCCCGGGGCGCGATGCTCCCGCCGCGGGCGCGTCCCCTCCCCGGACCCTGCCCTCCGCGGTCACCCCGCGGGACCCCGGCCCGCGCCCTGGCCTCTCTTACCATCTGCGCCACCTTCAGCATCGCCCCGTAGGTGCGGGGGTAGATGGGGTCCAGCAGCCCGTCCGAGGAGCTCGCGCCCAGCGGCCCCGCGCCGGCCCGGGCTCCCGGGGCGCTGCCGCTGCTGCACGTGGTGCGGACGAGCCCGGCTCCATGCGACATCGCGCGGCCCTTGCCCGCGGGCTGCCTCCGCCGGCGGAGGCCAAGGGCCAGTACCCGAAGGGCGGGGCCTGTGCGGGCAGGGGCGTGGCCTTGGTGGGGCGGGGCGGGGCCTTGGTGGGCGGGGCGCACGCGCCCCGGGCCCGCGCGGGGGACGCCCACCCAGCCTCCGCGGCACTGGCCGGTGCGCAGCTGAAAGGGGCCTGTAGCCTCCGCCCTTGGGGAGGCACGGAAGTTGAGCTAGAGGGGGGCGAGGGAAACGGATACCCCGACTATTAGCCTTTCTGAGGTGGGCGAGGCTGGGCACAGCTGGTCTGAGCCTCCTGGGATCTGGTGTGGGCGAGGCTGCGGATGTGTGCTAAGGGCCCTTGAAGTATAAACTACACTCACTGAAAAGCCCAAACCTTCCGTGTTCAGCTCTATTAATTGTTCTGTATGTGAATGTACATCTGTGTAATCACCGCCCACGGCGGAAAAGTTCCATCGTGCTCTTTTCCTACTTCCCGTCGCTATAGATTCGTTTTGCTTCTTCTCGGATTTGATATACTTGACATAATACAGAGTTTTCTCATTTGTTTCTGGCTTCTTTCACTCGACAGGATGCATCGAGATAAATCCCGTTTTACCCAATAAAGCTGTGACCATTCTGGTGAAAAAAATTTTTTTTTTGGACAGAAGCTCTCATTTCTGTGTGTGGAGGCAACTATCAGTGGGTTTGCTGGGTCACAAAGTGAGCACAGGTTTCTAAGAAGCTGTCAAACCGCTATCCAAGAGAGATGCTGTTTCCTGCGTTCTGGGTTATTTTTAAAACAGCAAGCAGGATTACTAAAAGGAGACGGTATCAGTCATCAAACCACCAAATGTTTCCACACAACACAAAAACCTACCTCATGAGATCACTGGATGCCAGTGCTATCCTGTCATCAGAGAACTGTTAATGTGTCGAAGTCTTGATAATTTTTTTTTCAGTCGGACCATGTGGTATGCAGAACCTTAGTTCCCCAACTAAGATCCCAGGCACCCTACAGTGGAAGCTTAGCATCTTAACCACAGGACCACTGGAGAACTCCTTTGATAATTCTAGAAAGTAGAGATAACTCATGAAATCTCTGCTTTGACAAGTCTGCCAGGTGATTCTGCTGAATGCTCAAGTCTGATAACCAGTCATTGCCAAAGCTGAAGCATTCGGGGATTCATGACACCATGTTCTCTACTTTTGTGTACACTAGAAAATTTTCATGACCAAAAAAAGAAACTGCCTCCAGTATCTGTTTTCTGTTTAGACAAGAGTCATGGTGACTGGTACTTCCATTTCATTCTCTAAAACAAAGATAATTGCACCTCAGGGCTGCTGTGACAATGTGACAGGCATGCAGGTGCTCTGAGACAGCTCCAGATGCCACAGGCATGAAGCTGATATCGCATGTCACCTTCTATATAGTTTCACATCTTCGCTTCTGTGCTTTTCCAAGGGTTCACAGCACACTGTGGAGACAGCAAGAGGTCTTTGTTGCTGTGAAGGCTTCAGGGAAGCAGAAAAAAACTAACACTGGATTACTCTGCATTCCAGGGGCCACCAGTCTCCTAAATCAGTGATTTTTGATGTGTGTTCCCAGCATCACCTAGGAACTTGTGAGAAATGCAAATTCTTACCGCTTCCCCTCTCCATCTACCCAGACCTGCTGAATCAGAACCTCCGGGTATGAGGCTCAGCAACCCGTGTTCTGGCGAGATCGGCCCTCAACCTCCTACAGGAATCAGATGCATTTCAGAGTCTGTGAACCACTGTCGTTTCCAAGTCCAGTGAAGCCGAGACTTGGCTGAGTTTCCCTGACCGCTGCTGGCCCAAGTGCCGATCAGCCTCGATCAGAAGTAATCACTGGTGGTGACTCACTCTGTGTTAATCACTTTATCATGATCACTTAAAAGCTTGAGCGAGAGGGACTACCCTGGTGGTTCAGGGACTAAAACTCCACGCTCTCAATACAGGGGACCCAGGGTTCGATCCCTGGTCAGGGAACTAGATCCTGCATGCCACAAGTGAGAGCTAATGCAGCCAAATAATTTTTTTCTTTTTTAAAAAGCTGGAGAAAGAGGCTTGGCAGCACAAGAGCTGTGTGCTGGCCTGGAGTGTAAGAGGCTCCACAGACCCGACCTGTGGCCAAGTACACGGAGATGTCTACACAATGTGATGCCCTCTTGGTGAGAAGGGCTGACCCCTGGGGAGCAAGGGGTTAGGTGGGTGCACTCACAAGAGTGAGGGGGCCTGCTAACTTGGCTATAGTCCACGGGTCGCAGAGTCACACACATCTGACCACAGCACAGCCATGCAGCCCAAGAATAATTGTGATGATCAATTTCACTGTTCTATTAAAAATTAAGTCTGAACAGAAATGCTGTGTATTTTTTTTCCCCAGGAAAAACACAGAAATTAAAAAATCACCCCATGATCCTTTACAATTAAGCTCTGATTCACACCACAATTTCCTGTTAGAAATTCCTCACAAAGACTTTTTTGTGGCAGCACTGATTTTGTGTGCGTGTGTATAGCTTATTTTTCCTCATTCTATATATTTAAAGAGACAGCACTTTAACAACTGATTTTCAATTTCGTAATCAACCTACCAACCACAGTTCAAGCACAGCTTAAAACAGGTGTTAAAAATACAAATGTCAGTTGCTCAGTCGTGTCCAACTCTTTGCGACCCCATGAACTGTAGCCTACCAGGCTCCTTGGTCCATAGGATTTTCCAGGCAAGCGTACTAGAGTGGGTTGCCATTTCCTTCTCCAGGGGATCTTCCTGGCCCAGAGAAATACAAAGTTAAATCATTAATGATGGTGCTAGCCAATTCTGATTCTGAATAAACTTGGGTTGTACTGCATTCATTTATAAAGTTTCGTTCAATGATTTATTGAGCCATTATTCTCCTACTGTTAGGGTTTTAGGCTAATTTTTTTTCCTATTATACAAAAGACCAGGATTAGCATCTTTGGGCATGAATCTTAAGACTCCTAAGAGAAGGATCCCCCAATCAAAGGGAATGAATATTTTTAAGACTCTTCATATATAAACATATATATAATACACACGCACATACACACACTCAGATTTCTGGAAATGTTGTGCCACTTCATTCCCACAGCCCATGTAGTTTTCACCTAGTTCCTTTTCTCACAGTACAGATGTTTTCTATCCACTAGGCTGGAGGAGCTGGAGGTTCAGCCATGTCATCATTAAGTATCTTTCCATCTTTATCTTTCTTCCCGTTGCCTTCATCCCATGGCTGGCTCCTCCTCATGGTCACAAGATAACTGTCAACAACTTTCCGCTTGTACATTTCCTTGGACCTCCCCAGGAAGCCTGGGTCACATGCTCCTGCCTGAGCCAGTTGCTGCGGCCAGGGTGGGATGGGCTTAGCCCTGGCCACACCCTCCATCCCAGAGCACAGTGGAGCTGGCTTTCCCGAAAGTCGCTGGGGTGTAAGACGGTGGTGCAGATACTGGAAAAAAAAAAAAGCTGGGGCATTCAGATGACAAGAGGAAGCAGGAATGCTGAGGATGGAGCGGCAAGGTCTGCTACATCCTGACTTAACGGCTACTCTGAATATTCTAGAAAAGCAGTCTGCCACTGACACGAAACACACCTTCCAGATGGAATGAATGAATGCCTCAACTTTCCTGCCACTCACCGTAAGTTTCTGAAAAATCATCACCTCTGGGTTGCCAAGCACTTTCCCTCAAACCTGATGCTCTTTCATATACACCAAATACTTAAGTTTACTTTTAACAACAGATATTCTGATCTTTCCTCTTGCCCAAAAGTCACCAGCACTGGAAGAGTCACCTACTTTCTTCGGCCTCTGTATGCTTACAATTCACTTTGGCAGCAGAACGTAGCCAGAATATTTACGTAACACCAAGTCAGGAAATATTTCCTGGGTTGCTCTTTCAGTGCGCACCTGTGTGTAATTAGGCCAATATGGGCTTTCTTCGGAGATCAGGCGGGTTTGGTCCCGGACCATAACAATAACGAGAGTCACACAAATATTTTTGGTTTCTCGGGGCATATAAAAGTTCTGTTTATACTATAGTCTATTATTAGCATTATGTCTAAAAAACAATGTACATAGTTTTAAAAATACTTTTTCGCTAAAAAACGCTAACAATCCTCTGGCCTTCCGCAAGTCATAAGCCTTTTTGCTGGTAGAGGGTCTGGCCTGGATGTTGATGGCAGCTGACTGATCACGGCGNGTAATCACTGGTGGTGACTCACTCTGTGTTAATCACTTTATCATGATCACTTAAAAGCTTGAACAAGAGGGACTACCCTGGTGGTTCAGGGACTAAAACTCCACGCTCTCAATACAGGGGACCCAGGGTTTGATCCCTGGTCAGGGAACTAGATCCTGCATGCCACAAGTGAGAGCTAATGCAGCCAAATAATTTTTTTCTTTTTTAAAAAGCTGGAGAAAGAGGCTTGGCAGCACAAGAGCTGTGTGCTGGCCTGGAGTGTAAGAGGCTCCACAGACCCGACCTGTGGCCAAGTACACGGAGATGTCTACACAATGTGATGCCCTCTTGGTGAGAAGGGCTGACCCCTGGGGAGCAAGGGGTTAGGTGGGTGCACTCACAAGAGTGAGGGGGCCTGCTAACTTGGCTATAGTCCACGGGTCGCAGAGTCACACACATCTGACCACAGCACAGCCATGCAGCCCAAGAATAATTGTGATGATCAATTTCACTGTTCTATTAAAAATTAAGTCTGAACAGAAATGCTGTGTATTTTTTTTCCCCAGGAAAAATACAGAAATTAAAAAATCACCCCATGATCCTTTACAATTAAGCTCTGATTCACACCACAATTTCCTGTTAGAAATTCCTCACAAAGACTTTTTTGTGGCAGCACTGATTTTGTGTGCATGTGTATAGCTTATTTTTCCTCATTCTATATATTTAAAGAGACAGCACTTTAACAACTGATTTTCAATTTCGTAATCAACCTACCAACCACAGTTCAAGCACAGCTTAAAACAGGTGTTAAAAATACAAATGTCAGTTGCTCAGTCGTGTCCAACTCTTTGCGACCCCATGAACTGTAGCCTACCAGGCTCCTTGGTCCATAGGATTTTCCAGGCAAGCGTACTAGAGTGGGTTGCCATTTCCTTCTCCAGGGGATCTTCCTGGCCCAGAGAAATACAAAGTTAAATCATTAATGATGGTGCTAGCCAATTCTGATTCTGAATAAACTTGGGTTGTACTGCATTCATTTATAAAGTTTCGTTCAATGATTTATTGAGCCATTATTCTCCTACTGTTAGGGTTTTAGGCTAATTTTTTTTCCTATTATACAAAAGACCAGGATTAGCATCTTTGGGCATGAATCTTAAGACTCCTAAGAGAAGGATCCCCCAATCAAAGGGAATGAATATTTTTAAGACTCTTCATATATAAACATATATATAATACACACGCACATACACACACTCAGATTTCTGGAAATGTTGTGCCACTTCATTCCCACAGCCCATGTAGTTTTCACCTAGTTCCTTTTCTCACAGTACAGATGTTTTCTATCCACTAGGCTGGAGGAGCTGGAGGTTCAGCCATGTCATCATTAAGTATCTTTCCATCTTTATCTTTCTTCCCGTTGCCTTCATCCCATGGCTGGCTCCTCCTCATGGTCACAAGATAACTGTCAACAACTTTCCGCTTGTACATTTCCTTGGACCTCCCCAGGAAGCCTGGGTCACATGCTCCTGCCTGAGCCAGTTGCTGCGGCCAGGGTGGGATGGGCTTAGCCCTGGCCACACCCTCCATCCCAGAGCACAGTGGAGCTGGCTTTCCCGAAAGTCGCTGGGGTGTAAGACGGTGGTGCAGATACTGGAAAAAAAAAAAAGCTGGGGCATTCAGATGACAAGAGGAAGCAGGAATGCTGAGGATGGAGCGGCAAGGTCTGCTACATCCTGACTTAACGGCTACTCTGAATATTCTAGAAAAGCAGTCTGCCACTGACACGAAACACACCTTCCAGATGGAATGAATGAATGCCTCAACTTTCCTGCCACTCACCGTAAGTTTCTGAAAAATCATCACCTCTGGGTTGCCAAGCACTTTCCCTCAAACCTGATGCTCTTTCATATACACCAAATACTTAAGTTTACTTTTAACAACAGATATTCTGATCTTTCCTCTTGCCCAAAAGTCACCAGCACTGGAAGAGTCACCTACTTTCTTCGGCCTCTGTATGCTTACAATTCACTTTGGCAGCAGAACGTAGCCAGAATATTTACGTAACACCAAGTCAGGAAATATTTCCTGGGTTGCTCTTTCAGTGCGCACCTGTGTGTAATTAGGCCAATATGGGCTTTCTTCGGAGATCAGGCGGGTTTGGTCCCGGACCATAACAATAACGAGAGTCACACAAATATTTTTGGTTTCTCGGGGCATATAAAAGTTCTGTTTATACTATAGTCTATTATTAGCATTATGTCTAAAAAACAATGTACATAGTTTTAAAAATACTTTTTCGCTAAAAAACGCTAACAATCCTCTGGCCTTCCGCAAGTCATAAGCCTTTTTGCTGGTAGAGGGTCTGGCCTGGATGTTGATGGCAGCTGACTGATCACGGCGGTGGCTGTTGNACCTACCAACCACAGTTCAAGCACAGCTTAAAACAGGTGTTAAAAATACAAATGTCAGTTGCTCAGTCGTGTCCAACTCTTTGCGACCCCATGAACTGTAGCCTACCAGGCTCCTTGGTCCATAGGATTTTCCAGGCAAGTACTAGAGTGGGTTGCCATTTCCTTCTCCAGGGGATCTTCCTGGCCCAGAGAAATACAAAGTTAAATCATTAATGATGGTGCTAGCCAATTCTGATTCTGAATAAACTTGGGTTGTACTGCATTCATTTATAAAGTTTCGTTCAATGATTTATTGAGCCATTATTCTCCTACTGTTAGGGTTTTAGGCTAATTTTTTTTCCTATTATACAAAAGACCAGGATTAGCATCTTTGGGCATGAATCTTAAGACTCCTAAGAGAAGGATCCCCCAATCAAAGGGAATGAATATTTTTAAGACTCTTCATATATAAACATATATATAATACACACGCACATACACACACTCAGATTTCTGGAAATGTTGTGCCACTTCATTCCCACAGCCCATGTAGTTTTCACCTAGTTCCTTTTCTCACAGTACAGATGTTTTCTATCCACTAGGCTGGAGGAGCTGGAGGTTCAGCCATGTCATCATTAAGTATCTTTCCATCTTTATCTTTCTTCCCATTGCCTTCATCCCATGGCTGGCTCCTCCTCATGGTCACAAGATAACTGTCAACAACTTTCCGCTTGTACATTTCCTTGGACCTCCCCAGGAAGCCTGGGTCACATGCTCCTGCCTGAGCCAGTTGCTGCGGCCAGGGTGGGATGGGCTTAGCCCTGGCCACACCCTCCATCCCAGAGCACAGTGGAGCTGGCTTTCCCGAAAGTCGCTGGGGTGTAAGACGGTGGTGCAGATACTGGAAAAAAAAAAAAGCTGGGGCATTCAGATGACAAGAGGAAGCAGGAATGCTGAGGATGGAGCGGCAAGGTCTGCTACATCCTGACTTAACGGCTACTCTGAATATTCTAGAAAAGCAGTCTGCCACTGACACGAAACACACCTTCCAGATGGAATGAATGAATGCCTCAACTTTCCTGCCACTCACCGTAAGTTTCTGAAAAATCATCACCTCTGGGTTGCCAAGCACTTTCCCTCAAACCTGATGCTCTTTCATATACACCAAATACTTAAGTTTACTTTTAACAACAGATATTCTGATCTTTCCTCTTGCCCAAAAGTCACCAGCACTGGAAGAGTCACCTACTTTCTTCGGCCTCTGTATGCTTACAATTCACTTTGGCAGCAGAACGTAGCCAGAATATTTACGTAACACCAAGTCAGGAAATATTTCCTGGGTTGCTCTTTCAGTGCGCACCTGTGTGTAATTAGGCCAATATGGGCTTTCTTCGGAGATCAGGCGGGTTTGGTCCCGGACCATAACAATAACGAGAGTCACACAAATATTTTTGGTTTCTCGGGGCATATAAAAGTTCTGTTTATACTATAGTCTATTATTAGCATTATGTCTAAAAAACAATGTACATAGTTTTAAAAATACTTTTTCGCTAAAAAACGCTAACAATCCTCTGGCCTTCCGCAAGTCATAAGCCTTTTTGCTGGTAGAGGGTCTGGCCTGGATGTTGATGGCAGCTGACTGATCACGGCGGTGGCTGTTGAATTTTGGGGTGGCTGTCTTATTCTTAAAACAGAACAACACTAAAGTTTGCCTCATCGATGGACTCTTCCTTTCACAAATGATTTCTGCACTCGATAGTGTTGTTTGATAGCTTTTACCCATAGATATTCTTTCAGAATTGGAGTTAGTCCTCTCGAATCCTGCCGCTGCTTTAGCAGCTGAGTTTATGTAATATTCTAAATCCTCTGTTCTCATTTCAACAGTCTTCATAGCATCTTCATCAGGAGTAGATTCCATCTCAAGGGACCACTGTCTTTTCTCATCCATAAGCGATTCTTCATCCATTAGAGTTTTATCAGGAGAGGAGAGGCAGCAACCCTGCCCCATCTGTCAGTTGGCTCTTATTTGGCTGCTTCACGGCATGTGGGATCTTCGTTCCCCGAGCAGGGATCAAACCTGGGCCCCCCACATTGGGAGCTCGGAGTCTTAACCACTGACAGCCAGGGAAGGCTCCAGGCTCCACCTCTAACTAGCTCTCCTGCAATTTCCACCACATCCACAGTTACTTCCTCTGCTGAAGCCTCCATCCCCCAAAGTCCTCCACAACGGCTGGAATCAACTTTCTCCAAACTGCTGGCAATGTGGCTCTTTTGACCTCTTCTTACGAATCACGAATATTCTAAATGACACCAGTTGTTAAAAACAGTCCTTTCCAGGAGGTTGTCAACTGACTTTGCCCAGATTTGTCAGCGAAATCACCATCTACAGCAGTCAAAGCCTTACAAAATGTATTTCTTAAATAATAAGCCAAAATGATTCCATGATCCACAGGCTCCAGAACAGGTGTCGTGTTAGCAGACATGACANTCTGTCAGCGAAATCACCATCTACGGCAGTCAAAGCCTTACAAAATGTATTTCTTAAATAATAAGCCAAAATGATTCCATGATCCACAGGCTCCAGAACAGGTGTCGTGTTAGCAGACATGACAACGTTAATCTCGTATTCATCTCCACCAGAGCTCTTGGGTGACCTGGTGCCTTGTCAGTAAGCAGTCATATCTGGAAAGGAATGTTTTTTTCTTTTGAGGAGTGCGTCTCAACGGTGGGCTTAAAGTAGCTAGTAAACCATGCTGTCAACAGAGGTGCTGTCATGCTTTTGTTGTTTCACTGGCAGAGCGCAGGCAGGGTGGATACAGCGTAACCCTTAAGGTCCCTGGGGCTTCCCTGGCGATTCCGCCAGCAAAGCATCTGCCTGCATGGTGGGAGACCTGGGTTCGATCCCTGGGTCGGGAAGATCCCCCGGGGGAGGAAATGGCAACCCACTCCAGTATTCTTGCCTGGAGAATTCCATGAGCCTGATGCTCTACAGTCCATGGGATGGCAGAGAGTCAGACACGACTGAGCGACTCACACTTTGTTTAAGGTCCCTAGGATGTTCAGAATGGTTAATGAACACTAAACTTAAAATCACCAGCTGTGTGGGGGGCNTTCCATGAGCCTGATGCCCTACAGTCCATGGGATGGCAGAGAGTCAGACACGACTGAGCGACTCACACTTTAAGGTCCCTAGGATGTTCAGAATGGTTAATGAACACTAAACTTAAAATCACCAGCTGTGTTTCACCCCTAACGACAAAGCCAACCTCTGCCTTGAAGCTTTGAAGCCAGGCACTGACTTCTCTCCACCTCTGAAAGTCCTAGATGGCATCTTCTTCCAGTAGAAGCCTGATTTGTCTACATTGAAAATCTGTTATTTAGAGTAGCCACGTTTATGAATTATCTAGATCTTCTGCATAACTTGCTGCAGCTTAGCTTCTACATCAGCACTTGCTGTTTCATCTCCAACTTTAAAGAGACGGCTTCTTTCTTTAAACCTCACGAACCAACCTCTGTTAGCTTCAGACTTTTCCTCTGCAGCTTCCTCACCTCTCTCAGCCTTCCTAGAATTAAAGTTATGACCTAGCTCTGGATTAGGCTATTTTTCCCTGCTTCAAGCAAAGTGGCTGTTTTGATCTTCTTTCTACACAGACCCCTAAAACTTACATATCAGTAATTAGGCTGTTTCTCTTTCTTGTCATTCTTGTTTTCACTGGAGTAGCACTTTTAATTTCCTTCAGGAACCTTTCCTTTGAATTTGCAACTTGGCTGTTTGGCACAAGAGGCTAAGCTTTCAGCCTGTCTGGGCTTTCGACATGCCTTCCTCATTAAGCTTAATCATCTCTAGCTTTTGATTTAAACTGAGATAGCTGGAACTCTTCCTTTCACGTGAACACGTAAGAGGCCATTGCAGGGTTATTAACTGGCCTAATCTCAATACTGTTGTCTGAGGGAACAGGGAGGCCTATAGAGAAGGAGAGAGATGGGGAATGAGCAGTTGGAACACACACATTTATGAATTAAATTCATCATCCTCTATGGGCATGGTTTGTGGTGCCTGAAAACAAATAGTAACATCAAAGATCACAGACCACTGTAAGAAACATAACAATGAGAAAGTTTGAAATACTGGGAGAATTACCAAAATGTGACACAGATATGAAGTGAGGAAATGCTACTGGAAAAATGGACTTGGTCCACATAGGGTTGCCTCAAACCTTTAGTTTGTATAGAACATGGTTATCTGGGAAGTGCAGTAAAGTGAAGGGCAATAAAATGAGGTGTACCCGGATTGTTTTTTTTCCTGTGAAAATCTCTTTTCAATTTAAGAATTGTCTAGGGAACAGAAATTCAGACTTTTAAATTGATTTCCTACCCAGGGCTGCATCTTCAGGTAGTGTTGTTAACTGTCTGTGCTCTATGGAGAGATAGCTTGTGTATTTAACATGCTTGCACACTGATACCCCGCAGGGAGTCTCCTATGAAGGGAGAATTTAAAAATGTACAAAAGTAACTGATGCCGAACATTCTTGCCTCTAGATTTTCTTAGTTTTAAAATATTGGCTAAACATTTACCTTGTGGGGCTAAGAGTTGGAAATAGCCACAGAGAGAAATTAAATGCCTAAAGCATTTCATTGATTTGTCTTGAGTGGGTAAATACATCAAATGAAACCCGACCCCCTCAGTTCTATCAAACAGAATGTGATGGTGCTGGGAGGGCTAAGACAACAGAGTGTAGGCACATTCTATTGTACTTGGAATAATATTTCTCATCCCCAGAAAACTACTCTTGTTGTTATGTGGGCTGTGTTGCATGGGGCTTTGCTTTTTTTTTTTTTCCTTCTTTTTCCAGAGAAAAATTAAACCCAGCTCAAAACTTACAGTTTCAGCAGAGAATCATTTTGTCTAAAAATTCACACTTAAAAATTATTAACGAACAAAGTCAGCATTCAAAAGAAGAAATAAGAACTTCCTTTCAGCTAAAAATAAATGCTTTTCGTTTTAGGGGTGGTTTTTTGGAGGTGAACTTTCAAGGCAACACTAAGGGTCATGCTCTTGAAAAGCCACAAATAGAGACGTGAAGGCAAGTTCCCCACACCCTGCATGGACAGAGATGAAACACTGATCTCTTGAAATAGATCCCTTGAAATTGATCCCTTTGGTGCTGCCAGTTTAGGAAAGGTCCATAGTTGGTTGTAGTTTATTTGGAGGCTATTTCAAGTTGGCTAATGAAAACTTTTACCCTAGAAGTTACTTCCTATAAATGTGGCCATGGTTGTAGAAATCACACACACACACACACACACACACAGAACATAAAAACAGGCTTCTTCCTCATGACTGTTTCCAGAAACAGACCTCTTAGGTTACAGTTTTCCTGCCTTTCAAGGAGGCTTAACTGCAATACAAAGTACTTAAAAATCCAGCTGGTAATATGAGATAATGTAAAAAAAAAAGAATATATATGCTTTTATATATGTTAAAGTGTATCACTCGCTGTGCACTTAAAACAACACTGTAAACCCACTGTATTTCAATTTAAGAAAAATGGATACACGGAAGGTATGTGGAAGGTGAACAGGCTTCTGCGAGTGTGAGAGGGAAAGATGGAGAGAGGCGGTGCACAAACCCTGACTAGTTATTTCAGCTTTTCCTGCAAAACCAGCAAGTCGCAGGCTGTCCGGGTGATACCTGGGAACAAAACTCCAAGACGACTGCGGGCAGCCCCAGTCAGCTGCAGGTGTGAGCTGCAGAAGCCGAAGCATCGAGACTACAGGTAGGACTCAGACAGGCTTCCGTGCCCCTCCCTCCTGGTATCCCCTCCCCGCAACCACTTTGGACCCACAAGCCAAGAACATTCTTCACTGTTCCTTTCAAAGGTCCGGGGTGGGTGTCATTAGATGCTGGAGAAATCCCAACTCTCCTTCTTATACAGGGAGAAACAGAGCTTGGGTGAGGAATGCGAGGAGCAGGAAAACCAGCACAAACAACACACAGGCGCGAGGAATGGCACTGCCACATGAGCAGAACGGCGGGGGCCACCGGGCCGCGTCCAGTGTTCGGCTGAACCCGCTCCTGCTCACCAACTACACCAACGTTTCTGTGCTTTTTGTTTTTCAAAAGAGGCTCAGTTTGAAAAATCCCTGAAGATAGACTGCCATGCCAGCAAGAGCCATCCGACCCGAGAACACTTCCTCTGAGTGCACATCTTCCAAACGGGCATCTTCCCACTGTCCCCTAAGAGCCGATGGATAGCAATGCTACAAACTGTTCACGCTGGAGCCCAGAGATTTGGGACCTTTGGGTCACACATGTTCCACTCAATGTGGTACCTCTGTCTCTGGGGTCAGCAGGATGGTTTTAAGGTACACACAAGTATTTATTCTTTTAATGGTAACGAGTTTATTTTAATCAGTGTTAGAAAAACCAGCCAGCAGCACATCAGCCTCTGTGCTCAGAGCATCGCTTATGGGGAGCTCATTACTAAGCTCCAAGGTTAGTGGCCATCAGATGCTTTTGGTGCCAACCAGTCAGCGTATGAGAATCATGGATGCCAATGACCCCCAGGCTGGGGGAGATGGATTGCTCTGACACACTGGCCTATGGACAGTGTCTCCCAGCAGTATCAACCCTGGACAGCCCCGTGAGGGTGAAGAACTCCCTGCAGCCCCCAGCCTCAGGCTTCAGCAAAAGGTCTCCTTTCTTGAATGAGACACCATGCTACCCTGGATTCTGCAACATTTAATCAAAAAAGAATCTAGCATTTTTAAAAGTTTGGTTTATAAACTTGATGCATTCTTTGTATCAGCAGTTCATCTCTTTCTACATTGCCTAAGAAAATAAGGTCTGTGAAGACAGCAACAAGATAGTTAAGAGTTCATTAGAAGCTACAGCAAATAAGTATCCAGTTTAATTGTAACAAACCAGTGTGAGCAAATTTAACTAAGTATATAAAAACATTAGTTAAATACAAATCTCTGGAAATATACATTATACCTACAGGTTTGTTTTTTGTTTGTTTTACAGTGAGTCTTCCTTTTTTCCCCCCTTTTAATTTTCAAAATGGTAAATCACTGTATGGTCCTGGATCTCCAAGCTATAAAACTGAAATATGTGTTTCCAGCGTAGCAGATGGTGACCAGGAAGGCGAAGAACTGGAGAAAACAAAACAAAATACAAAGGGGGTTTAGGATTCATCCTAATTAGCAAAAGTTACCACTTCACTTCCATCGAATAATGTACTTACAGCATCCCTTGACTCCAAGTTTTCTCATCTAAAACCACTTTATTGGTTCAATTACCTTCCTTCTGGAATGGATTTGGGCTGTTTTTCTTTCTTGGATCTGGGAAGCCTGTAGCTTTACTCCAATCCCCTGCCTTCCTCCAGGGGATCTTCCCAACCCAGAGATCGAACCCGTGTCTCTTACATCTCCTGCAATGGCAGGAGGGTTCTTTACCACTAGTGTCGCCTGGGAAGCCTATATATATATCTATATATATAGATATAGACATTCTTTCTCATATTATTTTCCAATTATGGTTTATCACAGGGTATTGAATATAGTTCCCTGTGCTATACAGTAGGACCTGGTTGTTTATCCATCCTATAGATAATAGTTTGCAACTGCTCAGCTGAGTCTTGCTGTGTGTGTTAACTACAACAGACCATGATTTTTAATCTCATGTGGTCTCATGCCGTTTATCTTTTAATAGAGTAAAGCACCCACTCCATCCTTACCTGGAGAATCCCATGGATGGAAGAGCCTGGTAGGCTATAGTCCATGGGGTTGCAAAGAGTCAGACATGAATGAAGCAACTTGGTATGCATGCATGCAGAGATTTTTAAATGTAAGTTTAAAGCACTGGTACAGTAAACACCCAGGCATCACCTGTCAGCTTTAACATCACCCTGCTGGCCTTCCTGTCTAACTGCCCACTCTCCCTAACACTTCCGATGCTTATGAAATATTTTAAAGCCAATCTCAGAGAAACTTTTAAAGTTAGTTTTTTAAATTTGAAAAATACACATGATTCAGAAATACCAACAGTACAGAAGTACATGAATTAAAAAGCAGAAGTCTCTCATCCCACAGCCCTCATGGTCCATCACAGTCCCTGGAAGGAACCTCCGCTAGGGTTTATCCCTCCAGGCATCGTTAGGGTGTAAACAAAAATTTGTACTTAAACAGAATCCTAGAGTGCTCATCTCTGTCTCTCCCCAAACTGATGCTCTAGGCGGCAGAATTATTCTTAGAACGCCTCAAATGATTTTTCTCCCACAGATACTTGTTTTATTCCAGAGTCTGGCTTCCACTCCAGTGCACTATTAAAGCCTCTTCATGCTCCAGGCCATCAGGAGGCCCCATGATACTCAAGGCAGAAGTTCATTGCCAAGGAGTCCCCCCAGCAGGTGATGCTTTTCCCTACAGGTGAGGTGTCCTCAGTCACCCAGTCACGTCCGACTCTTTGTGACCCCATGGACTGTGGCCACAAGGCCCTTCTGTCCATGGGATTCTCCAGGCTATAATATCAGAGTGGGTTGCCATTTCTATCTCCAGGAGATCTTCCCGACCCAGGGATCAAACCTGCGTCTCCTGCATGTCCTGCACTGGCAGGCGCTTTCTTTACTGCTGAGGAAGTCCTGCAGGTAACTTTGTCCT
>SJYW01031751.1:267968-278528 GCA_006410735.1 Raphicerus campestris | reverse complement strand
GGGGAGGAGGAGACCCCCGGGATGACAGGCTCACTCACCGACGAAGCTGCCCAGCTGTTGAAGTTGTGACTGTCTCTCTCCGGGGAGACGGAAGATGCGTCCACAATAGCAGCTGAGAGGTATAAGGCGAAGGCACTGCCGTTAAACCACAGACCCTGGGAAGCAGAGGTGCAGAGTGTTTAGGGAGCCTGGGAAGGTCTGGGCACCCCAGACCCTGTAAGCAGCTAGAATCGCACTTGGCAAGGCACTCATGTGGACACAGGAAGGAGGCAGGGGACAAGGCTAATGGGAAGGCGGCTCCTTGGCACCCAGGGGGTCCCTTCTGCATGCTACTTCCTCCACTCACACAGGCATGAGAGTTTGCAAAAGGGCTCCTCAATGAGAGCAGCAAATAAAACATCCCAACTAGAGGCCAGACACACCTGATCTTCACTGGCATCTACTGGCAGGACACGAAGTTGCCAAAATTTGGCTGCAAACATCTCCAAAATGAGGGAGTTGAAAGAGAAACCCAGATTTCTGGATTCTCCAGGGAGGGGGGAAAAGCCAACGACAGAAGACCTAGAGATTCTGGGAACACAGCTTATTTCTAGTTGAAGAACATTCTGCAGTTGTTTAAGTCTGTGGCTCTGGGTGGCAAGGATTCCATACTCTCTGAGTTTACACACTCATTTGTCTGACCTTCTGGTCTCCTCACATGTGTGAGCGTGCAGCTCCTGATGCTGCTGGCCAGGGTTCTAATTACTTCTCGGGCAGAAAAACACCCAGAGCAGGATGCTGGCAGAAAAAAAACTGCTGGGTGGAAGTCGAGAGACATGGGCCCAGATGTGTGTGAACCTGTGCAAAGTCAGGAGGCTTCAAACCTCAGCTTCTTTATGGTAAAATGGGGATGTGCCTCATGATGACAAATTTTGAAAATGCAAATCAGAGCATTTTAAAACCAGGGAGTTTCAGAAGGAAGCATCGTTAAACAAGTAAAAAAAAAAAAGTAACATTATAGGCAATGTTTTAAAATTTTAATGTAATAGATCAATGAAAGAATCTTAGGCTTGGAGGAGAGAAACTAATAGATGGTCTAGGCTGAAGGTCAGCAAGATAAAGAATCCTGACTAGCAGTCAGCAGAATGAGACTTGGAGTCCCATCAGAAGTGTTTAATCCCTTTGTTGCTTCAAGAAAGACCACTGCCTCCCTGTCAGGGCTGCTCATCCGTGTGTGAAAAGGCCAGAGAAACTCAGGCTACCAGTTTTTTTGTTTTTTACCTTTTTGCCTGCACTGCTCACAACATGTGGGCATCTTAGTTCCCCAAAAAGGAATTGAACCCATGCCCTCTGCACTGGGAGCACTGACTCTTAACCACTGGACCTCCAGGGAGGTCTCCTGCCTGCCAGTCTTTATGTAAAAAGTTTGGCTGGGGCACAGTCATGCTTGTTCATTCACTAAGTGTCTAAGGTGGCTCTCCCACAGTAAGCGGAGCTGAATGACTGTGACAGAGAAAGTTTGCCAGCCTCTGGTCCAGAGCATCGGCTCAGACTGAGACCTGGGCAGAAGTGGAAGTCAGGGTCCTGCCCATTCCCACATCTGGACCACTGGCTCCCATGTCACCTTTTCCAGGCTCATCTTCTTCCCAGCACTCAAGTGTTTTCCTCAAGACCTGGTTCAAGACTCCTCTTCCTCCAAAACAGCTTTCCTTAAATTTCCCCAACTCACTGTGATTGCCCCTCACCTGGATCCCCTGTGCCACAACTTCGGGGTGCCAGCCTTCCGTGACTCCCTCAACCAAGCGAGGCAGTCTTTCCCGAGCCTGCCCGGGAAGCAGGGTGCCAGTCCCCCAGGGCTGCCTCCATTGCCCCAGGCATGTGTGGAGCCACTACGGACTCAACTCTCAGAAACTGCACCCGGTTCCTGAAGGTCTTCATGGGGAATCCTCACTTTTGTTTCTGGGTAAACAAGTAGGAGTCAGTCAATCTGCTTCCCCAGATAGAGACGAGGGCATCCCACGTGGTACATCCCCCCACTTTAGTATGTATCCCACAAAGTGCTGGGATGGTTAATCTGACATGTTAACTTATGCTGGTACGCTATTCTGGATGTGTATCAAGGTGTTTTTAGATAAGATCGATGTTTGAATCAGTAGACTGACCGGGTAAAGCAGACTGCCCTTCCCAGTATGGGTGGACCTCACCTAGTCAGGAACAGCCTAATTACAAAGAAAAGGCTGGCCTTCCTGTGAGTAAGAGGGAACTCCTGCCAGACTGCCTTGAGCTGGGACCACCAGTCTTTGTTCTTGCTTTTGGACTTCAACTGAAACTTCAGGTCTTCTTGGGTCTCAAGCCTGCTAGCTTTTGGATTAGAACTTACAACAGCAGCTCTCCTGGGCCTCCAGCTTGCTATCTGCAGATCTCGGGATGTCTTAGGCTCCATAAGCCCACGAGCCAATTCTTGGAGCAAATCTTTTTATATAGATAAACATTCTATTACTTCTATTTCTCTAGAGAACCCTGATGAATACAGAATTTGGGGCAGAGAGTTGGGTACAGATTTTGGAACTAGAATTAAAGTGTGGTTGTAACAAGAAAAACTATGACCAACCTAGACAGTGTGTTAAAAAGCAGAGACATTACTTGCCAACAAAGGTCCATCTAGTCAAAGCTATTGTTTTTCCAGTGGTCATGTATGGATGTGAGAGTTGGACCATAAAGAAAGCTGAGTGCTGAAGAACTGATGCTTTTGAACTGCGGTGTTGGAAAAGATTCTTAAGAGCCCCTTGGACTGCAAGGAGAACCAACCAGTCAATCTTAAAAGAAATCAACCCTGAATACTCATTGGAAGGGCTAATGCTGAAGCTGAAGCTCCAAATACTTTGGCCACCTGATGCAAAGAACAGACTCACTGGGAAAGACCCTGATACTGGGAAAGACTAAGGCAGGAGAAGGGGGCACCAGAGGATGAGATGGTTGGATGGCATTGTCGGCTCAGTGGACATGAGTTTGAGCAAACTCCAGGAGACGGTGAAGGACAGGGAAGCCTGGTGTGCTGCAGCCCACGGGGTCACAAAAAGTTGGACACAATTTAGCACAATTTAGTTGAATAATAATCTCAGTAGAAGCCATGAATAAGTAAGGGATTATACCAGTAGAAACACTGCCAGTTTGATCAGAAGGGGATGGAGATAGGCCAGAATGAAGGAGGGGTGCTGAACTTCTTGGATTCCGCAGGACAGAACCACAGAACTAAATGACTGTGACGCAGCTTTATCTGTCACAAAAATAAAGGCGATTCAGAGATCATCAGGGCTGGCGCTCCTGTCATGGGCCCACTGGGCAGGCTGGTTCCTCCTCAGCTTCAAAGGGTGGGGCTACCTCTCTGATTTCTGTGATCCAGTATGTTCCCCGCTCCCCCAGTGTCCCAGGGGGAGGGACCGTGCAAAGGCACTGGGGCGACAGTCCTCTCCTGATGGATCCAGAAGATAGCGCACTGCACCAAAAGGATTATTATGGAGCCTTAAGAGCAGATGGAACTTGCCTTGTGACTTTCTGGGCTTGCTGGAGACCTGTCACGCCTTCCTTCTTTCCTATTTCTCCCTTTTGAAATGGGAGTGTCTGTCCCACCACTGTATTTTGGAAGCACTCAACTTGCCTGGTTTCACAGGTTCATAGCTGGAGAGGAATTTTGCCTCAGGGTGAACTGTCCCTCAAGTCTCACCCATATCTGACACAGATAATATTTAAAGGAGACTTTGGTTTGGTTGGGGGGGGGTGGTTGTTTTTTAAGCAGGATTAGCACCTGAAATGGCAGTCCACTCCAGTACTATTGCCTGAAAAATCCCATGGACAGAGGAGCCTGGTAGGCTACAGTCTATGGGTTCGCAAAGAGTCGGACACGACTGAGCGACTTCACTTAATCTGATTAGCAGGTCTGATTTATCTTTATTTTTTTGTTTTATTTATGTGTGGCATGACCTTAATTCCCTGATCAGGGATCAAGCTCATGTCCCCTGCACTAGAAGTGTGAAGTTTTAACCATTGGAGCACCAAGAAAGTCCCTAAAAGGAGACTGTGGACCTAGAGTTTAGTTGATGCTGGAATGATGCTGAGATGGAATGAATGCACTTTGCCTGTGAGATGGGTGTGATTTGGGTGGGCAGAATATTATGGACTGAATGTTTTTCCCCCAAATTCATATGCTGAAGCCCTAACCCTCAATGCGATAGTATTCGGTTAAGGGGCCTTTGAGGTATTTAGGGTCAGAGGAGGTCATGAGAGTGAGGTCCATCTGAGAGGGTTAGCATTCTTCTAAGAAATGAAAGGGAGTTCGCCTCCCCTCCTCTCTCTCTGCCGTGTGAGGACACAGCAAAACTGGCAGGCATCTGCAAGCCAGGAAGAGGGCTCTCACCAGAAACCAACTCCACCGACACCTGATCCTAGACGTTTCGCCGCTAGAACTGCAAGAAATTTCTGTCCCTGAACGTCTAGGGTATTGTTCTGACGTCCAAGCAGACACGGTTCTGTTATCTATATGTTTTCTTACCTATCCACGGCCTGCATCTCCGGACTCTGTGTTTCACTTCGTTATCCTGCATCCCGCATGGAGTCAGGACCACAGTCCAGTCACTTCTGACCGCTCCTGCTCCCAAATATGAGCACACCTAGTTGTTCTAACAGTGTCTTTCATTTTTCATTCTAACTCTTTGCATCTCAATATCAAAGAACTCTGCTGCCCAAAGAGTTAAAGCCGTGACATCAGAAGGCGTTGGAAGGATGAAAGATTTACTGCGGCTGTGCCCTGACACACCTGAATCCAGGTGTCACTGTTTATTGAGAATCAATAAAACAAGAGGTTACACAAGAGAACAGAGCTTCTCTTGGTTCAGTCTTCTGAGGACCACTTTGCTACCTTGCCTAAAAGGAATTCCTGGACCTTCCAACATGATGCTCCGCACTCAGGTGTAAAACACCAGTGCTGGGCTCTCCCCGGCTTTGTCCGCTGCTTTACTGGCATAGAGGCAATCGCAAATTGACTGGAGGACTACACTCCAAGCCACCTAAGGGGCAACGGACAGGAAGAACACTCGTGGTTTGCTTACCACCGTGGTCCAGGGCACCTGGGGGATCCTGGTATAGGTCATCGTTAGGTAGATGATGAGGAAGAAGACAGTGAGGACCCAGTAAAACACAGCTACGAACATGACCCAGCCAAAGGCAGGGACCCGGAAGTACTCCGTTCCAGCGATGAGCGTCCACACCAGCAGTCCCAGAACCTGTCAAGCGGGAAAGGCAGTGGGAAGGGAAAGGGAGATGGAAGAGAAAATAAAGGAGGAGGAAGTGGACACAGAGAAAAAAAAACAAACAAAGTGTCAACTACAACTTTCATGCATACATATGGATACATGTAACAAATGTGACTGGGGGAGGGGGGCAAACTCACATTCCCACAAATACCAGAAAGGTGAAATGAATGAGCGGAGTGGGCTGCACAGAGACCAGGGCAAACAGGAAGCCCACCCATGCCTTGTCTCTGCCCAGCTCCCGCCAATTGTGGGCTGGTTTTCTTGATCTTTCTCCCCACCTACCCCCAGGAGAACACAGAAACTCAAGTTTGTACGTGCTGATCATCTCGATTTTTAAATGCCAGCCCTGGAATTCCCTGGCAGTCTGGTGGTTAAGACTCGACACTCTCACTGTGAGGGCCTGGGCTCAGTCCTTGGTCAGGGAACTGAGAGCCCACAAGTCTCAAGGTGCGGCATGCAGGCATGCATAAATGAATCAATGAATAAATTAATCAACAAATGTTAGCGCTAGTAAAGAGGGACAAAACAACACACATCTGTGGCTGGAATCTGCTCCCGACACCCGTCAAGGGGACAAGAAACAAGCCAGGGGTTTATTCCAGCAACAGTCGCCTGGCTTCACTGCTGCTGCAGGGCAGTGCGAGCCCGAAGCTCTGTCCTGTCAGCACTGAGTGGAGAAAGGCTGCTGACCCATGCTGTGGGGATTCCTGGTTCTCAAGGAGGGAGGCCACAACCAAGTGTCCATCTCCCGCCCAGCCCTTCCAGGGCCCGGGAGGACTTCATTCCTGAGTCACAGGAAAGCTGGCATCTAAACCCTATCCCCAGGAGGTAGCATCAGGTGTCTGCGGTGGGCGCTGGCTGCTGTATGACTCAGAGAAGGCAGCTTCCTTCCTGTCTCAGCTCTCTCCGTGGGATGTGACACAAAACGGACTCCGATCTCTAGTCATTCGGCCTTGACACCTGAGCACCTACCACGGGCTAGGCTTCCTGCTCATGGGCGCCGAGGACAGAGCCAGGCAGGAACCAAGCCAACCCGCTCATGCACCACTTATGAGTCTCCTGAGGGGAGATATACAAACAGTCACAATCGTGAACATGCTATGAAGGAAATAAAGGGTGTGAGCAGAGTATCTAATGGCTGTGAGCTTGCGGGCAGGAATGGCAAGTATCAGAGGGGGCCATGCTGAGGAAGAGCCTGAAGACCTATTAAGAGCTATGAAGACGGCTGGGCGGATGCTGTCCCAGGCAGAGGACATGATGTGAACAGAGAGCTGCAGGGGAAGGGCCTTCTAGAACTTGTAGAAAAGTGTAGGACATGGGTACAAGATATTAGAAAGCTTGGCGACGGTCAGATTCTGTGAGCCGGGACACCTAAGGACTTTGCACTTTATCCTAAGAGCTAAGGTTTTGAGCAAAACAATGACATGAACAGGTTAAGTTTTTGTTAAGATAACTTTGGCTGCGTGGCAAGAACAGGCATGTAGGTGGCTGCATGGGGGGTGGAGAGACAAATTCAGAGACTGTTGTAATAATCCAAGTGGAAGAAGAAGACAATGTGTTTAAGATTAAGATGCTGGTGAGTACTGGGAAGTGAATGATTCAAGGCAAATTTCAGGAGTCAGGACCTTCATGGATTTGATGGACTGCTGCTGCTGCTGCTAAGTTGCTTCAGTTGTGTCCGACTCTCTACGACCCTATAGACGGCAGCCCACCAGGCTCCCCCATCCCTGGGATTTTCCAGGCAAGAATACTGGAGTGGGTTGCCATTTCCTTCTCCAATGCATGAAAGTGAAAAGTGAAAGTGAAGTCACTCAGTCATGTCCGACTTAGCGACCCCATGGACTGCAGCCCACCAGGCTCCTCCGTCCATGGGATTTTCCAGGCAAGAGTACTGGAGTGGGGTGCCATTGCCTTCTCCGTTTGATGGACTAGGTTACAATAAAGTGGAATTACTCCTGGGTCTCTGGAAAAACTCCCCAGTGGATTAGGGTGTCACCTCCTCAGCTGAAAAGATGAAATACAGGAACAGGTTAACAGGGCTGACCTGGGCTCAGGTTACAATCTGTCCCATTAGAGCAAGCCTGGGACCTCAGGATGGGATTAGAAGTGGATGGTCCAGGGGAAGAGTTCAAGCTCTGCTTTAGGAAGGAAGACTTCCTGTGAGCATCACTTAGTGAGCATCACTAAGACAGGTTTCCAGGGGACCTCTGAAAGTGCTCATGGAGACAAGCCCACCTCCCTGTCGAAGTCTGGATGTCTGCATGGGGGAGCAGAGAGTAGACTCTGAATACTGCTACTTTCCATCCTTGGAGCTGAAAGTGAGGTTCTTTTATCTGCCCAATGTCATATGTGAATCTAAAGAAGCATTTATATACTTTGGGGCTCAGACCTGTGGCAAACAGGATAAAATTCCAGAAAGTGTCAAGACTCTCACCCCTGGGGTTGTGGTCCAGAATTCATCATAACTGACAGGTAACCTACCACACAGATCTGACATTCCATTGTATCAACAGGACAGGTAACACATGTCACCTGGCATGGCAGGATCTGAAATAACATCAAGGGCTTCTTGATTCAAACTGAAGGGGTGGGAAGGGTCCTTTGTTGAGGATTCACCCAGGAATAACCATGGGAGGAGCCACTGCTGATGGGGCTGGTGTCTCTCCAGGAGCGTGCAAGGGCTTGAGAATTGCCAGGAGACGCTCATATCCAGCTACACGGGCTTAACTAAGAGCTCTTGACTCTGAATGTGAAAATGCTTTTCATTATTAAAAGCAAGTGGGGTCCACTGTCCAGAGATGCTCTGTCTAATGTGCTAGCCGTGGTTATCTTTTACAGACAAGGACGATATCTCTAACTGAGCTGTCTGTCAAAGAGTAGCAATCTTTGACCCAAGATCTCATCTGCAAACTCAGGAAAAGAACTGTCAAGAAAAGACAGTTTTCTTGAAAATTGTCTTCAAGAAAATTCCTACGCAAGTGAATTTCTTGGGCAACTGAAACATATCCGGAAGCAACTTTTGTCTCTCACTATAACCAACGCTGATGAAAAAGGCTCATCTCCTGGTGTGTGTGTGTGTATGTGTGTGTATTTAAGACAAACTCTACATCTTTTATTTACTTAGACTTCAAAAATACTGTTTTTCACTGACAAGCATTATTTAGGCTAACACATTTTTTGGAATGGTAAATCTGAGACCTAAAAAAAACTTTTGAAAGTGATAAATGCAGGCAAAAATAAGCATGGCAGTAGACGAAGCATATATAAAGCACATAAAGAAGTTATAACCCCCAGCTACCAGTTGTAAATTCTCAAGAGAAACCAACATAAAAATTTTATGTCTACCCTTCGTAGCTTCTTTCACTTGCATTTATCACTATCATTACCACCTGCAAATCCTTCTTTTTCCTTTAAAAATATGGATCACTCGGTATATGGTGCCTATATCTTCTGTCTTTCGGTCAGCCATACCACGGAGGCCCTCCTTCCAGATCTACGTCAATTGTAACAGCTGCCCAGTTTTCCATAATTCATGAGACCTTCTCCCTATGGAGAAAAATTTAAGTTGTCACCTTTATGCTTCTACAAAACATGTCCAGGGAACATTCTTATAGAATGTATACCCCTGCAAACCCTAATTCCCGGACAATAGTCTTAGAAATGCAATTTCTAGGCTATTTTAAGCTTCAGAGGTACTGTCAAATTAGCCATCAAAAATCTTGTGCTAACTCATCTTCTCATCAGAGCATGCCTGCTCCTCCTTCCCAACCTCATTAAATGCCCAGGTCTTAAATGATTAAAAACCTGATTTAAAAAAAGACAGAGAGAGAGAGCTCATGTTTTGCCTTTCACTGCTTGGCTGAAATACAGCGCAGAGAAAAGTGCACAAACCCTAAGCAAACAGCTCCATGGATCTTCACAAACTGGATTAACCTGTGTCACCAACATCCATCTCAAGAAACAGGGCACCTGGGGGCTCCACCCTCACTCCTAGTTAACTTCCTCCTTCCTCCGAGGGGAGCAAGTCCTCTGGTTTCTATCATCCCTGGTCTGGAACTTCAAAGACATGGAAAATTATCATCTACACTCCCATGTGTGGTTTCTCTCACTCAGCAACGTGAGTTTCATCCACGACACTGACCACCGTGTTTTCGCAGCACCAGTTCTCAAACATCAGAGAAGGCTCATTAACCCTCAGGTGAAGAGGCTCCGTGCCAGAGGTTGTGCTCCGTAGTAGATCTAGGAAGGGACCTGAGCATCTGTGTTTCTAACAAATTCCCGAATGGTGCTGTTGATCCAGGGACTGCACACTAAGAACTACTGATGTACGGTATCCTTATTTTAGTTTGCATTTTCCTGATCAGTCGTGAGGATGGAAGAGCATCTTTTCAAAGGCTTAATAGCCACTTCCAGTTCTGATTTACTGACATTTGTACAAAATCATGTCCTTACTGATCTGTAGAAATCTTTACATAACAGGAACAGTAACAGCAACACATGTGGCAATCTTTTCCATCCAGTTTACTTTTTAACCTTCCGTCTTCAGCCACATGAGAGTTTAAAATTTTTACACAGTTAATAGGTCACTCTTTGAGCCTTTTATTCCTATGTCCTTAGGAAGGGCTTCCTCAGAACCCATATCATAAAAATATCCTCTGATATTTTCTGAGAGCTTTGTGTGTTTCCTTATCTTTAAACAGACTAGAACAGAGTTCTACAAATGGGGTGAGGAAGGTCCAATTTTCTTTCTTTCTCACAGACGGTCAGGTGATCTGTTATCACATACTGGTGACGTCTCTTATACTGGGTCAGTGTCTGAAATCTTTATTCTATTCCAGTCATTTGTATTGGCTGCTAATGTGCTGTGTTCATTTGCTCAGTCGTGTCTAACTCTTTGCGACCCCAAGGACCTTAGCCCACCAGGCCCCTCTGTCCGCGGGATTTTCCTGGCAAGAATACTGAAGCTGAATGGCACTGAAACAAGTACAATATTCAAGAAACGAATCGCCAGTCCAGGTTCGATACAGGATGCTCGGAGCTGGTGCACTGGGATGACCCGGAAGGATGGTACGGGGAGGGAGGTGGGAGTGGGGTTCAGGATGGGGAACACATGTACACCAGTGGTGGATTCATGTTGATATGTGGCAGAACCAATACAATATTGTAATTAGCCTCCAATTAAAATAAATAAATTTAAATTAAAAAAAAAATACTGAAGCTGGTTGCCATTTCCTCCTCCAGGGGATCTTCTCGACCCAGGGACTGAACCTGC
>SJYW01031751.1:228137-256746 GCA_006410735.1 Raphicerus campestris | reverse complement strand
GGGACCAGAGGGGTGGGGTGGGGGGGTGCTGGGAAGGGGGCTCCAGAGGGAGGGGTAGACGTACGCTTAGAGCGAATTCACCCTGTACAGCGGAAACTAATGCAACACTGAAAAGCAATTATCCTCCAATTAAAAAAATAAAGGGACTCAGGTTCAGCTTTTGGTCAGGGAACTAAAATCTCACATGCTGCGGGCCAACTAAGCCAGCACTCCCAACCAGAGAATCCGAGTGCTCTAGAGGTCATGCTCCGCAGCACGGGAAGCCCTTGCACACCACAACAGAGACCAAGCTCAGCCAACAAAACGGATGGCAGGTGGGCCATCATCTGCCAGCCTCTGCCCTCGAGCCCTGCAGAGCACAGGCGGCCCCCTCCGCCGGCCCCGCACCACCCTGAGCTTGTTAGAAATGCACTCTCAGGCCACTCTCGAGTTCTCACACGTCTCCAGCAGCCTGGCTTTGAGAAGGCCCTTCCTCCTCCCTTTCCTCTGACTCCCTCAGGAGGCCCATGCGCCAGGGACTTACAAGGGATCTTGGGTGACAATGACTTGACCAAAGATCTCCTCACAAGGGACACACACCAGCTCCAATGTTCTCCAGGAATCCGTGAATAACACTTCATTCATGGTCCTGGTTAAGCAAAGGAGCAGCCAGTCCTGGTCAGAGAGCTTAGAGTCTTCCAGAAAACAGAACCAAGTGGTAGCCACACTCTCAAGGTGAGGAGACTGGATTCAGCGACACTCCAAGGCCACCTACATCCCCACGGCTGAGGGAGCCCTCTGAGGCTGGACGCCGGCCTGGCTCCCAGCCTTGCTGGCTTCTTTCAGCAAAATTCCTTGCTGATTTCCTTCTGTTTGGGTGAAGTGCGGGAAAAGGGGGGAAGGAAAAGGGATACCTTTTAAGGAACAGCAAAGAGATGACAGGCTTATAGGGGACGTCCCTGATGGCTCAGTAGCTAAGGATCTGCCTGCCAATGCAAAGACATGGGTTCAGTCCCCGGTCTGGGAAGATTCCCACGTGCTTCGGAGCAACTAGGCCCACACACAGCAACTACTGAGCCCGCACTCCGCGGCAAGAGGAGCCACAGCAATGAGAAGCCCCGACACTACTCTCTAGTGCGGCTAGAGAGCAGCCTCCACTCGCCGTGACTAGAGAAGAGGCTGTGCAGCACTGAGGACTCGGTGCCGCCCAAAGCGATCTTTAATTTCTAAGAAAAGCAGAAGGAAAAGAAAGGCTTACAGGGAGGAAGCAGTGGAAAGGAAGAGGAAAAAGGCATTGTGGGATGCAGGGGGGTGAGTGTCACTACAAAGCAGCCCCTCCGTCTTCTCCGTGGAGGGAAGCTCCGACTCCACGACCACAGCCGTCCTGCCTCTCAGCAGCATCGCTGTCTGCCCACAGCACGGCCACTCGCATCACTGATCTCACTCAGACACACGCGGCCACATGGCGCAGAGGATCACGCTCCCCCAGGCAAGGGCAGGTTGAAAACCGTGGTCTACAAAGCCGGGTCTGGGGTTTCTCTCCGCTACGGGACCCTCCCAGGACCACCCACAGGGGCACAGCTCCACCTGAGGTCAAAAAACCCATCTCACATGAACTAGTCTTCCTGTACGCTGCCACCACTGCACCAGGGCCCCCTGCAGGCACGTGCCCCCTGGGTGAGTCTGTGTCCACGATGGGGGGCAGGGATTCCCATCTCTGTCCTCCCTGAGGCACCAGGAAGGGAGGAGATCAGACGGAACAGTTCACACGCTGTCAACAATACAACGTCAGGAGCCACATGGCCGCTCTTTAATGTCAATCTTAAAAGCCCTGATATAAAAGCCAAGCGCGGAGGTATGGACTGCTTCCCTCTGCCAAGGATGCCAGGCGCTCACTCCACAGCGGCGGCTGTGAAAGTTACTCTCATGTCAAGGAAGTCGGGGCCCTGCATTCCAGGTCGGGGCGCTCTGCAGCCGTCTGTCCGGGTTGCAGTTCTCGGCAGTCTGTCCTTCTTTCGGTCCACATGCTCTGTGGGTGTCTCACTGCCTCTGAGTGTAGAAAATAAGGCTGTGCATCTTTGGCCAAGAGCGCAGATCCCTCGAGTGGTAGATCCCTTCCTTCTAGGAAGCTGGAAAGGCCATTCCTGATCCTGTGGTTTATGATTATCAGGCCTTTTTGTTTCAAGCAGAAGGAAACTGGGGTGAGTTATACATCATAATCCCTGGAGAAGGAAATGGCAACCCACTCCAATATTCCTGCCAGGAAAATCCCATGAACAGAGGAGCCTGGCGGGCTACAGTCCATGGAGTCGCAAAGAGTCAGCCACAACGGAGTGAGCGTGCAAGCACACATACATCATAGTGGCCAGTCCAGGAAGCACCTGGGGACAGGCAACCCACATCACATGCCCCTGGCACCAGCCAGACCAGGCTCAGAGGGGCTGAAGGCCACTGTTAGTGAGGCCACAGCTGCGGAAATGGAGAAAGACAGCCATCTGGCCCTAGAAACAATTGAGAATGCCAAACTCTATTGAAGGTGAGTCCGACCCTGACCTTTTTACGTACACCTCATCGGAGTCCCACCACCTGCCAGCTAGTGCACCTGATCCCCAGATACCAGCTCAGTCTACACCTGTCAGGAGATGAGCACACACACACTGCAAGCAGGAAGACTGGCAAGAAGCAGGAAGTCAACAGGAAGGCACCATACTGCTCCAGCTCTCCCAGAGAGAGAGCCGGGAGGGCCGGCGCCGCGGGTGCAGCCCCGCACCAGCTGGACAGACCCGTGAGTATCCCTGGAGATCAGCTCCGGCCCTTCCCTTCCTTCCTTTTCAGACAGAAAAGCCCTGGAGTTCTTGCCCCAGGTCGTCAGAGAGTAAGAAAGAGGTGTGCTCTTTTTGGGGGGAGGTGAAGAGGGTTGAGAGGCAAGTGGGATCTTGGTTCCCCTGCTGCTGCTGCTGCTGCTAAGTCGCTTCACTCATGTCCAACTCTGCAACCCCCCTGCAGTGGAAGTCACTAGGAAAGTCCTTGGAAGAGGTGTGTTCTTACTCAGGGAGCAGACAGGCACCTAAGGAGAGACTAGCAACTAAATGCTAATTTTCTTTTCAGTTTTTTGATGAAGCTTTATACACTTTTTTCCATAGCAGCTGTAGTATTTTACATTCCTACCAACAGGGCACGTGGCTTCCCTCATAGCTCAGTCGGTAAAGAATCTGCCTGCAATGCAGGAGACCTGGGTTCAATCCCTGAGTCAGAAAGATCCCCTAGAGAAGGAAATGGCTACCCACTCCAGTATTCTTGCCTGGAGAATCCCATGGACAGAGGAGCCTGGTGGGTTATAGTCCATGAGGTTGCAAAGAGTTGGACACGACTTAGTGACTAAACCACCACCAGCAGGGCACAAGGGTTCCAACTTCTCCACATTCTTGGCAACACTCATCATTGTCTTTTTGATAGCTGCTACCCTATTGGGTGTGAGGTGACATCTCATTTGATTTTGATTTTCATTTCCTTAATGATCAGTGATGTTGAGNAGGAGCCTGGTGGGTTATAGTCCATGAGGTTGCAAAGAGTTGGACACGACTTAGTGACTAAACCACCACCAGCAGGGCACAGGGTTCCAACTTCTCCACATCCTTGGCAACACTCATCATTGTCTTTTTGATAGCTGCTACCCTATTGGGTGTGAGGTGACATCTCATTTGATTTTGATTTCCTTAATGATCAGTGATGTTGAGCAGCTTTTCATGAGCTTGTTGTTGGCCATCTGTACATCTTTTTTGGAGAAATGTCTAGCCAAGCTTTTTGCCCATTTAAAAACTGAATCTCTTATTAAGTTGTAGGAGCTCTTTATATATTCTGGACTTTAATTCTGTATCAGATACTTGACTAGCAGATATGTTCTCTCATTCTGTCAGCTGCCTTTTCACTCTGCAGATGGCTTCCTTTGCTGTGCAGAAATTTTTAAATTTGATGTAGCCCTCTTTTCCCTACTTTGGCTTCTGTTTTGGGTGTTATATCCAAGAAATCACTGGTGAATACAAAATCATGAAGATTTCCCCCTATGTTTTCTTTTAGGAGTTCTATAATTCAGGTCTTATCTTGAGGTCTATAATTCATTTTGAGTTCCTTTGTGTATATGATGTAAGGTAAAGTATCCAACTTCATTGGATGTATCCAACTTCATTCTTTTGCCTGTGGATATCCACATTTTCTAATATTTAGTTGAAAAGACTGTCCTTCCCCATTGCCTCACCTTGGCACTTGTGTTGAAGATCATGTTAGCACAGATGTGCGTGCTAAGTCGCTTCAGTCGTGTCCGACTCTTTGTGACCCTGAGGACTATAGCCTGCCAGGCTCCTCTGTCCATGGGATTCTCCACGCAAGAGTACTGGAGTGGATTGCCATGCCCTCCTCCAGGGGATCTTCCAGAACCAGGGAAGGAACCCACGTCTCTTAAGTCTCCTGCACCGGCAGGTGGGTTCTTCACCACTAACGCCTCCTCGGACCATAGACAGGAGGGTTTATTTCTGGACTCTCTGTTCTGACCCACTGGGCTGTATGTCTGCTGTTGGGAAAGGCAGTCTTGTCCGTGCAGTCTTCTGACCCTCATTCAGCTGTATAAGAATGAGCCTCGGGCCTGGAACACTGCATTACCCAAGAGATGAAGAACTCAGAGAGCCTGAGCAGGGCTTATCACCTTGTGTGGGAATAACTTTTCCTGTTTGAAGCACAATGAATGTTCCTTTGTTCTGTGTTAGTACGTACACAACAGCCCTCAGGCACTCCCCCAGCTTTCAGTGTTTCAGACTACACAGGGGAAGGGTTGAGGTCTTTCTACTGTGGCTTAAGAGGGGTGCTCACAGGCCAACTGCCCTGTGCTGGCTAATGAGAGGAACCAGAGAATGAGGAGTGACTGATGCCTATGATTGAAACTGATGTCTGTTCACCATATAGGTAAAGCCTTGTCCCATCACTTGTGTTTTCCTTGGTAACTCTAATACCAAGATACAATGGCAGAAGAGTCTGGAGTCCTTTCTGAGACTGGTAATCAATAAGAGACACTCCACTCCCTTGGGATTGTTAAACAGTGACAGTACTCAGCTTGACATCTGTCTTTACGCAAGTACCATACTGTTTCGATGACTGCAGAAGTTTTGAAATCAGGAAGTGTAAGGATGTTGGCTTTACTTTTCTTTCTCAAGATGTTTTAGGTGTTTGGGATCTTTCGAAATTCTATATGAATTTTAGAATTTTTTCCTGCTTTTGAAAAATTCCTTTGGGGTTTTGATAGGATTATATTGAACTTGTAGACTGCTCTGTACAGTATGAACATTTTAACAATATAAAGTCTTCCAATCACAAACACAAATGTCTTTCCACTTATTTGTATCTTCTTTAATTTCCTTCAGAAGTGTTTTGTAATTTTCACCATACAAATCTTTTGCCTCCTTGATTAAGTTTATTCCAATGTATTTTATTCTTTTTGATGCTGTTGTAAGTGGGGTTGTTTAATTTCCTTTTTGGACTGTTCCATGTTAGCTTATTAAAGCAGAATGAATTTTTGTGTGTAGATTTTGTATCCTGAAAGTTTGTTTAGTTCATTAATTTGTTCTAACAGTGGCTTTTTTTTGTGTGTGTGTGTAATATTTAGGGTTTTCTACATACAAGATTATGTCATCTGTGAAGAAAGATAATTTCATTCCTTCATTTCCTATCTGGATGACTTTTATTTCTTTTTCTTGACTAGTTTGGTTAGGAGTTTAAGTACTCTATTGAATGCAAGTAGGGAGAGTGGACATCCTTGCCTTATCTCAGAGGGAAAGCTTTCAGGTTTTCACCACTGAGTACAATGCTAATTATGGGTTTTCATATACAGTTTTAAGTGGAGTTTATTCCCAGTTTGCTAAGCATTTTTATCGTGAAAGGGTGATGAATTTTGTCAGATGTTTTTCTTCATGAATTGAAATGATTGTTGGGGTCCTTTAACGGACTGGGACCTGGTGGTCTGGAGGCGACAATAAGAAAGTGAAAGAGAGAAAGAGGCTGATAGTCCCTGGTTTATGCAAAAAACCAATAAAGTCCTTGACACAGGACTTGTGTCTCTCATGAAGGCACCGGGTGCCCTCTCAAGGCGGGGTGAAGGCACAGGGCACCTTCTTGAGAGAGTCTGAGAAGGCCGGGCAGGAGAGTGAGCAAGACGAGTCTCTGCGCTCCAGGGAATCAGCTGGAGAGAGAGAGAGAAAGAAAGAGAGACAGAAAGACAGACCCAAGCTCTGATGGAGCAAAGGTGCTTTAATGATTTTTCTGTGAGTATATATAGGCTGTAGTACAAGAAGTTTCTTTCATCAGTGATAAAGATGAGAAAACCAAATGTACAGTAACCGTTACCAAGGGAACAAGCGATAATGATGGTCACAAGGTCAGGAGACAATCCGTATCTCAAGAAAGGGGATCGGGACTAAGCAATTTTGTCGTAAAGAGAATGTTTACTAACGGAGATTGAAGCCTGTCTCACACAATGACCCCAGTTCCTGGGGGCAGCGTGCTGTTCCGCTTAAAAAGAAACAAAGGGCTGGTGAGAAACAGCACGTAGGAATCCTGTTAAACATTCCCTGACAAATGATCACGTAAGCCTTTGTCCTTCGTTGTGTTAATGTGGTATGTTATATACACTAATTAACTTTCATATGGTGAACCATCCTTGCATTCAGTAATCAGTTCCATCTGGTCATGATATATAGTATCTTTAACAAGTTGTTGAACTGTGTTTGCTAGTATTTTGTTGAGTTTTGCATCTGTGCTCAACAGGGACACTGATCTACAATTTCCTTGTAGTATCCCTGTCTCCTTTTGGGATAAGGGTAATGCCTGCCTCCACGGAATACACCTGGCCATGTTCTCTCCTCTTCAATTTCTGGGAAGACACAGCTCTTGACACACAGCTCTGTGTCAAGGACTTTATTTGAGAAGGACTGGTATTAAGTCTCCTTTAAATGTTTGTTTAAATTCTCCAATGAAGCCATCTTGTCCAGGGTTCTTTCTTGGTGGAAGGTTTTTGATGACTGATTTAGTCTCTTTCTAAGTTATAGGTCTGCTCAAATTTTTAGTTTCTTTATGACTCAGTCATAAAAGATAGTATGTTACTAGAAATCTGTTTCTTCTGGATCGCAAAATTTGTTTCTTCTGGACTGTCCAATTTGTTGATGTATAACTTTTGCAATAGTCTCCTGAGAGCATTTTTATTTCTGTGGCATCAGTTGTAATGTTTCCTCTTTCATTTCTGATTTTGTCTCAGTCTTTTTTCCTCTTTTCTTAATATAGCTAAGGATCTGTCAATTTTGTTGATCTTTCAAAAAAAAAAGTGTAGCTTCCCTAATGGAAAATGAGGATCACATACATACCTCTATAACACAGATGTAAGTATATACTCCTGAGCTTTAATACTCACTGATTGAAGGTTTACCTACTACTGCAACAGAAAAGAATTCACATGGAAAAGGAGGCCGTTCACCATGTTACTGAAGATTGACCAGGCAGTTTCTCTTATCAGTGTATTTCATACTTCAGTATTTCTGACCTGTCATCTAAAAACGGAAATATCTTCTACGTTAAGGACTACTGGAGGCTGTGGAACAGCTTATATAATTTGATAGTTTGGGATGGACCCTTCCAGCTGACTTCCAAAACTTCCTTGTGTGCCAAATCTGATATTCTGCAACTAAGAAAAAAACAATGGGATTATTTCAGCAGTTTTATTTCAGAGTTTCAAATTCAAACCACTCAAAGTTTTTTTCCTAAAAGATTATCAAGTTGCTGTAAATCAAAATTTATAAGCCTTAGAGAAGTGCGATTCACAAGATGCCTAAAATCCTGTTGGGGAGCAGAATTACCTTTTAATTTAGTTTCCATGTAAACTTGAGTTTTCCTGGATTGCACCTATTTATAGCACATCTGTGTAAAAGTCCGTTTTTTCCCTCCTTCCAACAGCTGAATGAAGGTCACTGAGGTTACTGGACACCAGGACAAGCAAAGAGACAGGCTTGCACGAGGACAGAGTGTGTGTGCAAGGAAAAAGACACAGCTCTTTCCCTTGCAGAATGTTCAGTGTGGCCAGGGAGATGAAAGAAACAGAAAACCCTGTAGCATAGCCCAAGGTGAGGGCCAAGGAAGTGCAGTCACGACAAGGAATGCCGGGCGATTCATTCGGGAGGAGCAGTAAGTGACTCTGGGTGCCAGAGATGATGTTCAGCCTCAGGAGGGCCAGGATGGGAGCAGCTGCCCTCCAGGCAGGGGCAACGCTGGGACTTGGCACCCACTTGCTTTAAGGATGTGGGCAAAGGCCAGAGGGTTGGCAGTGAGACACACGGGGTGGCTGGGGCCACACTGCGGAGCTCAAACCAGCAGGTTAAGGAGTTCAGAGTTTATTCACCAGGCAGGCGTCAAAGGACCAGAGGCACTTTTGGAAACAGGTATTTCTGGCATCAGTGTTTCAGAGTAGGCACATTCTCAACATTTCCTTTGGCAACAGCTGCATGGGGAGAGCCAGTCATGTCACTGAGTGTGGGCGAGCTATCAGGAGGATCTGTTTCAATGTAAGGTCGCCGAGACAGCCAGCGGGTGGGAGGAGTGCAGCGGGGGCCCTGCTGGGCTGGCCTCCACACCACCTGGCTGCCTCTGCTGCTGCCTGGGAACAGACCTACGGCCCTAAGAGCAGGTTCTAAGCCAGCCGCCCTGAGTGGGTTCTTTTGTGGGCACCATTAAGTGTTGGCATCCTAGGTGATGCCATCGTCTACCACTGCTCCTGGGAGGGTGATCCCTTCCCCCACAACTCGGTGGGTTCAGATGCTCCACCTGGCATTTTACAGTCAACCACTGGCCCCTGGAGGCTTCCTCTGATCAGGAGGAATACTGTACACCCACCTAATCATGGGCAGAACCTGGCCCTCTGCCAAAGTATGAAAGTCGCTCAGTTGTGTCAGACTCTTTGTGACCCCATGGACTAAATAGTTCATGGAATTCTCCAGGCCAGAATGCTGGAGTGGGTAGCTGGTCCTTTCTCCAGGGGATCTTCCCAACTTAGGGACTGAACCCAGGTCTTCCACATTGCAGGCGGATTCTTTACCAGCTGAGCTATCAGGAAGCCACATAATCTTAGCATCATTTTAAGCCAAAGATTCAGGGGTATGTCAGGGGAAAGGTATTATCACAGATAAAGAACTAAGTACCTTCAACAGACTGAATGTCTGGGTCTCTCCCCACCAAATTCTTACGCTGAAATCTAACCCCCAACATGGTGCTATCTGGAGGTAGGGCGCTTGGCAGATGATTCAGTCATGAGCATGGAGTCCTCATGAATGGGGTTTGGATCTTTACAAAAGAGTCACCAGGAAGCTCCCTCTCCCCTTCAGCTATGCACAAACACAGTGAGAAGCCAGCAATGTATCACGTAGGAAACAGGCTCTCACCAGACACCTACTCTGCCAGTGCCTTGGCCTTGGAGCTCCCATCTTCAGAACTGTGAGAGAGAAATTTCTGCAGCTGCAACCTCCCTGGTGGTCCAGTGGTTAAAAATTCACCTGTAATGCAGAGGGCAGAGGTTTGATCCCTGGTCCGGGAAGATTTCACGTGCTCTGGAGCCCACGTGTGGCAACTATTTAGCCCGAGCACCAGAGCTAGGGAGTCCCTGTACCACAACTAAAAAGTAAAAAAGATCGCACATGGTGCAGAGAAGATCCCGCAGACCATACCTAAGACCCAACACAGTCAAATACATACATAAAACAGCCAAAAATTTTTCTGTGGTTTATAAGCCCCCTAGCCTATATCATTTTGTTACAGTAGCCGAGCAGATTAAGACAGTGCCTTTTCGCTGAGAATCAAGAGTCAGAAATACTGCAGAGGGGAAAGCTCACAGGAATTTTAAATATAAAAATTACCCCTGTCAAAAAAAAACACAACAAACCCAGCTGGATAGCTTCAGGCCTCACCCTCAGATCCTTGAGTTTGCTCTCAGAGGTTGGGGAAATTTTTGGTTGAAAAACTTGATAAGCCCAGGTTCATGGAAACAACCCTGGTTAATTTGGACAGGTACTGTCGTATCTTCCTTCCACTGAATGTTGAAAGACAAGTCCCCTCCCCTCCCCCGGGAGAAACCTGTTATTCAAGAAACTCATTATCTTCTTTCCCTAAAGAAGAGGCGACTGCGGAGGTGTTTCTGAAGGCAGGCAATAACAATGCATCTCTGTTTCTGGGACTTTTCCTTGTAACTGAGTTACACCAGGAACCTGTAGGTCTATTTCACTGTTTAAATAGACAGGTGATGCTCCCCCGGGGATGGCCACAAACCAGTACTCCTGCAGGGAAAGAGCAAATTCGCCAAGATGGTGTGTTCAGACTCTCTCACCCCATGCAGCGTAAAGGACTGTTAACATTGAGATGATGTACAACGCTGTGCACGCGGATCATTAGGGACTGCTCTGTGTGGTACGCCCGTGTGAGCTTCACCATGAAAGCCCTGGCTGCACTGGGGCTTTGCTGGAGCGATGCAATGGTTACGTCATACGAGGCTGTGCGGTGGCTCTGTTATTGCTCCATTACGGTTATGCAGTGAGTGCTGCCAGGGCTGCTGCGTCAGCCAGCAGAGAGGCTGTGTTATGGCTACCGTGCCAGCCAGGAGAGAATAGACGTGTCTGCAGTTACTACGGCTCCTTCTTGCCTCTTACTTGCCCTTGCCTACCCTGGGTTCAGCAAACAGTACGGACGGCGTGAACAGCGGAGACAACTGGCGTCACGGACAGGATCAGTGACACAGCTCCCGTGAAAACTGGAGTGAGACACCGCTGCCAGTCAAGCTGACTGTAAACAGTTCACCAAGCTCCTGCCCGGGCATGATGATGTGAGAGGCCCCAACCTCCTTTTCCCTTAGACGAGCTTAACAGCGATAATTCCCTACATGAGAGAAAGAGGTCCAACCTTCACTCTTGCAGAGAGGCCTAGTAAAGCTCCACGTAAGAAGAGGACAAACAGGTCGATAAACCTGAGATGACCACACTAAACTGGCAGCCTGCCCACTGGAGGCAGAACATTTCAGCAAATAGGCGTTCATAATCTTTATAACGAGTTCATATTCTCTCTTTGGAAAGGAGAGGCCCAGAGAGTATTTTTCACAGGAGATAACTCGAGGGCACTTGTGGATGGAAGCAGGTTCTGAACCCAGGAGATACAGCTTGAGAAATGTTTCCATGTTATAATCACCATGTTATAATCAAACACCTTTGAGCCCAGGCCCCAGACACCACACTTGACTATTCCTAAGTAGATGACCCAATAGGTGGTGATTGCGAACCACCAGTAAAATGAGAAGTCTGATCCCTGTGAACAGCTGGAAAAAGGAGGTCGGTCCTGATGGAGAAATAAAGCTCAGCCAACTCAGCTGCAGAAACATGGGGCTGGTATACAAGCCCAGGTTCACCAGAAATGCCCCAAATTCACCTGGCCTGTTTCAAAGCCATTCACCGCTGAGTGTGAGTGTGCTTACTCGCTCAGTTGTGTCTGACTCTTTGTGACCTCAGGGACTGTAGCCAGCCAGGCTCCTCTGTCCATCAGAATTTCCAGGCAAGATTTGCCATTCCCTTCTCCAGGGCATCTTTCCCACTTGGGGAACAAACCCGGGTCTCCTGCATTGCAGGTGGATTCTTTATCACCTGAGCCACCAGGGAAGCCCGCTGCTGCTGCTGCTAAGTCGCTTCAGTCGTGTCCGACTCTGTGCGACCCCATAACGGCAGCTCACCAGGCTCCCCCATCCCTGCGATTCTCTAGGCAAGAATACTGGAGTGGGTTGCCATTTCCTTCTCTAGTGCATAAAGTGAAAAGTCAAAGTGAAGTCACTCAGTCGTGTCCGACTTAGCGACCTCAGGGACTGCAGCCTACCAGGTTCCTCCGTCCATGGGATTTTCCAGGCAAGAGTACTGGAGTGGGGTGCCATTGCCTTCTCCAAGCCCACGCTGCGTTCACCCAAACATGCCAGCAACTAAAAGAATCAATCGGCCTTGGGCGGGGCCTGCATTATTTTATAGGAGAAAATAAAAAGAAACAGCCAGCATTCCCAGAGTTTGTATTATGGGCTAAGGGATTTCTAAGTATCACCAGGACTCAATTTCCCAGTACCATGGAACAGGCCTCTTCCAGGGACTTCCATGGGAAGGGAATTCCCTCACTAAGCACTGAAGTCAGCAAAGTTTTTCTGTGAAGGGCCAGACAGTAAATATCTCAGGCTTTTGCAGGACAGACAGTTGCAGTAACTTATCCCTGTGGCTGAGACCTGAGAGCAGCCTATATCCAAACAAAGGGGCGTGGCCGTTTGAACAAACATTCCTGAAAACTGGCACCAGGACAGACTTGGCCCCCTGACTGTGGTTTGCCTCCTCCTGATCTAGCAAATTACAGCCACCATTTCCCTGCTCTTCAAAAGTAGTTCGGGATACTAAGGTCGGGCTCCCCTACCTGGGAGTTCTTCACCAGGATGCTCCTCTGAAGATGTCAGGGAAGGACGTGTCTCTCCCTCTGCTCCCAGGAAGGAGGTCTGTGGAGTCAGTCCACACACACACACTCGAGCACACGCACACAGGCACACTTTCACCAGCTGTTTCTCTGTCTCTCCCCAAGTGCTGTGCTACGTCGCTTCAGTCGTGTCCAATTCTTTGTGACCTCATGGACTGTAGCCACCAGGCTCCTCTGTCCATGGGATTCTCCAGGCAAGAATACTGGAGTGGGTTGCCATGTCTTCCTCTGGGGGATCTTCCCAACCCAGGGATCGAAGCCATGTCTCTTGCATTGCAAGTGGATTCTTTGCAGCTGAGCCACTGGAGAAGAACCACCTTCTCCCCATACAATTTTCTATTTTCAGCAGATTGTCAAGTGAACAAGCTGGTGCATGACCCGAGTCTCACTTAGGTCCCCGATGCCATTTAAATGANTATCACCTGAGCCACCAGGGAAGCCCGCTGCTGCTGCTGCTAAGTCGCTTCAGTCGTGTCCGACTCTGTGCGACCCCATAACGGCAGCTCACCAGGCTCCCCCATCCCTGCGATTCTCTAGGCAAGAATACTGGAGTGGGTTGCCATTTCCTTCTCTAGTGCATAAAGTGAAAAGTCAAAGTGAAGTCACTCAGTCGTGTCCGACTTAGCGACCTCAGGGACTGCAGCCTACCAGGTTCCTCCGTCCATGGGATTTTCCAGGCAAGAGTACTGGAGTGGGGTGCCATTGCCTTCTCCAAGCCCACGCTGCGTTCACCCAAACATGCCAGCAACTAAAAGAATCAATCGGCCTTGGGCGGGGCCTGCATTATTTTATAGGAGAAAATAAAAAGAAACAGCCAGCATTCCCAGAGTTTGTATTATGGGCTAAGGGATTTCTAAGTATCACCAGGACTCAATTTCCCAGTACCATGGAACAGGCCTCTTCCAGGGACTTCCATGGGAAGGGAATTCCCTCACTAAGCACTGAAGTCAGCAAAGTTTTTCTGTGAAGGGCCAGACAGTAAATATCTCAGGCTTTTGCAGAACAGACAGTTGCAGTAACTTATCCCTGTGGCTGAGACCTGAGAGCAGCCTATATCCAAACAAAGGGGCGTGGCCGTTTGAACAAACATTCCTGAAAACTGGCACCAGGACAGACTTGGCCCCCTGACTGTGGTTTGCCTCCTCCTGATCTAGCAAATTACAGCCACCATTTCCCTGCTCTTCAAAAGTAGTTCGGGATACTAAGGTCGGGCTCCCCTACCTGGGAGTTCTTCACCAGGATGCTCCTCTGAAGATGTCAGGGAAGGACGTGTCTCTCCCTCTGCTCCCAGGAAGGAGGTCTGTGGAGTCAGTCCACACACACACACTCGAGCACACGCACACAGGCACACTTTCACCAGCTGTTTCTCTGTCTCTCCCCAAGTGCTGTGCTACGTCGCTTCAGTCGTGTCCAATTCTTTGTGACCTTATGGACTGTAGCCACCAGGCTCCTCTGTCCATGGGATTCTCCAGGCAAGAATACTGGAGTGGGTTGCCATGTCTTCCTCTGGGGGATCTTCCCAACCCAGGGATCGAAGCCATGTCTCTTGCATTGCAAGTGGATTCTTTGCAGCTGAGCCACTGGAGAAGAACCACCTTCTCCCCATACAATTTTCTATTTTCAGCAGATTGTCAAGTGAACAAGCTGGTGCATGACCCAAGTCTCACTTAGGTCCCCGATGCCATTTAAATGACACTATGTTTCCCAGGGCAGCATGCTGATACAGCTTTTTCACCAGCAAGAAAATATACCTTTGACCTGGGTATTGTTTTATTTTTTTATTTTTTGGTCACAAAACCACTTGGCTTGTGGGATCTTGGTTCTCCAACCAGGGATGGAACCTGGGTCCTCCGAAGTGGAAACTTGGGAGTCTTAACCACTGGATTGCCAAGGAATTCCCTTGGGTTCTTTTCTCTTTTTAAAAAATATTTACTTATTTATTTGGCTGCACCAGGTCTTGTGACATGTGGGATCTTAGTTCCCTGACCAAGGATTGAACCCGAGCCCCCTGCATTGGGAGTCTTAGCCACTGGATCACCAGCAAAGTCCTACAGGTGTTGTTTTTAAACTCTTTCTCCTTCTTGGGTCATATAACTAAAAGGGGCAGTCTTTTTCATACCAGCACTGATTTCTGAAGACCAAAACAATTGTCAACACAGGAAAACTCCAGAAAAGGAAAGTCACCAACTGTCACCCAACAAGTACAAGGATATTTTAAAAACAAGTTTGGGGATGGGGGTAGAAAGAGGAAAAAAGAAGTCATTAGCTGCTAAAGGAACCACTGTCCTAACCTTGAATGAAGGGTGGGAAGTAAAATAAGACCACAGGGTCAAATAAAGTCACTTCGGTTTCCTAGTGATCTGGGAGGGAGAGAAACAAGATTTGCATGGAGTTTCAGAGAGGAAAGGAAGCCACATCTCCTTCCTTCCTAGTCTCCCCTAACACGCCCCAACCCCGGGGCTGCACCACACCCCCAGTCCAGACAAACACCAAAACAGACGCCAAGGAAGAGACTCAGGTACATCTCAAGGCACTGTAAGTAAATCCAGTGCCTTTACAATATTACTTTATTTATTTATTTAGCTATTTTTGGCTGTGCTGGGTCTTTGCTGCTGCACAGGCATTTCTGCAGCTGTGGGGGGCAGGGGCTGCTCTTGAGCTGCAGTGACGGGCTTCCCACTGCGGAGGCGTCTCCCGCTGTGGCGCGCGGGCCTCGGCAGTTGTGACTCCTGGGCTCCACAGCACTGGCTCAACAGCTGTGGCTCACAGGCCCAGTTGGTCCTCAGCGTGTGGGGTCTCCCCAGATGCAGGATCAAACCCGTGTTTCCTGCATTGGATTCTTCACCACTGAGCCACCAGGGAAGTGCCAATGGTATTTAATAATAACTTTACTGAGATTTATTTTTTTAACATTTATTTATTTGGTCGTACTGGGTCTTAGCTGCAGCATACTGGATCTGCAGCTGTCTCAATAAGAACTTTTAGCTGCAGCATGTAGGATCTAGTTTCTTGACCAGGAATCAAATCTAGACCCCTTGCGTTGGGAGTACAGAATCTTAGCCACCGGACCACCAGGAAAGTCCTATTGAGATGTAATTTACCAGCTATAAAACCTACCCATTTAAAGTGCACAACGCAATGCATTTCAGTGTATTCACAGACCTGTACACCTGTCACCATCATTCTAGGATATTTTCATCACCCTGAAGAAACTCCTTCCCCTCTAGCCATCTCTCCACTTTTCCTGCCACCATCACCACCTGTGGCCCTGAGTCCCCAGTGATCTGCTGTCTCTACAGATCTGGACATTTCACACAAACAGAACTGAGTCATGCGCAGCCCTTGCACCCGGCTTCTGCGCTGCAGCACGCTACTGATGCGTGCTACTGCCTCAGTGGCTGAGGAACCTGCCGCTGTGCGCCTCAGTGCAGGTCACTCGTCCACTTATCAGCTGGTGGACACTTGGGTGGTTTCCGCTTTTTAGCTTTTATGATCCAAGTGTTTGTGTGGGTGTACAGTTTCGTTTCTCTGAACTCTTAATTCCGTTTCAGATGCACAAGGGAACCTGATTAAGGACTGGAGGCAGCAGCATTGGGGTCAGCTTAGGTTTTCGACAACAGACTCACAGATCTCCAGTGAGAAGCAGAAGCTGCTCGTGGAGCTCGCTCTCTGACGCAGCTGCTCAGCGCAGAATGGCTGCAGGGGGAAGTCCACGGGGCCGCGACTTTCAAGCTCACTCTGTACACTACTGACTGCAACTCCCAAAGCCTTTTATGTCACACGTCCTGACGTGAGCTGACAAACCCCTATTTCCCACTGTGGGTTGTTTTTCTCGAGGGTGGTTTTGACAGCCCTGCCATGCCTGCCTTCTCAGCAGAGCTAGTCTACACAAATATCTGCATATTTTGTTGCCTGTTACCCTTCTTAGCTCATCAGAGTGAGTGTTACATGGAAGAGGGGAACCACCAATGCAGGCAACAGCATCGTTAACTCAGTTTGAAATTTCTCATAATAGAATTAAAATAAAGCCATACATTCCTGAGACCTAAACTTAGAGAGAAATTCCCAGGGTCTCAGCACCGTTATGCTGACAGTCTGCTGTCACCTCTATGAAAAGAGGAAAGTTGAGGTGGAAATTCCTTCTAATTAAAAAAAATTTTTTTTTAAATATTTATTTATTTATTTGGCTGCCCTGGGTCTTGGTTATGGCATGTGAGATCTACTTCCCAACCCAGGATTGAATCCAGGCCCCCTGCACTGGGAACTCAAGAGTCTCACCCACTGAACCACCAGGGAATTCCCACCTCCTGCTTATTCTACTTTGTCAAACAGGTAATACACTGCGATAGCTGGAAATGGAGAAGTACAGAGTCAGACAGTGAGGCGCCTCCTGGTCACCAGATCCCTCCTGGGTTTCTCTTGCCACCGCAATTCCCTCCTGCCCTCCTTCCACCCAGAGGCAAACGCTGCTATTAGTTTCTCCTGCCTCTTTCCAAATTATATTTAACTCTCCCCCTCCGCCTCCCCTTGCTGTCCTGACAATACACTTTAGGGATCTTTTCCAAGAACTTAGAAAGCATCCTGTGTGTGCCCGTATGCTAGGCCACTTCAGTCGTCTCCGACTCTGCCACGCTGTGCACTGTAACCTGCCAGGCTCCTCTGTCCATGGGATTCTCCAGGCAAGCATACTGAAGTAGGTTGTCAGGCCCTTCTCCAGGGGTTTTTCCCAACTCAAGGATCGAACCCATGTCTCCTAAGTCTCCTGCACTGGCAGGCAGGTTCTTTACCACTAGTGCCACCTGGAAAGCCTAGGAAGCATCCGCAGGTAGTTAATTAGTTCGTTAGTTCAGTCGCTCAGTCGTGTCTGACTCTTTGCAACCCCATGGACCACAGCACGCTAGGCCTCCCTGTCCATCACCAACTTCCAGAGCTTATTCAGACTCATGTTCATTGAGTTGGTGATGCCATCCAACCAGCTCATCCTCTTTCATCCCCTTCTCCTCCTGCCTTCAATCTTTCCCAGCATCAGAGTATTTTCCAATGAGTCAATTCTTCACATCAGGTGGCCAAAGGATTGGAGTTTCAGCTTCAGCATGAGTCCTTCCAATGAACACTCAGTTCATTGGATCTCCTTTAGGATGGACTGGTTGGATCTAATTGCAGTCCAAGGGACTCTCAAGAGTCTTCTCCAACACCACAGTTTAAAAGCATCAATTCTTCAGCACTCACCTTTCTTTACAGTCCAACTCTCACATCCATACCTGACCACAGGAAAAACCATAGCTTTGACTAGATGGACCTTTGTTGGCAAAGTAATGTCTGTGCTTTTTAATATGTTGTCTAGGTTGGTTGTAACTTTCATTCCAAGGAGTAAGCATCTTTTAATTTCTGCAGTCACCATTTGCAGTGATTTTGGAGCCCCCCAAAATAAAGTCTGACACTGTTTCCACTGTTTCCTCATCTATGTGCCATGAAGTGATGGGACCGGATGCCATGATCTTCTTCGTTTTCTGAATGTTGAGATTCAAGCCAACTCTTTTATTCTCCTCTTTCACTTTCATCAATAGGCTCTTTAGTTCTTCTTCACTTTCTGCCATAAGGGTGGTGTTATCTGCGTATCTGAGGTTATTGATATTTCTCACAGCAATCTGATTCCAGCTTGTGCTTCTTCCAGCCCAGCGTTTCTCATGATGTACTCTGCATATAAGTTAAGTAAGCAGGGTGACANTTTCTGGGTGAGGCTACCATTTATCCCACAAGAGGAGTTGATGTCACGAATGCTGCTTCATAAAAGAGAATAAATAGCCTGGTTAAGAAGTTCAAGTCATGTGTCCATTCAAGGCCAGGAACTGGTGCAATCCCTCTTCAAAAGCAGAGGGCAATTTCCCTAAAATCATCTTTCTACACGAACACATAATAGAGTGACTCATTCTCTTTGTCCAGTGGCTAGAACACAAATCTTCCAGAAAAGCAACCATCTTTTGAGAGCAAAGATATGGGGAACGAGCTGAAAAGGAAGCTTATTAAAGAAAGCTTATTAAAGAAAATGTGGGCGTCAGGTGGGCTGCTCTGCTGCCCTCTACTGGCGGGGCCAAGGATCAACGACACACTAAGGCACCGAACACACGGGCACACAGCCCGCCTGCACCTCCGTGGTTCATCCAGCCCCTGTTCTTCCCAAGAAAAAGCTGGGTGAGCAAGGCAGGGGTCACGACCCATGGAACCTCAAGTCCGACAGGAACATGTGAAGCAACATTACACTCCCCTAAGGGCACCATTCCTGGAATAATGCTGCCAAGAGTTCCGAGTGAAGCCATCCCACAGCCCCAGCAGGTCGCAGCTGACCTCTCCAGGGTCACTGGGCCAGTAACGCACCAGAAGCAGAAGACTCAAGGGAGTGGCAGAGGGAAACCGGATTTCCACAAAGGAAAGTGGACTCCAAGTGGGCTGGGTTGAACACACGAGAACACACACCCACGGTCCATCCTAGGCCTCGACCATCTTTGCAAGAGCAAAGGCCTGGAAACAGACGTGTGGAGGACAGTTGTCACTCAGGCGAAAGCAGGCGAGGCTGAGTTTCGCTGAGCGCCCTGTTAAAGGTGAGGAAGGCTCGGGACTTCCCCGGCGGTTCAGTGGTTAGGGCTCAGCGATGCCACTGCAGGGGATGCAGGTTTGATCCCTGATGGAAAAACTAAGTTCCTGCATGCCACACGGCAGCCAAAAAGGGGGGAAAAATACAGCACCTGACAATGAACAAATAAACACACAGACAAATAATGTGTAAGGAGGCAGGATACGGGGCCCAGGACTTAACCGTCCAAGCCACTGGCTTGGCTTAACTCACCACACACCAGGCAGACGCCAGGTATCTCTGACTGTTAGGTGGGAACAGGAACATTCAAGAAATAAGGTTTCCAGATTCACTCCTTTCCTGGATCCAGCCATCACCACCCAGTGAGGCCACCGTTCAGCCCTGTATGACAGCCTGATAGAAGGGATTCGAGCTGAACTGGCACCCTCCTTTCACTTCCAGCTACTGGGCTTTCGATAAGCCATTTAACTTTTCTCAGTTTCTTCATCTGATTAAATGAAACGCCTAGAGACTTGTCAACAGTTGACCTAAGACAAATAAATTTCTCCACTGAAATTCATCTTCTCCCTCCCCTCCCATGAGACTGCCACTGGAGAAAGAAAACTGAAATCTACATCATAGTCCAGTCCTATTCAGTACGTTTCAGTATTTCTCAGTTTTGAATAGCACATGAGCCTCTTTAAAGTGAAAACAGGGAATTCCCTGGTGGTCCAGTAGTTAGGACTCCATGCTTTCACTGCCAAGGGCCTGGGGTTCAATTCCATGGTCAGGGAATTGAGATCCCATAAGCCACATGGCATGGCCAAAAAAATTTTTTTAATAAAAAAAGTGAAAATAATTCTTACAATAGCCCTCAGCGATGGCTAAGTCGTGTAATGTCAGTATGAACAAGAGCTAAACATAGACCTTTTTTTTTTAACTTTCTCTTTTGTACTGAAGTGTAGCCGATTAACAAACTTGCTGTAATAGTTTCTGGTTAACAGCTAAGGGACTCAGCCATACATACACATGTATGCATTCTCCCCCAAACTCCCCTCCCACCCAGGCTGCCACACAGCAGAGTCGCCTGCACTGTGCACTAGGTCCTTGTTGCTCGTCCATTTTAAACACAGCAGTGTTGACATGTCCATCCTAAACCCTGTAACTATTCCTGCCCTCCCCTCATCCTTGCCCCTGGCAACCACAAGCTCATTCTCTTTAGTCTGTGAGTCTGTCTCTTAAACATACATCTTTTACTTATGGTTCCTTCACACTGATAAAACAAAATCAAATTTGCAATTAAATAGAACAAAACCCCACAAATCCAATAAACTTCAAATCAACCCAACTAGTTTTTTTTGGTGGCCAGATTTTATGAAACTAAACACTCTCTGAAATTCAGATACGGTACCAAGTGCAGTGTGTCACTCTTTTGTGTTTACTAGCCACGTCATACCCTGTGTGACGATACCATTCTCTAGTCACTGCACTCCAGCTGCTGCAGGCCCCTTTGTGAACGCTGGCATCACCTGGCCTCATTTGGTCTAAGCTGACCTTTATAAAATCAGTCTGCTTGTTCTTCTATCATTAGTCCATGATGGATGACTGCAGCTCAGCACCAAGGTGACGCCAACACAAACGCAAGCGCCTTCCCTGAAGATGCCTGGCAACCCCTGGGTAAACTGAGAACGTCCAGAATTTGCTTATAACATTAAAGTTAGGCAAAAAAATCTATTTTACATTTTTGACCCAGTCTAATAAACACTGCCATATTAATCATATCTAAACTCCATATTCTAGCACCAAAGTCCTCTAAATTCGGCCTCAGACTATTATCTTGCTTCACATGGGAACACATTTCAGAAGCAGCCTAATTTACCTTACACGTATCCACACAAAGATTTTGTGATTTGGACTGTAATTACTTTGAATGAAATTATTTGGGAAAGAGTTGACATCTGTGCAATATGGATGCTTCCCATTTATGAACATGGTATAGCTTTCTTTTTCTTTTCTTAGATCTTTACCTTTCAATGAAGTTTCACAGTTCTGCTCCATAAAGGTCTTATATAGTTTTAAAAACTGTATTTGCAAAGTATTCATTGGTTGTGTACAGAAATGGAATTGATTTGGCCATCTCTATATGGCTGAGAGAATATATGAGACATGTAGATTTTTATTCAAAGAATAATTTTCTAAAATGTTTATTCAGATTCTACCAATCCAATCAACTTTTAAAAGCTTCCCAACAGGTATTTAGATATTTTGCTAAATTTTCACCTTCCTAAATCCAATGTTCTAATTTAATTGTGTTCTGAATTGGCAGAATAACTATAATTCTTGTCGTGCACAAAGACAAAATAAAAAACTTATTTGACCACTAAGAAAATAATTTACCTAGTACTAGTTTAAAAGTATTAGCTCCTAAAGTGTTTCATGATTTTAGCAGTAAAAGTAATCACCACACTGGCTGTTTAGGAACAAAATATCTAGGAGGTTTAAATAAAACGTTGAGAAAAAACGTATGACTATGTGTCAGGCTAGTTTTGATAAAAACAAAACACTGAGGGAAAGCTCCAGCTAAGAACACTGACTGGCTGTGTGTGTCTAGAGGAAGGGAGACAGTCTTACCGTGCTCCTTTCTAGCTGGGAGCTCCCTTACCTCATCTGGGTTCAGTTGTGACAGAAGGTGCCCAATAAAAACAGTGGTCATGTGCTAGAGACCCCAGCTATTGTGCGTCAGTTCTCCAAGCAGCCTGCTGATTCTTCATCGTGCGAGTCTAGCTGCCTAGTCAGGAAAGAGGACTCAGTGGCTCTCAGCCAGTCCAAATTAAAAGACGAGAAGCACCCCCAAACCTGACTGCACTGCACATCTCAGCTCCGACCCCAGAGTGGAGACTGGTGGGTGGCCGAGGGGCTGAAGGGCCTACCACGCCCCCTGGGGCTGAGCAGGCTGAGCCCAAACCCACCTGACCTTCCAGGAGACAAGTCACCCAAGAGAGCACCGCGAGGAGCCTGGAACTGAGGGGGCTTCTTGCGAGACCCACGCAGGGGAAAAGGGCTTCCTGAGGGCGACGCAGGCTGGGTCTCCTGAGGCCAGAGGAGCAGCCTTCCTCCGGGCCAAGAGACAGACCATTACGCCGACCCCTTGGGAGGGGAAACATTAACTCTGCCCCCAGAGGCTCAAGTTTCCAGAGCTTCTGTGTGTGCCAGTGATGTGGAGAGCGGGCTACGGGGAAAGGCAGAGTCCACAGGCCCACGAGCTAATGGCGGGTTCTATATTTTCAAAATGGGTGGGGGGTGGAATAAAAAGAAGGCAAACACTTCATAAAGTGAAAGCTATATGGAATTCAAGTTCCAATGTCTGCAAGTAAAAGTGCACTGGAGTACAGGCAGGCTCGCTCAGCTGCAGATTAACCACGGCGCCTCACTGTCCTGCAGAGCCGCACAGCCCACAAAGGCCCCAACACACTCTCTGGCTCTTTAAGGAGAGTGTGCCAACCTCTATGTGTCATGCTAATTTCACCTTTATCAGAATTAGCATGACACACAGGATGTTTTTCTCAAAGTTTTTGCTCCCAGGCAGGCCCTGAGTTCTACCCACATTGTTGTCACTCATGTTCAGTCATTTGCCACCCCCTGGACTACAGCATGCCAGGCCTCCCTGGCCTTCACCATCTCCCACAGCTTGCTGAAACTCTTGTCCGTCGAGTCGGTGATGCCATCCAACCATCTTGTCCTCTGGCGTCCCCTTCTCCTCCTGCCTTCAATCCTTCCCACATCAGGGTCTTTTCCAATGAGTCAGTTCTTCGCATCAGATGGCCAAAGTATCAGAGCTTCAGCATCTATCCACATTATGGACATTTAACTCTCCCAATGCCCGGAGGAAGTGGCATCGTTCTTGCCACAGGACAGAAGAGCCTCAGATTCTAAGTTACCTGTGCTACCTTCATTCAAACACCTGGGTACAAAAAACAGGTGCCCTCCATGCCAAGTGGAGGCGAATTTAATAGTGAACAAAACAGATAAAGCTTCCAAGGCATTTATATTCCCAAAGGGAGAGAGGCATGGAGTAATATGTAGTTATCAGTCGGGATAAGGGACAGAAGTTACTGCTCAGCACAGGGAAGTGTGGGGCTGAAGCCAGCTCTGGTGCCAGTCCCTGCTGTAAATATTAATTTAAAAAAATTATTTTAAATGATAGACTCATTTAAAATGATAGACTCATAAGAAATTGCAGAAATAGCATCCAGAGGTCTTTGGTACCCATCACCCAGCTTCTCTCATCTTACATAACTGTAATACTTCGTTAAAAACAGGACACTGATACACTGAAACAGCCACAATACATTTAACTAGTTTACAGAAATTACAGGGATTTCATCCACTCTGGTATATATATTTTTTGGTATATGTTTAATATGTAACTCTGTGCAAGGGCCCTGCTTCTTCACTACTGTGCCTGACAGCTGAACCACCTCCAGCAGGTACCCACTGCTACCCTGGAAGCAGTAGCACCTAGGGGCTGCTCTCCACATGCCCGGAGGGTTCTAAGCTCCCTTCCTGGGTCGGGTCGGATGAGCAGAAGTGTGTGCCTAGACTGCATTGTTGGGGCCTCTGAAACACTCCCCCCCTTTCAGCTGCTCTGTGATGCCAGGCCTGCAACTTTCCCTTGACAAGGAAAGGCCGGGTGGGCTCTACGTCTGAAGCTTCTCCCAAGTTTCCTTGAGGACAAGATCCAGGGTGCCATTCAACATTCCAGAAAGACTCAGGAGAGGGCACGGGAGCTATAAATTAGGAGGCTGGGATTTACATATACACATTAGTATCTATGAAACAGATGATCAGCAAGGACCTACTGTATAGCACAGGGAACTATACTCAATATTTTGTAATAACTTATAAGGGAAAAGAATCTTAAAAAAAGAATATATATATATACACACATATACATATATCTATCTATCTGAATCACTGTGCTGTACACCGAAACTAACACAACTTTTTAAAAAACTGACACACGTACACGAAAAACAAAACAAGCCAGAAAAAAAACCAACCAAACTCTCGCTCAAACAACTGACTGGCTTCTTGCTTTCCAGTAAGGAGAACTGTAACACCATTCATTTACTCAATAAAATATTTACCGAGTTCCTCCTGCCTTCCAGGTACTGGAGTAACGAGAAGAATGGTCACAGTTCATGGCCTCTGGGAGCCGTGATCTTGGCAGGAGGTGGAGATAGACACCAACCATCTAGAATGTCTACTCAAAGTCTTATATCCACCTTTTTCAATGATGCTATAGAGCCAGTTATTTAGACTTTTCAGTAAAAAGCACAATCTGATGACCAAAGGGGAAAAACAAAACTCGATGCGTGACTAAGTGTGGCAGTCAAGGGCGGGAGCACACCTCCCCAGTTCCTGGTTGGTGGGCGGCAGAGAGCGTGGGCTTCAGGTGACCCCCCACTGAACCCTGCTTCACCGCCCCCACCCCCACCCTGCCGGAGCTTACCTGCCTCCTCCTGCTCTCCCGGGCTAGAGCTTTCCCCACTTTTGTTAAATTTCAGTGTATATTTGTGTGGAGGGTTATATATATTCAAAAAGCTACTTCAAACTCTTTAGAAACAAGTGAACTACAAATAAAATACCCAGTGAATTACAAACTGAGTTTCAGAAAAGACTCCAAAGGCATCGCAAATATCCAGAGCATCATATTCCAGCTGTGAACTAACAGTGTACTGGAGCCTCTGAACGGACTGCCTCATTTCTTCACTATTCCTTCTAGAAGCCTCTCTGATACCCCAGTTCTCTTATGGGGGGCAGGGAGTGGGCATGTGTGTGAAACATACTGAAGATATTTTTTTGCTGTCAAATGAATCCTGGGAGCCAGAAGCAATAAACATCTTGCCACGGGGTGGAGGGAGGGAAGCCCCACAAGATGGTTAGTATTAGCCACAGAGGACAAGTTCAGCAGACTGTGCTTCAGTTCAAGAAGAAGAAATTCAAGTGGCCTTTCCCTGGTGGTTCAGACAGTAAAGGTCCTGCCTGTAATGCAGGAGACGGGGATTTGATCCCTAGGTTGGGAAGATCCCCTGGAGAAGGGAATGGCAACCCGCTCTTGCCTGGAGAATCCCCATGGACAGAGGAGCCTGGTGGGCTACAGTCCACAGGGTAGCAAAGATTGGACACAACTGAGCGAGTTCCACTTCCTTGTTAGAACTGACTGGCCAAGTTCTGCCTGTGATATGCAGCTGTCACAGATAAAATGACAGACCGCCCCACAGGGGAAAAGGCAACAGAAGGACGCAGCAGTGAGGGGGCGGCAGCCCCGACCTAGGCAGCCACGCGCTTTCCCACGACTTGGGCTGGGGCCCACTTCTCAGCCGTTTTCCATGACTGTCCTTCACTCCCAAGGAATCTGTGTAAACGTTTTCATCCTAAAGTCTTCTGTTTCTCCCCACCATGAAACATGTTTTTCTTGTAACAAACATTTACTTAGAGTCTGCTATGTGTGAGGAGATATTTCAAGCCCTTGGGGTTTAGAAACGAACAATATAAACTGTCTCAGTTCTCACATCACTCTCCTTCTTGTGGGAGTATCAGCCCCCCAAAATTACACGTCAGGTAGTCAGATGGTGATAAATGTTTATGCAGAAAAGCAAGGCAGGTGCCAGGAGGCTGAGTGGCGGCAAAGGCCGACCCAGAAGGGCAGGAGGACACAGGGTTTTGTAGACTGAACAGACTTTGGCTTTTATTCCAAGTGAGATGGATGGGGTATAATGTGGCTCATCTCATTGGGATCTCTCTGGCTGCTCTGCTGAAAACAGGTAGTAAGAGCATGGAGATCAGCTAAGAGGCAATTATATATAAAGACAAGAGAGAACAGTAGTTTGACTTCTGGTGGCAATACCGGAGGTGGTGAGAACTGATAACATTCTGGATAGTTTTTTTTAAAAATGTTTTTTTCCTATTATAACCCAAATCACCATTATCATGGCTACGAAATTAACAGTAATATTTAATATTAATACTTATCAATATTCAAACATCCCTGATAATCTCATAATTTGTTTTTTTAACAACTTGCTTATTTTAATCAGTATCCAAGTAAGGTCCACATATTACAACTGACATTTGCCTCTTAAGTCTCTCTTAATTTATAAGGTTTCTCTTCCATTACTCCCTTTATTTTTTTCTTTAATTTTTTGAAGAAATTGGGTCATTTGTCCTATATGCACAGTCTGGATTTTGCTTATTGCATCCTCGTGAGTTCTTCTGACATGGTTCTCTATCCTATGTATTTCCCCAAAATTGGCACTTAGCGTTGAGTTGTTGATGAAATATACAAGAGACATAGTAACTTGGTATATACAAATCTGGGGTTTGGGGAAGAAGTTCAAGCTGGAGATAGAAACTGGGAGTCATAGACAGAGAGAGAAAGTTTAACGCCATGATTCTGGAGATCCATAAGGACAGACAGGCAAGAAAAATATTCTAAGGCCTGAGTCCCCACACTCCCATGTTTAGACTTGGCGAGATGAGGAAAGATGAGGAGCAGCACATCAAAGAAATAAGAACAAGCTTAGGACAGTAGCCCAAATCCAAGAAAAGGAAGTACGTAAAAGAAAAAACAGAACCGTCAACTGGATCAAAGTAGGTTCAGTAGAATGAGGACTGAAAGTTATGACTGGGTTTGGCAGAATGGCACCACTGGCGAGCCTGACCAGTGTGGGTGGGATAGTGACAGGCTGACTGGAATGGGTTTGAGAATGAATGGGATGAAAAAATTATAGGCCAAGATTTCTGATGAACATAGATGCAAAAAAATCCTATGCAATATATAAGGGAACCAAATTCAAGAAAACACTAAAAAATCACAGACCATGATTTTGTAGCATTCATTTCAGGGATGCAAGGATGGTTTAACATCTGCAAATCAATCAACGTGATACACCACATTATAACAAAGGGCACAAATCATCTCATTAGATGCAGAAGAGTTTGACAAAATTCAACATCCATTTATGATAACTGTCAATAAAGCTCCTTGACCTCAGTCTTAGCAATATCTTTTTGTGTATATCTCCTCAGGCAAGCTCAACTAAAGCAAAAGTACAAAAAAAAAAAAAGTGGGACTGCACTGAACTAAAAAGCTTTTTTCATACAGCAAAGGAAAACCACCAACAAAACTGGAATTTGGACTGGAAAGGCAATTTACTGAATGGGAGAAGGGAAACATCAAAAAAACAAACAACCCGGGACTTCCCTGGGGGTCCAGTGACTAGGACTCCATGCTTCCAATGCAGAGGGCCCAGGCTTGATGCCTGGTCAGCAAACAAGATTCCATGTGCTGCAACTAAGACTCAGCACAGCCAAGTAAATATTTTTAATAAACTCTAAGTTTACCAAAAAACAATGAAGTGTACACTTAAAAACAGATGAAATTTATGGAACATAAATTATGCCTAAATAAAACTATTTTTAAAAATGCCACAGATAAACCAGACATGTATTTATGTGCTACATGTACATATATATGCTCCTGCTGCTTAGTCACTTCAGATGTGTCTGACCCTGTGGGAACCTATGGGCTGCAGCCTGTCAGGCTCCTCTGTCCATGAGATTCTCTAGGCAAGAATACTGGAGTGGGTTGCCATTCCCTTCTCCACGGGACCTTCCCAACCCAGGGATAGAACTGGGATCTCCTACACTGCAGGGAGAGTCTTTGCTGCTGAGCTACCAGAGAAGCCCATGTCCATATGCACTTATACATAAATAACAGGAAGATTTTTTTCACTTCCCCCAAACTGGAACCAGTTTTCCCTACCTTGCAGATAATATTGCCTCCGTTGGGAATGTGTGTACTAAAGCAATCAACATGTTCCAAGAAAAGAATCCAGCTGCCCAACTCCTCCTACTTCCGTAAAAGTAAAATGCATTCTATACTGGCCAAGGAAAGTGTTTTCAGGTACAGCACCAGAAATATTCCAGGGAAAGTGGACTTTATAGCTACATCTATAGTATTTTTAAAAAGTCTTTATTTAATTTGTTACAATATTACTTCTAGTGTTTATGTTCTGATTTTTTTGGCCACAAGCCATAAGGGATTTAAGCTTCCCTATCAGGGATTTAACCTGCACCCCTGGCCCTGGAAGGTGAAGTTTTAACCCCTGGACCACTAGGAAGTTCTTTAAATGGGTGCTTCTACACAAATTCCTCCCATGGTGGGGCTATAAGAAAATTCAGTATTCTGACGGTCATACATATGGGCACCAAACCTCATTTTTCCCCATACAAAGATGGAGTTCCAGGGTCATTCACTCTTAAAAAAGTTCAGTTCAGTTGCTCAATCATGTCCAGTTCTTTGTGACCCCATGAATTGCAGCACATCAGGCCTCCCTGTCCATCACCAACTCCCAGAGTCTACTCAAACTCATGTCCATTGAGTTGGTGATGCCATCCAGCCATCTCATCCTCTGTCGTCCCCTTCTCCTCCTG
>SJYW01031751.1:189975-200370 GCA_006410735.1 Raphicerus campestris | reverse complement strand
CCCCCACTTTCTGCAGCTAGAGAAAGCCCCAGTGCAGCAACAAAGACCCACCACAGTCAAAAAATTAAATAAAGCGTTTTTTTTTTTAATAGGCAAAAGCTGCTAATATATATTTCACTTCTAGGAAGATACACGGATGGCAAATAAGCGGCTCCCTAGCTTGCCTGTGGTCGCGGTGGTGACAAGGGTGTGCGAACATGTTTGTTTGTTTAAAAAAAAAAAAAAGCAAAGATGATATTTAGAGGAATTCCATCTGTGAACATTTGCTGAGCATCTCTGGCTGGTGGGTAAATGTAACAAAAAATATAGCCCTTTCCCCTTGAGCAGTGGTTCTCAAAGTGTGGTGCCTAGACCAACCACATCAGTTATCACCCAGGAGCTCTCAGAAAGGGAAGTTCTCAAGCCCCACCCTAGATTCACTGAATCAGAAACTCTGAGGGCAAGGACCAGGAGGCTGTGTTTGAACTAGCCTTCCAGCAGGCTCTGATATGCACTGAAGTTTGAGAGCTAGTGGATTAGAAAAACCGATCTCGCAGCTGTAGAAATAAAAGATACACATGGAATGGCTTGAGAAGTAGTTTGTGGCATCATGCAGGACATTATCAAAGGCAGGAAGGGAGGAAGGAAGTCAAGACAGCTCTATTTCTGTATTACAAAGGACAAGCCCATCTCAGAAAACCCCTGAGACCAAGTGGACTTCAAAACTCAGATCTTTAATTTGGGAAGGTAAAATGTATATATGCCACACACTATATAACACCTTTGGTGTGGTGGAATGGCACTTGAATCGAATACACTCCTTTGGGGCAACGAAAACACATGAATGAAATAAGTGTGTGTTTGGCTTTTCTACTGCCATGTCATAAATGCTTCCAAACATTAGTGGTTTAAAATAACAACCATCTTACTCATGAATCTGTGGGTCAGGAATTTGGGTGGGACTTGGCAGATTCTTTGGCTCCTCATGCCTATTGGAGTCATTCACTCAGCTGATTTCAGTGGGGGCAGGGCAGGCCTGGAAAGTCTGAAAAGCCTTCATTCACATTCTGTTCACCTCCTTTCTGGCACTTCAGTGCTCCACTACCTGGCCTCCCCCGCCTCTCTCCATGAAGCTTGGGCTTCCTCAAAGTATGGTGGGTTCAGAGTAGATGGACTTCTACACAGAAGTTGGCATCCAGGAGGGGGGAAAATGAGCAGCAGTTGCAGATCTCTTAAGGTCCAGCCTTTAAAGCCACAGAGCCTCATTTCCGCCCCTCTGTTGGTCAAAGCCAGTAACCAGGGCAGCATGATTCAGGCAGCAAGGAAACAGGTCCAGATGAGAGGAGCAGAAAACGATTGTGACCGTGTTTTCATCCATGAAGTGGAGCAAATAACGACAATGACTAACTTCCTACCAGGTTAAGTTGGATGTTTCTCCAGATACATTTTCTGCCAGCTTGAGAGGAAACTTTTGGGTTTCAGCGTCTTAGATTTCAGAATTACAAAAAAAGCAATTCTACACTGGTTGCTGACAAATGTCCTCTTCTTCCCAACTGCTGCCTAAACCCATGTGCTCATCTTCTGCCTGCAAGCCTCCCAATGGGATGCCTGTTCCTCCAATGATGTATTTTTTCAATCAATCCACCCTTCATTTTGCTGCAAGAATTATTGTCCCCAAACACCAGGCTCAGATCTGGGCTAACGTCTCACTGTGCACAGGGTAAAAGTCACTAGGAGGAGATATACCCCACACTTGCAGCCCCTTTCATGCCTCCCATTCCAACCTCAAATACATTTTCACATGTCTCTGTAGGTATGACCGCTTTATACCCATAACCAGCTTTTCTTGGCCTAGAAAGCCGCCTACTTCATCCACAGCTCCAACCTGCATCCTTCTGGCCCATTTCAAAAGTCATCTTTCTGTGATTTCCTCCAGATTTTCATAAAGCTTGCTCTTGTCTTTCCTTTACAATTCATTAATTTTATGTACCTCTCCTTACCTCTTCTTGAGGGACTTGAATTACCCTTCTTTATCTCCCTCCCTGCCAGAGGAAGTGTTGAATGAATGCAGAAACCCAAACTTTATTCTTTCTTTCTTTCTTTGGCTTCGTCGGGTCTTAGCTGCAGCATATAGGGTCCTTCATTGTGGCACACGGACTCTAGTTGGGGAGTACAGACTCAATAGTTGTGGCTCCCAGCTTTACTTGCTCTGAGTCATGTGGGATCTTAGTTTTCTGACCAGGGATCGAACCCGTGTCCCCTGAATTGCAAGGTGGGTTCATAACCACTAGACCACCAAGGAACTCCCCTAAAATGTACTCTTAAATGCAGAAATGTATCAGAGCAAGAAAAGGTAGGCCCTGCCCTCTTATGAAAGACTTCATGCAGAACAGAGCTTTGAGCTGAGACTTGTGGGAGGTATATAATTTGTTAAACTGGAGGAGAAGGTGGACAGGTAAGAAAGACATCACCCTAGCCTATACGACCAGGCCAGGTGACACCACAAGTCCCCCAGGAGTAGGCCAGGAACAGATACAGAGAATCTAAGGAGATCTGTTGGCATGGGAGAAAGGACTTGTGTGGGGTGTTTATACAGAGTCAAATTATGGTTTATACAGAGTCAAATTATGGTTTCCACTAGGTCATAATACCCAACAAGCAAGCTATGAGACTTGGCACTGCCAAGAGTCTGCGGAACCCAGGCCACTCCGTAGACATGCAGGGCTTGTCAATAATCCAGTGAAAAGGTGGGCACCTTGCAATTTCCACCTGCTATCTAAAAGAGGATCAAGGGACATTTTCATTTATAAAGAATTTTTTATAGATATGCCTAACATGTTTCTCTTCATTATTATTCTAGTTTAAAACTAATTATGGTTGTTTCAGGCAATCATCATCGATGGATATTAGAATTAGGGGATGAAAGTATGATGAGAATGAAAAGAATATTTGTATCATCTCAGAGTGTGTCCCCAGAAGATACAGTTTTCCCTTTGAATACTTATGAATTTATAAGTAACTTTACAGGGGAGGAGACCTGTAGACACCACCAGACGTCAAAGTCACTGTCACCAGACAGCGTTGTAACTCCCGATGTGAGGCATCGAGAAGGAGGTAGTGTCACTTCCATGGGCTTCTTATCAGAACGAATAACCCAGCTTCAATCGTGAGGAAGAAATAGACCAAACTCAAGGGACATTTTACTAAGTATCAAGGTCAGGAAAGACAAACACTGAGGAATTGCTCCACGATTGAGAGCCAAGTGCAAAGTGAAATGGCTAGAGGACTCTGAAAAAAAACCTCAGTATGATAGCAGGGAAAATCTGAATAAAATTCTGTACATTAGATAGATAACTGCATTGTATCCATGTTAATTCCACGATTCACATCTTACGTAAAATGTTAACATTTGTGGGGTCTGGATGATACTTTACAGGACATCTTTTTTTTTTTTTGCAACTTTTTGATTAGCTTGAAATTACTTCCCAAAGTTAAGAAAATCAAAATAGTGATTTATAGTTGATCACAAATAGAGTTCTCCAATTCCAACTGTAGTTCAGATCCTCCAAGCACAATTGACTGGGTGATTTATCCACCCCAGAACTTCCTGTTTCCCATCCACTTATTATTAAGGTCTTGTAGGGAAACCAGGAGCTTGGCTGAGAAGTGAAAATGTTCTTTCCACCCAGCCCTGAAAGCTATCAGTCAGTCTGATCTATTCCTTAATTTGAGAACAGGCAGACATTGGGCCCAGATCCATTCACTGGGGTCTGGGTACAGGTAGGGTCTGTTTGAGTTCCAAGATACTCCTTATTATTTGACCAGAGGCCTTAAATCCTCTGGGGTTTAGGCAGATAAGGTCAAACAAGAAGATGCATCAGTCGGTTTTGTTTCAGAATGGCTTCTTGAATTATGGTCTTTTAAGCACATACCCTGGGGCTTAAATATTAACTTTGTAGACAGTTCTTCCCTCACACAAAGAAGTGAGTTCACTCCCTTTTTTCTTGAAGTGCATGCTCTCCTGGGTCACACTGTATCTGGTGCTTTAGCTTTAAACATAGGGACCAGAAATGTCTCATTTTGTTCTTACCATAAAGCCACATTTGGGAATCTGAGAATGTAATGAAATCAGCCCAACACACAAACTCAGTTGTGGGGGATGTGACAGAGTGCTGGGGACTGTGGTGAGCAGGAATGCTTTAGGAGAGCCAGCTGGGTTTCTGCTCCACCTGACTGCTACCTTGCAGAACGTTGGGCCTACTATTGCTAGAAATCCCAGTACTTTATTTTATTTTACTTTATTCACACCGTGCAGCTTTCAGGAGCTCAGTTCCAAAATTTGGGGCCTAGTATTGCTAGAAATCCCAGTTTTTATTTATTTATATTTACTGTTTGGCTGCACCTCTTGGCTTATGGGAACTCAGTTCCCTGACCAGGGATTGAACCCTGGATCATGGCAGTGAAAGCCTGTAATTCTAACCACTGGGACACCAGAGCTCTCGATTTAAAAAGTACTCAAAATAATAATAATAATAATAAAATAAAAAAAATAATAAAAATAAAAAGTACTCCAATTTTTAAATACTGACAACTAACATTCATCATTTTAAAAAGACAGTATGTGCCACCTTGGCAGGCTGAACAGTGTATCTGAGAATCCATCAGTTGGCTTCATCTAATTGAGACACAGGGAGCAGGCCCTCTTCTCCCCTCCCCCTCCCTCTGGGAGGCCCTCTNTGTTAGTTGTCAGTATTTGCCACCTTGGCAGGCTGAACAGTGTATCTGAGAATCCATCAGTTGGCTTCATCTAATTGAGACACAGGGAGCAGGCCCTCTTCTCCCCTCCCCCTCCCTCTGGGAGGCCCTCTAGAAACCTGGGGTGGGGGTGTTGACTCTGAGCTGGGAGGGGGCATGCAGGACCTACTGAGGAGAGAGATGAATGCCTACTAGGGTTTTCTGGGGCCAAGGAAGGTTAAGATTGGGAAAAATATAGGGGGGTAAGAATCAGCTGATTGGGTGATATGATTTGAGAGAATAGCATTGAAAAAGTATATTACCATATGTGAAATAGATCACCAGTCCAAGTTCAATGCATGAAACAGGGCACTCAAAGCCAGTGCACTGGGAAAACCCTGAGGGATGGGATGTGGAGGGAGGCGGGAGGAGGTTCAGGATGGGGGACACATGTACACCTATGGCTGAGTCATGTCAATGTATGGCAAAAACCACCACAATATTGAAAAGCAATTAGCCTCCAATTAAAGAAAAAAGAATCAGCTGATGTAGGGAATTCCCTGGCGGTCTAGTGGTTCGGACTCTGAACTTCCACCCAGGGGGCATCAGTTTTATTCCTGGCCAGCAGAACTAAGATCCCACACATGGTGTGGTTAAAAAAAAAAAAAAAAATCAGCTGATTTAGAAGTAGGTATTACTATTTGGAAGATGTAAAAATAATAATGAGTAACTAATTTATTATTGGTCTGTTTGGGGTCAAGCACTGCCTTAACTTGAATTCTATTTGATTTTTTTAAAACCTTCTTGGGAATTCCCTGGTGGTCCAATGGTTAAGACTCAATGCTTTCACTGTAGAGGGCCTGGGTTAGATCCCTGATCAGGGAACTAAGATTCCACAAGTTGCGCTGTACTAAAATGAAACTAAAATAAAATTTAAAAGTAAAAATAAAAATTAGAAATCTTCTTATGGGTTTTGATCTCAATGAAAGAGATGGATCGCCCAGAGTTCTTGGCTGCAACCACTGATTCAAGAAACACTGATCTACTATCCACAAGGTCCATGCATGATTGGGCTACACAGCTCGGTATGCCTGTCCCTTCCTTTATTGACTATGATATCAGGAGGGGGAGAGAACAGTGAGTGAGTGATGGGGGATCTCTTCCAGGCTAGGGGAGGGCCCACGTCAGCCTGCACGGGGGAAGGTGGCATGGTCAGCCTGGGGACCAAGGTTCTTTTCTTCCAGAAACAGACATTTAAGTGTTTTCAAGGGCCATTCAAAGTTAGCTAAGCAAAGAATCAGGGACTAGAAGAGGAAATTCCAGAGGAAGGACACAATTCCCCTTCAGGAAGCACTGGATCTGTTTGTGTGCTGAGAGATGTACTGAGAGGGGGTTTCAGCCCTCCTGACTGTCCAGGGCGAAAAACAACCGGTCCTCCCCACCCCCTCTCCATCTGGCCCATAAACAGTGATTACACTGTGCTTGGCAGAGGGGGAGATAGGGAGAAATTTCATCAATGACTCTGATAAAGCTCATGATCGTGCCAGACCCTGAGAGGTACAGGGGTGTGCCTGGGTGTATATGCATATATCATCTTCTTAGAGAAGTGAACAAAGTCAAGGTCAGGTATTTGAGACTTTCTTGATCTATAGGTTTTTTACTTTTCTCTGCAATTACTTTACAAGCCGGTAGAAAATTAAATGGGCGATACATGTAACATTGCTACCAAACCAAAGATCAAGAAGAGGTGGGGGGTGTGTACCAGGTCACTCCCCCAAGAAGGACAGGTTAGTTGACCACCTCCACCCTCAGCCCACACACCAGGTCTTAGAGTGGAAAATAACTGAGGTTTCTAGGAGGAAGGGCAAATTGTCCTGCAAAATCTTGCAGGGACCCATTTATCACATTCAAACAACAAAACAGACAACATTGCTCACAAGTGAATGGAAACCCTTGAATGTGTCTGAGAATGAGGCCCACGTGGCTGGGTGCTGGATTTAGAGAGGAGACCCGATNTTCAAGAAACACTGATCTACTATCCACAAGGTCCATGCATGATTGGGCTACACAGCTCGGTATGCCTGTCCCTTCCTTTATTGACTATGATATCAGGAGGGGGAGAGAACAGTGAGTGAGTGATGGGGGATCTCTTCCAGGCTAGGGGAGGGCCCACGTCAGCCTGCACGGGGGAAGGTGGCATGGTCAGCCTGGGGACCAAGGTTCTTTTCTTCCAGAAACAGACATTTAAGTGTTTTCAAGGGCCATTCAAAGTTAGCTAAGCAAAGAATCAGGGACTAGAAGAGGAAATTCCAGAGGAAGGACACAATTCCCCTTCAGGAAGCACTGGATCTGTTTGTGTGCTGAGAGATGTACTGAGAGGGGGTTTCAGCCCTCCTGACTGTCCAGGGCGAAAAACAACCGGTCCTCCCCACCCCCTCTCCATCTGGCCCATAAACAGTGATTACACTGTGCTTGGCAGAGGGGGAGATAGGGAGAAATTTCATCAATGACTCTGATAAAGCTCATGATCGTGCCAGACCCTGAGAGGTACAGGGGTGTGCCTGGGTGTATATGCATATATCATCTTCTTAGAGAAGTGAACAAAGTCAAGGTCAGGTATTTGAGACTTTCTTGATCTATAGGTTTTTTACTTTTCTCTGCAATTACTTTACAAGCCGGTAGAAAATTAAATGGGCGATACATGTAACATTGCTACCAAACCAAAGATCAAGAAGAGGTGGGGGGTGTGTACCAGGTCACTCCCCCAAGAAGGACAGGTTAGTTGACCACCTCCACCCTCAGCCCACACACCAGGTCTTAGAGTGGAAAATAACTGAGGTTTCTAGGAGGAAGGGCAAATTGTCCTGCAAAATCTTGCAGGGACCCATTTATCACATTCAAACAACAAAACAGACAACATTGCTCACAAGTGAATGGAAACCCTTGAATGTGTCTGAGAATGAGGCCCACGTGGCTGGGTGCTGGATTTAGAGAGGAGACCCGATGAGTTTGGAGGAGCCACCCTAGAAAGTTCCAAAAGTGATGGAAAATCGGAAGAAGTGGCAGCTAGAATACCCTGTGCTTGTGAATAGTGCCTCGTAGAGGCTCTGTGGGCTAAATCTATAAGCTTTTGTAGGACTGAAAAAAAAAAATTCTAGGCTCTTATAACAATTTGAAACAGAGGTGAATCTGAGGTTCCTGTTGCCAACACCTTTTAATGAATAAAAGGTAATTAATGCCTAATGAATAGTGTTAATTAGGCACCCACGTACAAATTCCTCTGCCTCAGTTACTGGATGAGCAAAGACCTGTCCCCACATAGCTGACTACACCCTGAGAAGCGCCAGGAATCTTCCCAAATGAGATCAGAAGCACACCCCAAAACTGGACATCAGAGATGAAAAAGCAGGATAATTATATCCATCATGGTTCTCTCCAGAAGGCTCTCTGAGAGAAGCGTATTAAGCAAGCGATTTAGGGAGTGGGTGTTTGCTTACCAAGTACATTTGCTTTAGAAAGAATTAATTGGAGGGTTTGTTTCTAGATGGTTAACTATCTGATTGAAGAGAGAGGATGGAGCTGAGAAATTTAAGGGTGGCTAGGATCTTTAGCCAAAAAGTCCAAGAACCACTAATAATACACCCCATTTGAGTACTCTTGGCTAGAGAATCCCATGGATAGAGGAGTCTGGTGGGCTACGGTCTATAGGGTCGCAAAGAGTTGGACACAAGTGAAGCAACTTAGCAGGCAGGCAGGCATGCAAATGAAAAGCATGCATTTGTACAAAAAGATATACTGAAATGCATTCTTGAAGAGTTGCTGGCAAATAAAAGGTAGAAGGCATTATGGGATGGCTGTAGAAATTCTACTGCCTGTTAATAATAGGATTTCCCTGGTGGTTCAGACGGTAAAGAATTTACCTGCAATGTGGGAGACCCGGGTTTGATCCCTGAGTCAGGAAGATCCCCTGGAGAAGGAATTGGCAACCCACTCCACTATTCCTGCCTGGAAAATTCTATGGACAGAGGAACCTGGCAAGCTTGAGTACACAGGGTCACAAAGAGTCGGACATGACTGAAGTGACTTAGCACAGAGCACATTAATAATGCCAAGAATCACCCTTGTTTATTTGTCCTGGAATTCCCACATTCAGATCCCCTGTGTTCACAGGTAAGGTACTTTCCTTTCAGCACAACACGTGTTTGCCTTGGACATTAGGAGAGAGGCTCTGAGCCTGGATCACAAGGCCTGGGCCTCGTCTGCATAAGGTTTATTAAGGGATGGATGACAAACTGCACTTGGGTTTCTCCCCTCCCTTGGCCTGGTGAATCTGCAACCAGAAAAGCTAGTTAGGTGTCCTGCACAGTCAGGGGTGGGGGCTAATGGAGAAGAAGCAGGTAGACTGGCTTTGTGGGGTGCTTTTCAGAGTGAGGGATCCTCTGAGAGCTTCAGATGTTAGTCACTCAGTTGCGCCTGACTCTTTGTGACCCCTTCATGGACTGTAGCTCACCAGGGTCCTCTGTCCATGGAATTCTCCAGGCAAGAATACTGGAGTGGGTAGCCATTCTCTTCTCTAGGGGATCTTCCTAACCCAGGGATTGAACCCAGGTCTCTAGCATTGCAGGCAGATTCTTTGCCATCTGAGTCATCAGGGAAGGCGACCCTTCCACACCCCACCTGAGAGCTTCAAAATGTATTATAAATTTGAGAATGAAATTCATCACAGACTCCCACCCTGGTGCCTGCAAGGTGATAACCTCACAGGATCTGGGGAGGGAACCGGGTAAAAAGAAATACTTTTCATAAAACCAGAGAATTGTGGGCTCTCTAAACAGGCTGTCACAGATAATTGAGACAGTGCTCGACACAGAGACTCACGTGTTATTCTTATTTTGATTATTGTCCCATGTCTAGGAATGGATCACATCAACCCCCATCACACAAAGAGCAGTTGAGATAGGTATTTTAGGCCCAAATTGGAGATTGCAATCACTCGCCACCAACAGTACTTTCATTAAACTTATTTTAGCAACTCTTACATGAGAGACCCTAATTGTCTTCAGATGTCCTCTGTCCCCTCCTTCCTTTAATAATAGAACCCTAGAGTTTTAGCTGGACACACAGTCATCCAATTAAGGACATTTCCCAACCTCCTTAAAAGTGAGGTGTGGCTATGTTGCTAAACAAATAACAACAACAATAATACAGTCTAGTATGTGTTAGGTAACTATTCTAAATGCTTTACATGTACTAACCTATTTAAATTTCACAATAACCCCATAAGGATTAGGAAACAGAGGTGCAAAGACATTAACTGACTTGGCCATGACGACAGATGGCAAGTGGGAGAACTGGGGATTTTTTTAACCCAAAAAGTGGGGACTGAGAGATTGCCTTCTAGCTCACATTCAGCCCAATGGAATGTGAATAGACTTTCTGGGTCATGCCCTCAAAAGGGAGAGGTTCGCTCCCAGTCTCTCCATCTGTCCTTCCTGCCAGTGGGAAATCACCATCTTAAACTACAAGCTGGAAGCCACCTGGGCTTCCTTGGTGGTTCCGTGGTAAAGAATCCACCTGCCAGTGGAGGAGACATGGGTTCAATCCCCAGGCAAGGAAGAATCCACATGTCGCGGAGCAACTAACGCCCATGCGCCGTAGCTACTAAGCCAGAGCGTTAGAGCC
>SJYW01031751.1:170847-182013 GCA_006410735.1 Raphicerus campestris | reverse complement strand
GAGATTGCAATCACTCGCCACCAACAGTACTTTCATTAAACTTATTTTAGCAACTCTTACATGAGAGACCCTAATTGTCTTCAGATGTCCTCTGTCCCCTCCTTCCTTTAATAATAGAACCCTAGAGTTTTAGCTGGACACGCAGTCATCCAATTAAGGACATTTCCCAACCTCCTTAAAAGTGAGGTGTGGCCATGTTGCTAAACAAATAACAACAACAACAATAATACAGTCTAGTATGTGTTAGGTAACTATTCTAAATGCTTTACATGTACTAACCTATTTAAATTTCACAATAACCCCATAAGGATTAGGAAACAGAGGTGCAAAGACATTAACTGACTTGGCCATGACGACAGATGGCAAGTGGGAGAACTGGGGATTTTTTTAACCCAAAAAGTGGGGACTGAGAGATTGCCTTCTAGCTCACATTCAGCCCAATGGAATGTGAATAGACTTTCTGGGTCATGCCCTCAAAAGGGAGAGGTTCGCTCCCAGTCTCTCNCCCCTTTCCCCAGTTGCCAGCATCTGAAATAAAGCAAACTGGGTGGCTCGGCTGGTAAAGAATCCACCTGCAATGCAGAAGACCTGGGTTCAGTCCCTGGGTTGGGAAGATCCCCTGGAGAAGGGAAAGGCTACCCACTCCAGTATCCTGGCCTGGAGAATTCCATGGACTGTATAGTCTATGGGGTTGTAAAGAGTCAGGCACAACTGAGCAACTTTCACTTCTTTTCTTTCCTTTCCACCAACCTGGCCTGTTTATTGGCTTTTGAGCAGCAAGCAGCTGGACCGCACACACCTTTCAGTGACACCTTTGAACCCTGGAAATCACTGGTTTTGAAACGAAAGACACTCAACCTTTTTGCCATTTTTTCAAGTAGGTTGACAGAATGATTTCAACTCAGTTCTTCCTTTCTTCATATGGTTCAACCGAGTCTGGGTTCTAATAGAGACTAAACAGACATGTTTGTCTCTCTTGCTAGTCAATATTTGCAGTATCTAAGGACTGCATACCGCAAGCAAATGCCAGAGGCTTGGACCTACTTCGGATATGAACAAAAGCCGGCCCATTTTAACTAGTGCTGGCCCCTTGATCTCCCTGAGCCTTATCTGAGAGGCAGGTGTGTAGTCAGAAGCACAAATTCTGAAGCCAGAACACCTAGCTTTGCATCCCAGATCTGCCATTTCTAGCTGTGTGGCATTTGGCAACTAACTTAAACCCTCTGTGCCCTGGATTCCTCGTATATATATCCACACACACATAAACACACACACACACACACGTATGTACAACTGAGGGCTTCCCAGGTGATGCTAGTGGTAAAGAACCCACCTGCCAATGCAGGGAGATGTAAGAAACACAGGTTCGATCCCTGGGTTTGGAAGATCCCAGGAAGAGGGCACACCAACCCATGCCAGTGTTCCTGCCTGGAGAATCCCATGGATAGACAAGCCTGGCAGACTATAGTCCATGGGGTTGCAAAGACTAGGACGTGACTAAAGTGATTTAGCATGCATGCTTGTATAATTGAGTCACTTTACTGTTACTTTGAAATACTGTAAATCGACTATACTTTAATAAAAAAGAAATCCGTGACCTCTGGAGCTGACACTCTAATGCTGTTGGTTGTAGACTCAGAGGTATACTTACCATGAAGGTCACAGTCACAAGCTCCTCTATTGCACAGGCCCTTCCAAAAGCTCAGTCAGGGTCCCTACCAATGCCTTTACATTTCTTGCCTAATTTTGTATTCATAATTATATGTTTTCTTTCTTCAAGAGGACCCTCAAAACTGCAAAAGCCTGGGACTTCTCTAGTGGTCCAGTGGTTAAGATTCTGTGCTCCCAATGCAAGGGATCCCACACACAGCCCAACTAAGAGCTCGCACGCCATAAGCAAAGATCCCGCACTTCCCAACAAAGATTGAATATCCTGCAGGCTGCAACTAAGACCTGTGCGGCCAAAAATAAATATATATGAAAAAAGACTAGGACCTGAACCTAATATTCTTCTCTACAGTGGCCTGGATCCAGCATACAAGCCAGAGACAACCCCTATTTGTTAAAATATCATGTAACAAGTATTCAGGTGTTTTGTTTTTTTTTTCTCTCACAATGTACCTACTACTCAGGTATCTGTAATACACATGCAAATATAATTTCTAAGCTGCCCCAGTGGAGTGGCCTGTTTGGACGGCAAACAAGACTTTGCTCTTTCTAAATGCCTCTGTACACAGAGCATGCGCAGCCCATCTCACCCCCACCCCCAACAGCTGATTTGGGAAAACACATATTTGTCAATAGGCACAGCCATTAAGAACCTTATAAATTTACTTTATAGGTTCTAGGTCCCTCTCGCAAAATGTTTTCTTTTTCAACTGGGAATATCTAAACAAGTAGATTTTATTTTAAATGTGGACCATTTTTTTTTGAAAGAAGAATAAAGTTTATTAGAGTGGGGTGGGGGTGGGGAATCACTGACAGTACAGCAAGCCAGCTTCCTGACAATGGGGGAGAGGAACTCCGGATGGGGGTCTTTGGTCTGCTTTAATAGCTGGGGGACAAAGCAACGGGATGGGGTCTTGCGAGTCATTTACTGATTGGATGAGGCATATAAACATTCTGTATATGAGGCAGGAGAATAGTAGGACAAATACCTTTCCTCACGTACAGTAGGAGGGGACCAGGCCTCCAAACTTCCACAATGGTTACAGCAGGCAGGAAGGTCCATAAGAGTCTTGTTTTCTTCTGAATTTTGAGACCCTTCATGCTCATCTTGTTCTTTTCTCTTCAAGGCACCACAAGAGCCACTGTAATCAGGACTGCCCCCAGGATGTGGGCCATTTTTAAAGTCTTCATTGATTTTGCAATGTTGCTTCTGGTTCACATTTTGGTGTTTTGGCCCTGAGGCATGTAGGATCTTAGCTCCCTGACCAGGGATCCAACTCGTACTTCCTGCACTAGAAGGCAAAGTCTTAACCACTGGACCACCAGGGAAGTCACCTAAGCAGGTAGATTTTAAATAGTTGGTTTCATATCAGTTATCTTGTGCTATTTATTGCCATTATGGAAAAAAAAAGTATAAAACAGAATTCCCTGCCATATAGATCTCTGGGGGGGAATTACAAGCAAAATTGATTTACTCGTTAAGCCAGACAGCATATATAATCACCTGCTCTTGTTAGGACTGCAGTTTTAAAAACTTCTGGGAAAATAGCAATGAGTGAAAAAGGAAAGATTTGGATGGGAGCTTTCAAATAATGACTCCATTGGCTTTGGTTTATTAACTTTGATATTAAACTACTATATAGATAGCATACTTGTTCCAGGAATTAATTATATTTAACCTTCTCCATGTATCCAAATGCCCACACAACTTTCAAAAATTGTGCTGGGTAATCTTGCTTTTAAAAATGCCTTTCAAGTGTTGGGGGTAAGGATAGATTGCAAGCTTGGGACTGACATGCATATATTGCTGTATTTAAAATAGATAACCAACGAGGATCTATTCTAATAACCTAAATGGGAAAAGAACAGATGCATGTATATGTTTAACTGAATCATTCTGCTATACAGCTGAAACTAACAAAACATTGTTAATCAACCTGCTCACCCTAATTCTACTGCAGGTCACACTGGGTCTAGATGTCTCCCTACAGAGACAGTTGTTTACTGAAGGATTAACTACAGTCACCAATGGACCNACGAGGATCTATTCTAATAACCTAAATGGGAAAAGAATAGATGCATGTATATGTTTAACTGAATCATTCTGCTATACACTTGAAACTAACAAAACATTGTTAATCAACCTGCTCACCCTAATTCAGCTGCAGGTCACACTGGGTCTAGATGTCTCCCTACAGAGACAGTTGTTTACTGAAGGATTAACTACAGTCACCAATGGACCAATATTTCCTACTGAGTTAGACTGACCAAGCCCATTGCTAAGGGTTTCATTCTATTTAGTGAATCATGCTGGAGACCATTAGCTAATCAGCAACTGACCATCAGTATGCTGGGGAAGAAATAAGAGTTACAACCATATCCCAAGCAGAGGAAAACAAAGGAGAGGAATGCGACCACAAGCCAGGGAGTGCTTCAAGCACAGGCGTGACCCCAGAATCTGGTTTATCTTCCACGTTGGCGGCACTGGCTCGTCATTGCCCCTTTGGGCTTCTCTAGTTGCAGCACCCAGGCTCATTGGTCCTGACTGGGGATCAAACCCGTGTCCCCTGAGTTGGAAGGTGGACCCTTAACCACTAGACCACGAGGCAAGACCTTGTTTTTTTTAATTGAAGTATAGTTGATTTACAATGTGGTGTTAGTTTCTGGTGTATAGCAAAGTGATTCACATATACATACATATATGTACACCTGTACATATAAAAGGAATGTATGTATAATATACATATATATTCTTCTCCATCAGGGTTTATTACCGAATACTGAATATGGTTCCCTGTACTACACAGTGCTGCCTTGCCATCTCAGAGTCTCTTTATTTAACAACATCTGCTACCGGGACTTCCCTGGCAGTCCAGTGGTTGAGATTCTGCGATTCCACTTCAGGGGGTGTGGGCTTGATCACTGACTGGGGAACTAAGATCCCACATGCCAAGTGGTGCTGCCAAATAAATAAATAAGCAAAGTATACCTGGTGGCTCAGACAGTAAAGAATCTGCCTGCGATGCAGGAGACTGGGTTCGATCCCAGGGTCAGGAAGACTCCCTGGAGAAGGGAATGGCTACCCACGCCACTATTCTTGCTTGGAGAATTCCATGGAGAGAGGAGCCTGGCAAATTACGAACTCATGGGGTCACAAACACTTGGACACAACTGACTGACTAACACACTCACACACAAGCATATCTGGATGTTTAAAAAATCCAACAACCAAAGTTTGGAAGAAATGCAATCTACCCTACAGTCAAAAATTATTAAGCTCTTTCAATATGTTCAGTAATATCACCGCTGGATACATAAAATTATTTATAGTGTATGAGAGCTGTGACTGGAGAATGATATATTTTGATCTTGAGAAAATAAAAATGATGCTTTATGAAATTTTAATAACTATCTAATCCTTTATTAAAAAATGTAGACTGCTTGGGGAAAAGCATACGAAGATTCAGTTTTAATTCAGTAGTTTGCTTTTATTTATCAGAGTAGTAGAAATAGTTTTGATGTCTAAATTTATTCCCATGCTGAAGTTATTCCCAAAATATAAATTTCAGGACCACTAAAAATGGAATAAGGTTTCCCTCTGATAATGAGGAATACTCAGGGACATTTTCACTGGGTAATTTGAGTCTTAGAGGTATTCAAGAAAAGTCTAAGTTTCCCTCTCCAAATTATTAAAGCAATAAAAATTTATTATATCATATTCTATCAAGTAAGGAAATGACAGAAATGAAAATTAGTTCTTCCTTATCCACTCTCTAGACGTAACCATCATTTTCACTTTCAAGTTAAGTGGGATTTTTTTTTAAGTGGGATTTTTAAAAAACAAATCTTTAAAGCTTAAAGCATCATGCTTTGTGCACAAAAGTGAAAAAAATTAGTAAGCAATGCAGAGATACTTTTTCCAAGGGGCAGTTTCCCTTTTTCTTTTTGATGGCATAAAAATCAGTTTCCAATCAGAAAGCTATAGTGATCTAAAAAAAATCACTTCTTTTAAAAAATTTTTATTTTGAAATTATTATAGTCTTGTTATGGACTAAATATTTGCCTCACCAAAATTCATATATCGAAGCCATAATCCCCAACGTGATAGCTTTAGAAGGTAAGTTAGGTCATGAGCCTGGAACCTTCATAGATGGGATTAATGGTGTAAGAGGCCAGACAGCTGGCTTGCGGCCTATCTGCTCCGTAAGGATACAACCCAAGGGAGGCCTCTCACAGACCCAGATCATGCCAGCCCTCTGATTTCAGAGTTCCAGCCTCCTGAGCTGTAAGAAATAAATTTCTGCTATATGCAAGCCACCTGAACTAAGGAAAGTCTCAAAAGAAGTTGCAAAAATAGGAGAGAGAGGAACTCCCTTGGTGGCCCAGTGGTTAAGAATCTGCCGGCCAGCATAGAAGACACGAGTGCAATCCCTGGTTTGGAAAGATCCCACATGCCTCAGAGCAATTACACTGATAGGCCTGTGCTCTGGAGCCCGCGCTTCACACGAGAAGCCGCTGCAGTGAGGCACCCCTGCACTACAAGTTCAGAGCAGCCCCGTTCACTGCAGCCAGAGACAGCGTGCACGGCAGTGAAGGCCAGCACAGCCAAAAGTACATAAATCATTTGAAAAACAGTATGGAAGTACCAGGCGCCCTTCCCCAAGCTGCCCCTCAGTTATGTCTGGCGTAACTATGGTACACTGTCCAAACCAGGAAATTGACTAGATCATTTCTTTTTGAAACACCTCTACAAGGTATCTATACAGTAGAAGGACCTAGTAGCCAGCATCACTATTATATGTAACCCGACATCAAGTCACTGTCCCAGATAGATGTCAACGCAGACTATTTCAAGGGCTTTGATGGACAATGTATTGGTTTAAATATCATGTTTAAATAAGCTGAGGACTTCCCCTGCACTCCAGTGGTTAAGACTCTGCCTTCCAATGCAGGGGGTGGGGATTCAATCCCTGGTCAGGGAACTAAGGTCCTATATGCCTCAAGGTGTGGCCCAAAAATTAAAAAAATAAGTTGAATTTAAAGTAACAAAAGATACTGATGGAACAAATACATCTTCTCCTTAGTGGTTATGAGACTGGAAATGTATTTTTCTTTAAAGTATTATTTAAATGCATCAAGTACACTTTGGAACTGCTTCAAATGAAAGTAAACCGCATACACAATCACAGAACTTACTGCACCAACATTTTAGCTATTAACAGAAAAGCCTGCCTCCCAGGCCATATTGAGCATTAGTTCCTCAAAAGCACTGTTTAAATTTACTTTAGAAACACCTACATTTGGTACATTTTTTCCTTCATTCTTGACGGTGCCTTTAGGAAAATACAAGAACACAAATAATAAGGTAATGTGGGTATGCCCAAGTACAGTTTTTATAGTTAGTAAGCAGATGGTTTGGGGCTTGGACAAATGACAGTATATTTTTATATGCCAGAATTACCGAACAAGAGAACACAGCAGGTCAGAGGAGTTTTTAAGATTTAAAAAAAAAAAATCAATTTATTTATTCAAGAAATACTGATGATCATCTGGTAGGCAGGCACAGACCTTGGCACTGGATACAGGATGCTGGATTAACCTTTTTTTTTTTTAATTCACAAACTTTTTCATTGACCTCTCTGGTAGGATCTGAAAAAAGTGAAAGTATTAGTTGCTCAGTTGCGTCTGACTCTTTGTGACCACACCAACGGTAGCCCACCAGGCTCCTCTGTCTAAGGAATTCGCCAGGCAAGAATACTGGAGTGGGATGCTATCTTCTTCTCCAGGGATTCTTCCCAACCCAGGGATCTAGAAAGCACCAAAATCAAAACTTGCAAAATGGGTGTGAGGTCACTGGAAAAAATTTCTAGAGATAAAAGTGGAGTATTTTCTAAAGAGATCCTGAATATATGATATTCTTCACGTCTTAGAGAATAATATGTGGAAAAGCATTCACACAAAGATTGTGGATGGACTGACAAGTGGTTCAGAAGAATAAGACTACAACTGTAAATTTTATTACTCATATATATGTTATATCTACATACATGGTATGTATATATATGCAATATGTATCATATATACACATGATATATATGCATGAATCAATAAATATATTCTCCTACATAAATGCAAGAAGAATATATTATAAAATCTATGTCTAAATAAGTTTATTTAAAAGGCCAAAGAAATCCAGAAAGAAAAGAACATCTTTTTCAATAAATGGTGTTGAAACAATGGATATCTATAAGAAAACAAAAATGAGTCCCATCCCCTAATTCATACCACATACAAAAACTAATTGTATGGTTGAAATTTTTCAAAATAAAGTGATGGAAATAAAATATGTCTAAAACAGCTCTTAGAAGAAAAGTTATGACCAACCTAGACAGCATATTAAAAAGCAGAGACATTACTTTGCCCACAAAGGTCCATCTAGTCAAGGCTATGGTTTTTCCAGTAGTCGTGTATGGATGTGAGAACTGGACTAGAAAGAAAGGTGAGCCTAGTAGGTTACAGTCCACGGGGACGCAAAGAGTCGGACACAACTGAGCGACTTCACAACATCACAACAGTCATTTCTAGGGTGGAGGAAAATATACTCCTCTCTCCCTTGAGGGACGTGAATCTTAAGAGTGTATGGTGTTAAGTGCTATAATGGTGGTGGGTGGTAGGAGTACACCCCTAAAGTAAGCCTTACATTTTCAAGCCTTGCAGGTTGTATTGGGCATTCATATTATAGTTGCAATGAATTATGCTGCTGCTGCTGCTAAGTTGCTTCAGTCGTGTCCAACTCTGTGCGACCCCTGAGATGGCAGCAGGCTCCCCCAACCCTGGGACTCTGTAGGCAAGAACACTGGAGTGGGTTGCCACTTCCTTCTCCAGTGCCTGAAAGTGAAAAGTGAAAGTGAAGTCGCTCAGTCGTGTCTGACTCTTAGCGACCCCATGGACTGCAGCCCACCAGGCTCCTCCGTCCATGGGATTTTCTAGGCAAAAGTACTGGAGTGAGGTGCCATTGCCTTGTAATTTCTTAACCGTCTTGCAAGTAGGTCACATGATTAGCCCAATGTACATTAATGAATGAACACATAAAGTAGCCTGGGCCCACATCATTAAAAAGTCTACAAACAAGAAATGCTGGAGAGGGTGCGGAGAAAAGGGAACCCTCCCTCTACTGNTCACATGATTAGCCCAATGTACATTAATGAATGAACACATAAAGTAGCCTGGGCCCACATCATTAAAAAGTCTACAAACAAGAAATGCTGGAGAGGGTGCAGAGAAAAGGGAACCCTCCCTCTACTGTTGGTTAGAACGTAAGTTGGGCAGCCACTATGGAGAACAGTATGAAGGTTCCTCAAAAAACTACAAATATAACTACTATATTACTTGGCAATACCACTCCTGGGCATATATTCAAACAAAAGTATAATTCAAAGAGATACATGCACCCCTACGTTCACAGCAGTACTATTTACAATAGCCAAGACACAGAAGAACCTAAATGTCCGTCGACAGACGAATAGATAGAGATGTGGTACATATACTCAGTAGAATATTACTCGGCCATAAATAAAATAAAATAATGACATTTGCAGCAGCATGGATGAACCCAAAGATTATCATTTTAAGGTAAGTACATCAGATAAAGACAAATATTATATAATGTCACTTATATGTGGAATCTAGAATATAATACAAAATGACATATCTACAAAACAAAAACAGACACACAGATATAGATATAGAGAACAGACATGGTTGCCAAGGTGGATGGGGTAGGGGAGGGAAGGATTGAGAGTTTGGGGTTAGCAGATGCAAACTCTGGCATACAGGATGGATAATCAACAAGGTCCCACTGTACAGCAGGACATATATTCAATACCCTGTGACAAACCATAATGAAAAAGAATGTGAAAAGATATATTTGCTGTACAGTCACTTTGCTGTACAGAAAAAACCTAAACACAACATTACAAATCAACTATACTTTGACAACATTTTTAAAAAAAGAATCCAGGACCCAGAAAAATTAAGTGTCTTAACCTAACATCATCCAGCAAGTAAAGGCTCTAAGACATGGTTCTTCTGACACCTCTTCCTCCTAAACCATTTATCTTCGACAGACTTCCCTAAAAGCGGAGCCAGAGCTGAGGATGTCCTGTGCATGTGATTTATTGAGGTTGTTATCTCAGGAAAAACCTGTAAGAGATGAAGGGAGGCAGGATAGGGCCAGGGACTGAAGGCCCATGAAGATGAGAGTTCAGCCAAAGTCCAGCCTCAACCTGCTCACAGGAACCCTGGAGCAGCAGCATCCACCTTGGGACAGGGAGCTGGGCTGGTTTATTTAAACTACATCAGCCTGTTCGTGGCTTGTAGTGGGGGGGGGGCACCCTTCTCATGCAGGGGGCAGGCATCTCTGAGCCAAAACTCAGCTGCAGCTAGAGAACAGGGGTGCCAGCCAGAAAAGGGAATTTGGATAGGGCTACACAGCCTCCACCTACCGGTGGGAGGAATATTCTCTTTAAGATTCAAAAGAATATTCAGTGGTACAATGGAATACCGTGTGTGTGTGCTGGTTGTTCAGTTGTGTCTGACTCTTTGCAACCCCGTGGACTGCAGCCTGCCAGGCTCCTCTGTCCATGGAATTCTCCAGGCAAGAATACTGGAGTGGGTTACCATGCCCTTCTCCAACAATGGAATACTACTCAGCCATAAAAAAGAACAAGATTTTGACATTTGCAGCAACATGGATGAAACTAGAGATGATTCTACTAAGTGAAGTAAGTCAGATGAAGAAAGATGAATACTGTGTGATAGCACTTACATGTGGAATCTAAAAAATACCACAACCTAGTGGATGGAACAAAAAAGAAGCAGTTCACAGTTTGTATGGAAATACAAAAAACCTCAAATAGCCAAAGCAATCTTGAGAAAGAAGAATGGAACTGGAGGAATCAACCTGCCTGACTTCAGGCTCTGCTACAAAGCCACAGTCATCAAGACAGTATGGTACTGGCACAAAGACAGAAATNTGCCTGTGTGTGTCTGTGTATACTGTGTGTGTGTCTGTGTTTGCCTGTGTGTGTCTGTATATGCCTGTGTGTGTCTTTGTATACTGTGTGTGTGTCTGTGTATGCCTGTGTGTGTCTGTGTATGCCTGTGTGTGTGTGTATGCCTGTGTGTGTCTGTGTATGCCTGTGTGTGTCTGTGTATCTGTGTGTGTGTGTGTATGCCTGTGTGTGTCTGTGTATACTGTGTGTGTGTCTGTGTATACTGTGTGTGTGTCTGTGTATGCCTGTGTGTGTCTGTGTATACATGTGTGTGTGTCTGTGTATGTGTGTGTGTCTGTGTATGCCTCTGTGTGTGTCTGTGTATCTGTGTGTGTGTCTGTGCATGCATGTGTGTGTGTCTGTGTATCTGTGTGTGTCTCTGTATGCCTCTGTGTGTGTCTGTGTATCTGTGTGTGTCTGTGTACGCCTGTGTGTGTCTGTGTAT
>SJYW01031751.1:140757-154500 GCA_006410735.1 Raphicerus campestris | reverse complement strand
CTGTGTGTGTCTGTGTATACTGTGTGTGTGTCTGTGTTTGCCTGTGTGTGTCTGTATATGCCTGTGTGTGTCTTTGTATACTGTGTGTGTGTCTGTGTATGTTTATGTCTGTGTATCTCTGTGTGTGTACATATGTGTGTATATATATATCTACAGATGATCACACTAAGTGAAATAAGTCAGAGAAAGACAAATGTATGATATCACTTCTAGGTAGAATCTGAAGATTGGTACACGTGAACTAATTTATAAAACAGAAGCCGACTTAGAAAACAAATTTATGGTTACCAAAGGGGGAAGGGGGCGGGGGAGGGATAAATTAGAAGTTTGGAAACTGTTAAATATGACTAGATAAACAGAAAGGCCCTACTGTACAGCATGTGTGCTAAGTTGCTCCAGTCATGTCTGACTCTGCAACCCTATGGACTGTAGCCCACCAGGCTCCTCTGTCCGTGGGATTCTGCAGGCAAGAATACTGGAGTGAGTTACCATGCCCTCCTCCATGGGGTCTTCCCACTCCAGGGATCAAACTCGAGTGTCTTATGTCTCCTGCATTGGCAGACGGGTTCTTTACCACTAGTGCCTACCTGAGAAGCCCTACTGTAAAGCACAGGTAACTATAATAAATATCCTATAGTAAACCATAATGGAAAAGGAACGAAACTGTACCATTTGCAGACACATGGATGGACCTAGCGATTGTCATACAGAGTGAAGTCAGAAAGAGGGGCATCCCTGGGGGTCCAGTGGCTAAGGCTCCATGCTCCCGCATGGAGCCTGGGTTTGATCCCCGGTCAGGGAACTAGATCCTGCATGCCGCGACTAAAGACCCTATGTGCCACAATTAAGACCTGGTGCAGCCAAATAAACACATATATTAAAAAATAAAAATAAATAAAATTAAAATGAGCAAAGGATCTGAATACCAATTTCTCTAGGAAGATATACAAATGGCCAATAAGCACATGAAAAAGTGCTCAACATCATTAGTCAGCAGGGAAATGCAAATCAAAACCACAATGAGATACTACTTCACATCCACTAGGATGCCTATAATCAAAAAAGCAGAAAATAACAATGGTTGGCAAGGACGTGCGGGACTTGGAACCTTTGCATTCTACTGGCGGGCACTTAAAATGATACAGTTACTGTGAAAACAGTATGGCATTTCCTCAAAATGTTAAACATAAAAGTTCTATACGACCCAGCAACTTCACTCCAAGAAGATTTAAAAACCTATGTCCACACAAGAAGCTGTACTTGAGAGTTCATAGCAGCATTACTCATAATAGACAAAGAGTGAAACAATCCAAGTGTCCATCAGCTGACAAATGTGGTATATCCATACAAGGGAATATTATCCAGCCATAGAAAGCAAGAAAGCACTGATACCTGCTACAACAAGAATAAACCTTAAAAACAATTACGCTAAATGAACTAAGCCAGGCATAAAAGGCCACATATGGCACCACTCCACTTACATGAAATGTCTAGGCTAGGCATATCCACAGACTTGGAGGTCTGCCCAGGTGGCACTGGCGGTAAAGAACCCGTCTGCCAGTGGAGGAGACATAGGAGATAGAGGTTCGATCCCTGGGTGGGGGAAGATCCCCTGGAGGAGGGCATGGTTACCCACTCCATTATTCTTGCCTAGAGAATCCCATGGACAGAGGAGCCTGGTGGGCTAAAGTCCAGGGGCTTGCAAAGAGATGGACACAGCTGAAGCACTGAGCATGAACACACAGACAGGGAAGGTAGATACAAGTGGCTGCCAGAAGCTGGGAGCAGGGGACGGGGAGGAGCTGCTAGTGGACTTCCACAGAGGGTTTGTCTGGGACTGAGGGATTTCCACGGTAGGTCTCTCAGTGCTAAGCGTGGACATTTCTAGGCAAACCCTGAAGAGGGGGGTTTCCCTATTCCATATCTGTAAACGAATGTGTTAGGTTGTCACTAAGGTCCCTTCTAGCTCACAAATTCATTGAGATTTTATTTGTGAAAACAAACAAACAAACAAGCAACAATACACATCAAAGCCTCAAACCAGAAAGGCCTGTTTTTCTTTCCCCGGCTGATAAATGATCCCCCTGGGGGCCAGCTTGCTGTCCAGACCTGCTGGTCATTCCCAGGGTGTCACAGCCCTGAGTGTGGAAGAAGCAGCATGGGTATCCTGCTTCCTAAAAAAGATCCCTGCTTAGTCTCTAATCCCAAACGCGTGAAATCAGAACATCTGCGTGTGGTGCCCAGGCCAAGAGGGCTTTTTAAAGAGCTGACCAGGGGATTCAGGTGTGCAGCCAGGCGTGAAAGCCAGAGGCTGAGCCATCGGACTCTTGCCCTGCTCCTCCCCACCAGGCCCTCCCCCNCCAGACCTGCTGGTCATTCCCAGGGTGTCACAGCCCTGAGTGTGGAAGAAGCAGCATGGGTATCCTGCTTCCTAAAAAAGACCCCTGCTTAGTCTCTAATCCCGAACGTGAAATCAGGACATCTGCGTGTGGTGCCCAGGCCAAGAGGGCTTTTTAAAGAGCTGACCAGGGGATTCAGGTGTGCAGCCAGGCATGAAAGCCAGAGGCTGAGCCATCGGACACTTGCCCTGCTCCTCCCCACCAGGCCCTCCCCCGGCTGGGCCAAGGGCTGCCGGGAAATAGCAGATGAGTCGGTCAGGCTCTCTTGGGAAGCTGAACTAAGACACTGTGGGGGAAGCTTGAGCAAGGCAGGAGAGGCCGTAGTAGATCACAGGTGAGAGGGTGTGGGATGGGGGTGGCTGGAATGAGAGCAGAGGTCAAAGGAAATTGGGGAGGATCAAGAAAAACTAAGCACAGAGGGACCCAGGCATGAGGTCACAGATTAGCGATCGCTGGTCCCACTCGGCTTCCTTTCCAGGGTTTTCCGAACTCTGTTTTTTTTTAAATTTATTTTTAAAAGTTTTTTGCCACATCACACAGCATGAGGGATCTTAGTTCCCCGACCAGGGATCGAACCCTTGCCCCCTGCCCTGGATACTCAGTCTTAACAACTGGATCACCAAGGAAGTCCCTTTGCTGGCTTTTATAGTAAATCCTCTTCTCCTTAGTGGGAGGAGATACTGTATTTTCTAAAGATGACTACAATAGTGTCTCAGCCCACGATACTGTCCTCAATGTGATCTCACCACTTCCCCATGGAAAGGTGGCAGGTAATTTCTGTCCCCTTGAATCTAGGGGTGACTTTATGTTGTAACCACCAAAATGCAACCCAAGTACTACATGTGACTTCCAAGGCTAGGTCAGAAAGGCCACAGAGGTTCCATCCTCATCTCCAGGGACCTTCTCTCAGGGAGCCCCAGCTACAAAATCTGACTCCCCTAAGACCGCCATCTGAACAGGGCATGTGTAGGCTCTCCAACTGACAGTCCCAGCTGAGCCCAACCTTCCAGGCACCCCCATACTAAGGCCATTCTGGGTACTCCAGACAAGCCCAGCCAGCAGCTAGCAGTCCTGGGCAGTCTCAGTCAACATCACGAGAACTGCTCAGTTTGAACCCTGCCCATGTTCCTGACCCACAGCATCTATGTGATGCAATAAAAAGGCTGTTCTTAAGCCACAAAATCTGGGGTAGTTTGTTACACAACAAAATTGAAACAGGTAGTCCAGGGAAACCTGTAACCCTTTTCATCAGAACATGATTGGCACACCAACTCCCTCCCAGGGTCTGTCACTGTTCCTAACTCACCTTTAGCTTAGTTTTCATCAGGCCTCCAACCATCAACCTCCTACCACCAACAGATGAAACTTGCACTGTGAATAGGAATTGCTGATACTTTTCACAACTCAGAGTGGTTCCTAAAAGAACACAACACAATTATAAAGTATTAAAAGAAAATAATTGTTGTTATTGCTGTTTAGCTACATTCAGCTCTTTGTGACCCCATGGACTGCAGGACTTCTCCCGGAGTTTGCTCAAGTTCATGTCCATTGAGTCACTGATGCTATCTAACCATCTCATCCTGTGCTACACTCTTCTCTGTTTGCCTTCAATCTTTCCCAACATCAGGGTCTTTTCCAATGAGTTGGCAGTTGACAAAAGAAAATATTAGCAACATATTTTTTTTAAGTTGTAAAATACACTTGAAATAAAAGTCGCGTCTGACTTGTTGCAACCCCACGGACTATACAGTCCATGGAATTCTCCAGGCCATAATACTGGAGTGGGTAGCCTTTCTTTCTCTTCTGCAGGGGATCTTCCCAAACCAGGGATCAAACCCAGGTCTCTCGCACTGCAGGCAGATTCTTTACCAGCTGAGCCACCAGGGAAGGCCTGAAATGCACATAAAACCGATTAAACCATTGCTAAGTGGCATTAAGTACATTCACACCGTTGTGCAATCCCTACCACCATACATCTCCAGGACTTTTTAATCTTGCAAACCTGAACCCCACATCCACTAAACAACAACTTCCCATTTCCTTCTCCCCTCAGCCCTGGAAACCACCATTCTACTTTCTGTCTATGAACTGGATTACTTGAGGTAGACCTCATATAAGTGGAATTATACAGTATCTGTCCTTTTGTGTCTGGATTCTTTTACTTAGCCTAATGTCTTCAAGTTTCATCCACGTTGTTGCAAATGGCAGAATTTCCTTCCTTTTTAAGTTCAGTAATATTCCATTGCATGTATATACAGAACTTTTTCTAGTCATTCATCCATTGATAGCCACTTGGGTTGCTTTCACCTTTTGGCTATTATAAATAATGTTGCTATGAATCTGGATGTACGTGTATCTGCTTTCAACCCCCTGAAGTGGAACTGCAGGATCAATATGGTAATTCTTGTTTAGTTTTCAGAGGAACCCCTGTTATTTTTCCATAGCAATTGCATCACGTTTTCATTCCCAGTAGCAGACAACAAGGGTTTCTGCACATTCTCACCAATTCTTATTTTTCAGATATTCATGGGATAATGAATGGAAAGTTGTATCTCACTGGAATTTTGATTTGTATTTTTCTAATGACTAGTGACATTAAACATCTATTCATGTTTTTTTCATGTGCTTATCTTCTTTGGAGAAATGTCTGTCCAAGCCCTTTGCCCACTTTTTAACTGTGTTGTTTGGTTTTCCATCATCGAGATGCAGGAGTTTTTTAAAAAGTCTTTATGTTTACCCCTTATCAATATTATTATCATTTTTATTTTATTTATTGATTTTTGGCCACACTGCTAGCTTTCATTTTCACTAGCTTGTAGGATCTTAATTCACCCACCAGGGATTGAACCCTGGCCTTGGTAATGAAAGCGCTGAGTCCTTACCATCACACCGCTGGGCAACTCCCTTGACCCCTTGTTATATAAATGACTAGTAAACATGTTCTCCAATTTCATAGATTGCCTGTAAGCAATATTAAAAGAGCTAGGGTGAACACAACATTGTAAATCAACCATACTTCAATTAAAGGAAAAAAAAGAGGATCTTCCCTTTGCGATCCAGTGGTTAGGACTCTGTACTTTCACTGCAGTGGACACAGGATCGATCTGTGGCTAGGGAACCAACATCCCAAAGGCCACATGACCTGGCCAAAAAGCAGACCAAAAAGAGAGAGAGCAGGAGCGAGCTGGGAGACAGCTGGGTACTTTCTAAGCATGATATCAACGCAGAAATAATGAAACAGTCAGTGGACTTGTCTACGTAAAAATATGTTGTTAGCCATGATTTAAAAACACCACAAACAAATATATCAAAAGTCAAGTGATGGAAAGCAATTTTTTGCAATATGCAGCAATATATTTTAAATATACAGCAAGTAAAATCCAAGAAGTCCAGTAAACAATAGCTAAACCCCAATAATATCAAACAGGGCAAAAGACACCATATACACTTACAAAAGAGAAATACACTATTCTTTCTACACATGAGAAGCCTTGTGGAAGCAAAGCTGACATGGTGTTTCCATGAAGTCGCAGGCTTAAGGGAAAACACACCTTCAGGCCTGTCAAATTCAGCCCCTCAAATCAATGGACTCCTGAGTGTTGCCTATAAGGTGCTGACTACTTACTGTGAACAACTCTGCCCCTGACTTTTGCAGTGCTGCTGTCTGAAGTCTGGCCACAAGCTCCTAGAAATGATAACCCTGTAAATTGCTGGGTTTTGGTCTGGAACATACCAACTATAAATTCAGTCACCTTGGTAATTTTGCAGTGCTTGGCTTTAATGACCTGTTGTGTTTTTATCTGAATAGCAGGTCATTTTGGGTGTCTCATATTTCTTGCAGGTAAACTTCTTTTCTTACTGCTGTTATCTGAGTCTTCAGTTTGCCCAGAATCAATGAGATGCAGAGTAAAATATCAAGGTACCATTTTCAGCTATAAAATGGGCAAAGTATTTTGCCAAGATATTGTTCAATGCCAGTTGGGTGGGCAGGTAAGCTGGGCCCACCTACGTGACTAACTTCTAAAATATACACTTTAAATCCTGTAATTCTAGTACCTGCAATTCAACAATGGCTATCATCAGGCTGTACATCCTAAAATTAGAAAGAAACAAACACTAAAAGATCATCAACTTGCAAACAGTCAAATACATTTTCTAAGAATATATAATACTCTGGGGTAATGCTCTTGATTTAATGTAAAATGAAAAAAGTGGGATGAGGGTGGGATGAATTGGGTGACTGAGATCGACATATTAATATACATACTGTTGATAATATGCATAAAATAGATAACTCTTGAGAACCTAGTGCACAGCACAGGGAACTCTACTCAGTGCTCTGTGGGGACCTAAATAGGAAGGAAATCCAAAAACAAGCGGATACATGTGTAGCTGATTCACTCTGCTGTACAGCAAAAACTAGCACAGTACTGGAAAGCAGCTAAACCACAAAAAAAATTAATTTAAAACAAAAGTAGAATCATACTGGATGATGGAAATTTGACACTAAAATATGATAAGAAAGCATTTAAATTACCACCCTTTAAGGAAAAAAAGAATTCATTTTAATCTGCTGCCATGTAATAACAGAACACACTAGAACTTCAATTACGTTCTTAAGTTCAATTAAGGTGGAATTATATATAATGTTGTGTTTTAAGGAGAAGGCAATGGCAACCCACTCCAGTACTCTTGCCTGGAAAATCCCGTGGACAGAGGAGCCTGGTGGGCTGTAGTCCATGGGGTCGCTGTGAGTCGGGCACAACTGAGTGACTTCACTTTCACTTTTATGCATTGGAGAAGGAAATGGCAATCCACTCCAGCGTTCTCGCCTGGAGAATCCCAGGGACGGGGGAGCCTGGTGGGCTGCTGTCTATGGGGTCGTGCAGAGTCGGTCACGACTGAAGCGACTTAGCAGCAGCAGCAGCAAGGTGGGTGGAAATGGCAACCCACTCCAGTGTTCTTGCCTGGAGAATCCCTGGGACGGCGGAGCCTGGTGGGCTGCTGTCTATGGGGTCGCACAGAGTCGGACACGACTGAAGTGACTTAGCAGCAGCAAGATGTGTGGATGAGGGAAAGACTCAAGAGGGGGAGAGAAAGAGACCCGGCGTAGTGTGTGAGAATGGGAGAGACAGGCAGATCTAGAAACGGGCAGATGATCAGATGAAATCAGTCATGGACACTGCCTCATATCCTCTCTCTGTCTGTCTCTCTCACACACACTCCAGGCTGTTGTTTCAGAAGGTTTTCTAGCAGAAACCAACAAAGAAAACAGCTATCTGAACCACCAAGAACACAGGCCCTCCTGCAGGTAGGAGCAAGTGAAAGGATGTTCACATCAAATCCCTGTCAGAAGAGCAGGGCCAGGACTTCGCAAAGGACCTCAGAGCTGGCTCAGAAGTTGTAGGGGGCTGTGCACACGCCCCCTCCTCTGGGAGGCAGGGACTCGGGCTCAGGTTACTGAATTATTTATCAGAGCCCTAATTTACAACAAACCAGTTTAAACACATTATAAGGGCGTAAGCAAGCACCGGGAGCACTTACTCAGGGAGTAAGCAAGCACCAGCTGAAAGAAAAGAACAAGCTGTTATTTACAAAGGACGCACACCCACAAGCGCATACTTGTCATGTGATCAGAGAAGCAGTGTACCAGCAAATTAAGCAAATGTCTTCTGCAAAGATAAAAAACAGGAGTAATTGCCCACAGCCGGCCCCAGTGTGAGCCGCTGAGCAAGCGATCCTGGCTTCTGTTGATACAGAACTGGCTCTGCAGAAGGAGCTTTGAAATGTTGGGTCAGGGACTTCCCTGGTGGTCCAGTGGTTAAGACTCCAAGCTTCCACTGCAGGCAACATGAGTTCTATCCCTGGGGCGGGGGGTGGGGGGGACTAGATCCCACATGCCACATGATGCAGCCAAAAGGCAAAAAAAAAAATAAAATAAAAAAATAAAGAAAGAAAAGAAAAGAAATCTGGGTCAGGCACTGTCTCTTATACACATCTGGACTTGTCTACGTAAAAATATGTTGTTAGCCATGATTTAAAAACACCACAAACAAATATATCAAAAGTCAAGTGATGGAAAGCAATTTTTTGCAATATGCAGCAATATATTTTAAATATACAGCAAGTAAAATCCAAGAAGTCCAGTAAACAATAGCTAAACCCCAATAATATCAAACAGGGCAAAAGACACCATATACACTTACAAAAGAGAAATACACTATTCTTTCTACACATGAGAAGCCTTGTGGAAGCAAAGCTGACATGGTGTTTCCATGAAGTCGCAGGCTTAAGGGAAAACACACCTTCAGGCCTGTCAAATTCAGCCCCTCAAATCAATGGACTCCTGAGTGTTGCCTATAAGGTGCTGACTACTTACTGTGAACAACTCTGCCCCTGACTTTTGCAGTGCTGCTGTCTGAAGTCTGGCCACAAGCTCCTAGAAATGATAACCCTGTAAATTGCTGGGTTTTGGTCTGGAACATACCAACTATAAATTCAGTCACCTTGGTAATTTTGCAGTGCTTGGCTTTAATGACCTGTTGTGTTTTTATCTGAATAGCAGGTCATTTTGGGTGTCTCATATTTCTTGCAGGTAAACTTCTTTTCTTACTGCTGTTATCTGAGTCTTCAGTTTGCCCAGAATCAATGAGATGCAGAGTAAAATATCAAGGTACCATTTTCAGCTATAAAATGGGCAAAGTATTTTGCCAAGATATTGTTCAATGCCAGTTGGGTGGGCAGGTAAGCTGGGCCCACCTACGTGACTAACTTCTAAAATATACACTTTAAATCCTGTAATTCTAGTACCTGCAATTCAACAATGGCTATCATCAGGCTGTACATCCTAAAATTAGAAAGAAACAAACACTAAAAGATCATCAACTTGCAAACAGTCAAATACATTTTCTAAGAATATATAATACTCTGGGGTAATGCTCTTGATTTAATGTAAAATGAAAAAAGTGGGATGAGGGTGGGATGAATTGGGTGACTGAGATCGACATATTAATATACATACTGTTGATAATATGCATAAAATAGATAACTCTTGAGAACCTAGTGCACAGCACAGGGAACTCTACTCAGTGCTCTGTGGGGACCTAAATAGGAAGGAAATCCAAAAACAAGCGGATACATGTGTAGCTGATTCACTCTGCTGTACAGCAAAAACTAGCACAGTACTGGAAAGCAGCTAAACCACAAAAAAAATTAATTTAAAACAAAAGTAGAATCATACTGGATGATGGAAATTTGACACTAAAATATGATAAGAAAGCATTTAAATTACCACCCTTTAAGGAAAAAAAGAATTCATTTTAATCTGCTGCCATGTAATAACAGAACACACTAGAACTTCAATTACGTTCTTAAGTTCAATTAAGGTGGAATTATATATAATGTTGTGTTTTAAGGAGAAGGCAATGGCAACCCACTCCAGTACTCTTGCCTGGAAAATCCCGTGGACAGAGGAGCCTGGTGGGCTGTAGTCCATGGGGTCGCTGTGAGTCGGGCACAACTGAGTGACTTCACTTTCACTTTTATGCATTGGAGAAGGAAATGGCAATCCACTCCAGCGTTCTCGCCTGGAGAATCCCAGGGACGGGGGAGCCTGGTGGGCTGCTGTCTATGGGGTCGTGCAGAGTCGGTCACGACTGAAGCGACTTAGCAGCAGCAGCAGCAAGGTGGGTGGAAATGGCAACCCACTCCAGTGTTCTTGCCTGGAGAATCCCTGGGACGGCGGAGCCTGGTGGGCTGCTGTCTATGGGGTCGCACAGAGTCGGACACGACTGAAGTGACTTAGCAGCAGCAAGATGTGTGGATGAGGGAAAGACTCAAGAGGGGGAGAGAAAGAGACCCGGCGTAGTGTGTGAGAATGGGAGAGACAGGCAGATCTAGAAACGGGCAGATGATCAGATGAAATCAGTCATGGACACTGCCTCATATCCTCTCTCTGTCTGTCTCTCTCACACACACTCCAGGCTGTTGTTTCAGAAGGTTTTCTAGCAGAAACCAACAAAGAAAACAGCTATCTGAACCACCAAGAACACAGGCCCTCCTGCAGGTAGGAGCAAGTGAAAGGATGTTCACATCAAATCCCTGTCAGAAGAGCAGGGCCAGGACTTCGCAAAGGACCTCAGAGCTGGCTCAGAAGTTGTAGGGGGCTGTGCACACGCCCCCTCCTCTGGGAGGCAGGGACTCGGGCTCAGGTTACTGAATTATTTATCAGAGCCCTAATTTACAACAAACCAGTTTAAACACATTATAAGGGCGTAAGCAAGCACCGGGAGCACTTACTCAGGGAGTAAGCAAGCACCAGCTGAAAGAAAAGAACAAGCTGTTATTTACAAAGGACGCACACCCACAAGCGCATACTTGTCATGTGATCAGAGAAGCAGTGTACCAGCAAATTAAGCAAATGTCTTCTGCAAAGATAAAAAACAGGAGTAATTGCCCACAGCCGGCCCCAGTGTGAGCCGCTGAGCAAGCGATCCTGGCTTCTGTTGATACAGAACTGGCTCTGCAGAAGGAGCTTTGAAATGTTGGGTCAGGGACTTCCCTGGTGGTCCAGTGGTTAAGACTCCAAGCTTCCACTGCAGGCAACATGAGTTCTATCCCTGGGGCGGGGGGTGGGGGGGACTAGATCCCACATGCCACATGATGCAGCCAAAAGGCAAAAAAAAAAAAAAAAAAAAAGAAAGAAAGAAAGAAAAGAAAAGAAATCTGGGTCAGGCAAGGTCTGTCCTCTCTCAAAAGCAGACTCGTACTTGGAAATGGCAATCCACTCCAGGACTATTGCCTGGAAAATCCCATGGACAGAGGAGCCTGGTAGGCTACAGTCCATGGAGTTGCAAAGAGTCGGACACGACTGAGCGACTTCACTTCACTTCACTTCACTTCATACTTTGCATTGCCTGGGTTTGGGAACTCCTGACTGCATGAAAACCCTCCAAGGAGTCTGTTTTAAGTAATAGGGACCATCTCAGAGCTGTAATTAGCAAAGTGTCACCAACACAAGAGATTTAGCACTGGCTGCCTGAAAAATAAAGCAGGGTTCCTTGGTGCAGTATGAGAGAAGCAGGTCAGGTTAGCAGCTTAGCAACTCAGTCACCCCTGGAGAGAACCCAAGAAGCGATCCGACACCCATGAGTGCCCTGCTGGGTGTATATTTCAGGGAGCTGGGGCCTTTGATTCTTGCATGGCCACACCTTCCAATAAGTCACGGCAGCCCAAGCTCTCAGGCTGCAAATAATGTAACAGAAGATTCAAAAGGACCTCCCCACAGAACTTGCCTGGAGAAACAGTGGTTAAGACTCTGAGCTCCCAACACAGGGGACCCGGGTTTGATCCCTGGCCAGGGAACTAAGATCCCACATGTCACAGTGAGGATTCCTCAGGCCATAACTAAGACCTGGCACAGCCAAACAAATAAATATTTTCAAGGGGGAGAACCTTGCCCAGTTGGTGGTACGTATATAAGTTGTGGTACGTATATTGAACTCAACCAAAAAAAGAACAAAATAACACCATTTGCAGCAACGTGCATAAGCACAGAGATGATACCACTAAGTGAAGCAAGTCAGGAAGAGAAAGACAAATTTCACAGAATACCACTTATGGTTGTTCAGTCACTGAGTCGTGTCTGATTCTTGTGCGACCCCATGAACTGTAGCCCGCCAGGCTCTTCTGTCCATGGGATTTCCCAGACAAGAATACTGGCGTGGATTGCCATTTCCTTCTCCAAGGAATCTTCCCAACCCAGGGATCGAACCCGGATCTTCTGCATTGACAGACGGATTCTTTACCACTGAGCCACCAGGGAAGCCCTCTTGATGCACAGACATGTAGAATCTAAAAGAGGACACAAATGAGCTCATCTGTGGAACAGAAACAGTCTCACGGACTGAGAACAGAATGGTGGTTGCCAAGGGGGAGAGGTTTGAGGGAGGGATGGAGCGGCGAGGTTGCCGTTAGCAGGTGTAAGCTTTTCTATATAGAAAAGACAAACAACAAGGCCCTACTGTATAGCACGGGGAACTATATTCAGTATCCTGTGATAAACCATAATGGAAAGGATATGTGTTGCTTCCTGTTTTCTGGCTGCACCTTGAGGCATGCAGGATCTTAGTTCCCCAACCAGGGATCGAGCCCATGGCCCCTGCACTGGGAGTGCAAAGGCTTAGCCACTGGTCTACCAAGGGATTCTCAGAAAAGAACATGTTTAAAAAGAATGTATATATATGACTTCCCTGCTGGTCCAGTGCTTAAGATTCCTCACTTCCAATGCAGGGGACTCGGTCAGGGAATGAACCAAAAGAAAAAAAAAAGGCACAGAAAAAAAAAAAAAAAGAATGTGTATGTGTGGGTGTGTGGTGGTGGGGCTGGGCTTCCCTGGTGGCTCAGACAGTAAAAAATCCGCCTGCAGTGTGGAAGAGCTAGGTTTGATCCCTGGGTTTGGAAGATCCTCTGGAGGAGAGCATGGCAACCCACTCCAGTATTCTTGCTGGGAGAATCTCCATGGACAGAGGAGCCTGGGGGGCTATAGTCCATGGGGGTTGCAAAGAGTTGGACACGACTGAGCGACTAAGCATAGCACACACACACACACACACACACACACACATTAATATTAAAATGAGTGACTCTGCCATACAGCTGAATTAACGTATTATATAAATTAACTACTTCAATTTAAAAAAAATAAGAGGACCTCACGCACACATCTGTGCGTTGGATAATGGCAGGATGCACAGGAGAGAATTAGCTTCCTTCCCCCTTCCCTCCTGTTTCCTTTAACTCAGAAAAGTGGCCCCAGCACCAGCACTGGGGTGCAGCTGCGACACTATCTGAGACAAATGTAGGGCAGGACTGCAAGTGACAAGATGTAGACTACACCCTGGAAAGGGGCGAAACCTTTTACGGACATGTAAGGTAGAGCTGCACCCCTGCCTGGACCTTTGAGCCACCCGGTCATCGTAGCCATGAGATCATAACAATATGGCAGGGCGCATGGAAGCCTGCGCATGGAAGGAAACCACAGGGAGAAGAAGGCAGGGAAATAGATGTGACAGCTTGTTGCTGCCGGAGCTTCCTTAGCAAAGATCAGGATTGGGTTTCTTTTTAAAGAGAGACAAATCCTGGTATCTACCCAAGATGTTTGTTCCTATTGTCTTTAATCTGGTGGCAGGAGCAGGAAAGAAATCAGTTTGGGGTAAATACTGCTTCAAGCAGTAGCCGTTCCTTGTAGAGCGAGTTTGGACACTGGATGCTGAAAATGGACCAAGAAAACCCAGCACGTCCTTGGCAGCACACCCAGAACGGGGGCTTCAGCTGTGTTTTCTCT
>SJYW01031751.1:116027-138910 GCA_006410735.1 Raphicerus campestris | reverse complement strand
CACACACACACACACACACACACACACATATTAATATTAAAATGAGTGACTCTGCCATACAGCTGAATTAACGTATTATATAAATTAACTACTTCAATTTAAAAAAAATAAGAGGACCTCACGCACACATCTGTGCGTTGGATAATGGCAGGATGCACAGGAGAGAATTAGCTTCCTTCCCCCTTCCCTCCTGTTTCCTTTAACTCAGAAAAGTGGCCCCAGCACCAGCACTGGGGTGCAGCTGCGACACTATCTGAGACAAATGTAGGGCAGGACTGCAAGTGACAAGATGTAGACTACACCCTGGAAAGGGGCGAAACCTTTTACGGACATGTAAGGTAGAGCTGCACCCCTGCCTGGACCTTTGAGCCACCCGGTCATCGTAGCCATGAGATCATAACAATATGGCAGGGCGCATGGAAGCCTGCGCATGGAAGGAAACCACAGGGAGAAGAAGGCAGGGAAATAGATGTGACAGCTTGTTGCTGCCGGAGCTTCCTTAGCAAAGATCAGGATTGGGTTTCTTTTTAAAGAGAGACAAATCCTGGTATCTACCCAAGATGTTTGTTCCTATTGTCTTTAATCTGGTGGCAGGAGCAGGAAAGAAATCAGTTTGGGGTAAATACTGCTTCAAGCAGTAGCCGTTCCTTGTAGAGCGAGTTTGGACACTGGATGCTGAAAATGGACCAAGAAAACCCAGCACGTCCTTGGCAGCACACCCAGAACGGGGGCTTCAGCTGTGTTTTCTCTCTTTTTTTTTTTTTTGGCTGCACCGTGCTGCAGGCAGGATCTTCGTTCTTCAAACGGGGATGGAAACTGCGCCCCCTGCAGTGCAAGCGCGGATTCTTACCCGCTGGACCGCCAGCGGCCCAGTTGTTTTCTTAGAAACACAGACAATTTTGTCAGCAGAGCTCTGAAAACCATTAAGCTGAGACCTCAGAGAGCAGAAGGTGAAACTGGCCATCTCACTCCAGTTCCTTAGAAAATGGACACGCAAGTCCCTCCCTGAGAGCTGTCCAGCTGGTCTTGTTAAACAGAGCTGCAAACCCTTACGATGTGTAGACCAGGGACTTCCCTGGTGCGTCAGCGGTTAAGAATCCGCCTGCCAATGCGGAGAACACGGGTTCCATCCCTAGTTCCAGAAGATCCCACAAGCCGAGGAGCAACTAAGCCCGTGTGCCACAACTCCTGAAGCGCATGTGCTCACGCTCTGCAACAAGAGAAGCCACTGCAAGAAGAAGCCCGCGCACCGCAAGCAGAGTAGCCTCTGCTCACCGCAAGCAGAGAAAGCTGCAGCACAGCAAAGAAGATCCTGCACAGCCATAGACCTTAAAAAGAAAAAAGATAAGTAGTACAAATATTCCTCTTTGCAGTTCTGTTTCCCAAGACCACCTGGACAGCTCTCGGGGAGGGACTTGCACGTCCATTTTCTAAGGAATCGGAGTGAGATGGCCACTTTCACCTTCTGCTCTCTGAGTTCTCATCTTAGTGGGTTTCAGAGCTCTGCTGACAAAGATGGTCGGTGTTTCTAACAAATAAGTTGAGGTTGCTTTTAAAAGACATCTATATCAGGGCTTCGCAGGCTGGCAGTCACCAGAATCACTCCGGGAGTCTGGGACGTGCTGGAGACCAGTGACTCTGAATCTCTCAAAATCAATGTTTGAAAAGCCTTCCAGGTGGTTTCAGTATGGACGCAGGGTGAGAAACAGTGGTGGAGAGGGACTTACCTCCTGGTCCAGTGGCGGACTCCATGCTCCTAATGCGGGGGACCTGGGCTCAATCCCTGGCCTGGGAACTAGATGCCACAAGCTGCAAGGAAGATAGAAGATCCCAGGCACCAAAAGAAAGATCTGCCGCAGCCAAATAAATAGATATTAAAAAGAAAGAAATAGCGGAGAACTGTGATTTTATAACTTCAGTGGGCATACACCTCACTGGGGATTTCCTGAGACGGGAGTTTCATTCTGGTAGGTCTGGGAGGAATGAAAGTCTGCATGTCTAATGAGCCTAAGAGATGGAGATGCTATGAACCCCAGGCTACACATAGGATGCCAAGGGTCTCTAGAGCTACCTTGTCAATTATGGGCATTGAACTAAGAATTCTCATCAATAAAGTACAATTCAAAGCCAGGGATAAACCTGTGCAACATTTTGGGCAAAACCACTTTTCTTATCATGTGTGGGAGAAGATGGAGATAAGCAATCAGATTAGATTGAGCAGAAATCAGAACAATTTTCCGTATCAGTTGCGTTTTTCTGTAAACATGACTTCAACTGATGAATCAGTAAACAAAATGTGGCATATCCTTACACTGGAATGTTATTTGGCCATAAAAAGGAATGAAATCTTGATACATACTACATGGATAACCCTTGAAAATATTATGCTGGGAATTCCCTGGTGGTCCAGTGGTTCACGGCCCAGGGCATGGGTTCCATCCCTGATCAGGAACTAGGATCCCACAAGCCACACAGTGCAGTGAAAAAGAAAAAATGCTAGCAAAAGAAGTCAACNTCCTGCACAGCCATAGACCTTAAAAAGAAAAAAGATAAGTAGTACAAATATTCCTCTTTGCAGTTCTGTTTCCCAAGACCACCTGGACAGCTCTCGGGGAGGGACTTGCACGTCCATTTTCTAAGGAATCGGAGTGAGATGGCCACTTTCACCTTCTGCTCTCTGAGGTCTCATCTTAGTGGGTTTCAGAGCTCTGCTGACAAAGATGGTCGGTGTTTCTAACAAATAAGTTGAGGTTGCTTTTAAAAGACATCTATATCAGGGCTTCGCAGGCTGGCAGTCACCAGAATCACTCCGGGAGTCTGGGACGTGCTGGAGACCAGTGACTCTGAATCTCTCAAAATCAATGTTTGAAAAGCCTTCCAGGTGGTTTCAGTATGGACGCAGGGTGAGAAACAGTGGTGGAGAGGGACTTACCTCCTGGTCCAGTGGCGGACTCCATGCTCCTAATGCGGGGGACCTGGGCTCAATCCCTGGCCTGGGAACTAGATGCCACAAGCTGCAAGGAAGATAGAAGATCCCAGGCACCAAAAGAAAGATCTGCCGCAGCCAAATAAATAGATATTAAAAAGAAAGAAATAGCGGAGAACTGTGATTTTATAACTTCAGTGGGCATACACCTCACTGGGGATTTCCTGAGACGGGAGTTTCATTCTGGTAGGTCTGGGAGGAATGAAAGTCTGCATGTCTAATGAGCCTAAGAGATGGAGATGCTATGAACCCCAGGCTACACATAGGATGCCAAGGGTCTCTAGAGCTACCTTGTCAATTATGGGCATTGAACTAAGAATTCTCATCAATAAAGTACAATTCAAAGCCAGGGATAAACCTGTGCAACATTTTGGGCAAAACCACTTTTCTTATCATGTGTGGGAGAAGATGGAGATAAGCAATCAGATTAGATTGAGCAGAAATCAGAACAATTTTCCGTATCAGTTGCGTTTTTCTGTAAACATGACTTCAACTGATGAATCAGTAAACAAAATGTGGCATATCCTTACACTGGAATGTTATTTGGCCATAAAAAGGAACGAAATCTTGATACATACTACATGGATAACCCTTGAAAATATTATGCTGGGAATTCCCTGGTGGTCCAGTGGTTCACGGCCCAGGGCATGGGTTCCATCCCTGATCAGGAACTAGGATCCCACAAGCCACACAGTGCAGTGAAAAAGAAAAAATGCTAGCAAAAGAAGTCAATCACAAAAACCACATATTATATATCCTATTTACATGAAATGCTCAAAATTGGCATATTTATAGAGACAGAAAACAAAATAAGTGGTGGCTTGGTGCTAGAGAAATAGGGGGAAAGGAGAGCTAGCTGATGGCAATGGAGTTTCTTTATGAGGTCATGAAAATATTCTAAATATTTGTGAAATATTCTACAATTGACTACTAAAAAACCATTGAATTATACACTTTAAATGTATAGTTGTATGATATGTGAACTCAGTAAAGCTGTCAAGAAATTACTGAAAGATCTCTGCAGTGCATATAAGCAACCGAATATACAAAAAGTATAAAATATTATTATATATGACATATATTATTTTCTTCACATACAATCTTCATTATATAGATATATTCTATATAGAATATAAATACAAAGATGATACAAAGACTTACAGGAGCAAGTCTATTTAAAAAAAAAAAGGCAAACAATGATAGGAAAACAGAGGATATGCACAGACAATTTACAAAACAGGGACCCAGAAGGCCAATATACACATGGAAGGAGGTTCCACTTCTTTGGAAGTCAAGGAAATAAACACTAATATATCAACCAGATATCAATTTAGACCCACTGAGTTGGAAAAAGAACTGCAAAAATTAGTATGATGACACTCTATGTGCATGCTAAGTCACTTTAGTGTGTCTGACTCTGTGACCCTATGGACTGTAGCCTGTCAGGCTATATTCTCCCATTATTTTCCATATTAGTAGAAAACTTCAACAACTTATATGCCACCACTAGAGAAACAGATAACTTTATTGGGGTTTATTCATATCATGGAAAATTAGCACTTAAAAATAAATGAATTTGAGCTACCATATGTAATATAATATTTAAAATATGATTCACCACCGCAATGAGAAGCCCATGTACTGAACTAGAGAGTAGCCCCCGCTCACCGCAACTAGAGAAAAGCCTGTGCAGCAACAAAGACCCAGCACAGCCAAAAATAAATGAATAAATAAAATTATTTAAAAAACAAATGTGTTGATGTATGGCAGAAACCAACACAATACTGTGACTGTCCTTCAATTAAAAACAAATTGAGAAAAAATAAAATAAAAAGTTCCTTCAAAAAAAATGAAATGACTCATGTTATCTCTAGAAATAGTTGAAAGAGAGCAAAGGTACAGGGGAAAGTTAGGTTGGCAATTCGTATGTGGCTTGGACCTGGCACTCCAACACTGCGGCTCTGTTACCGTGGCCAAGCCAGTAACAGGCCACGCCCCATCTGCAGGGGCTGGAGAATTGGCTCATGGCCAAGGAATCGGGGTCACAGTGGAAAGAAAGCAAAATGAAACATGGTGGATTCTCAGGGTGGTCCAGTGGTTAAGACTGTGCACTTCCAATCTCCGGGACATGGACTCAATCCCTGGTCAGGGAACTAAGATCCCACATGCTGCAAAGCCAAAACATTTTTTTAAAAAAGAAAGAAACATGGATTCTGTCCAGGTCTTATCCTGGGCACCTCAGTTTTATTTTGGGGCTATTTGTCCCTGAATCCCTTTTCTCCACACCTCACAGACCACCGTCTTGGTACTCCAACCTTATAAGGGCTTCACCCANTATCAATTTAGACCCACTGAGTTGGAAAAAGAACTGCAAAAATTAGTATGATGACACTCTATGTGCATGCTAAGTCACTTTAGTGTGTCTGACTCTGTGACCCTATGGACTGTAGCCTGTCAGGCTATATTCTCCCATTATTTTCCATATTAGTAGAAAACTTCAACAACTTATATGCCACCACTAGAGAAACAGATAACTTTATTGGGGTTTATTCATATCATGGAAAATTAGCACTTAAAAATAAATGAATTTGAGCTACCATATGTAATATAATATTTAAAATATGATTCACCACCGCAATGAGAAGCCCATGTACTGAACTAGAGAGTAGCCCCCGCTCACCGCAACTAGAGAAAAGCCTGTGCAGCAACAAAGACCCAGCACAGCCAAAAATAAATGAATAAATAAAATTATTTAAAAAACAAATGTGTTGATGTATGGCAGAAACCAACACAATACTGTGACTGTCCTTCAATTAAAAACAAATTGAGAAAAAATAAAATAAAAAGTTCCTTCAAAAAAAATGAAATGACTCATGTTATCTCTAGAAATAGTTGAAAGAGAGCAAAGGTACAGGGGAAAGTTAGGTTGGCAATTCGTATGTGGCTTGGACCTGGCACTCCAACACTGCGGCTCTGTTACCGTGGCCAAGCCAGTAACAGGCCACGCCCCATCTGCAGGGGCTGGAGAATTGGCTCATGGCCAAGGAATCGGGGTCACAGTGGAAAGAAAGCAAAATGAAACATGGTGGATTCTCAGGGTGGTCCAGTGGTTAAGACTGTGCACTTCCAATCTCCGGGACATGGACTCAATCCCTGGTCAGGGAACTAAGATCCCACATGCTGCAAAGCCAAAACATTTTTTTAAAAAAGAAAGAAACATGGATTCTGTCCAGGTCTTATCCTGGGCACCTCAGTTTTATTTTGGGGCTATTTGTCCCTGAATCCCTTTTCTCCACACCTCACAGACCACCGTCTTGGTACTCCAACCTTATAAGGGCTTCACCCAACACCATTCTTATTTTCTTGTCTCCTGGACAACTCCAGGCAGAACAAGCAATTGAAACCAAGTATCAATTTGTCTTTTTCTCCCCAGGTTCTTTCCTTCTTGAGGTTCCGTAATGTGTTCAGGGAACTGTGAGAAGCAAATTATACATGTGATTTGATTTCTCAAGAAACTGGACACTCTACAGACAAAGAAATGGATGCCTGGAGAGATTAAGTAACTTGGTCAGAGACCCGTAGAGCCAGAACTTAAATCTCTACCCAAACACGTCAAGTCTTGAAACGAGGTGTTGACTCCACTTAAGGGCCCAGAAGCTAATTTTTTTTAAGATTTTTTTTTTAATGTGGTCCATTTTAAAAGTCTTTATTGAATCTGTTACAATAGTACTTCTGTTTTGCTTTGGGTTTTTTTTCGCCACCAAGCATGTGAGACCCTAGCTACCAGACCATGGATGAAACTTTTACCCCTGCAATGGAAGTAGAAGTCTTGACCACTGGACCATAAGGGAAGTCCCAGGGGCTAGCTTTTAGAACTTGGTGATTTCTCTTTAAGAAAAAAGAATACAGGGGACTTCCCAGGTGGTGTAGTGGGTAAGAATCTGCCTGCAATTCAGGGGACACAGGTTTGATCCCTGGTGCAGGACGATTCCACATGCCCCAGAGCATCTAAGCCCATGCACCACAACTGCTGAGCCCTCAAGCCACAACTAATGATGGCTGTGTGCCCAGAGGCTGTGCTCTGCACCAAGAGAAGCCATCACAGTGAGACGCCCTTGAACCACAGGGAAGATGAGTCCTGGCTCAACAGAACTACAGGAAGCCCGAGTAGCAATGAAGACCCAGTATAACTAAAAATAAATAACTAAATAAATTAAAAAGAAAAAGACTACATAGACTTCCCTGGTGGTCAAGTGGTTAGGGTGCTACACTTTCGCTGCCAAGGACCCAGGTTCGATCCCTAGTCAGGAAACTAAAATCCCACAAACCTTGCAGTGAGGCAAAAAAAAAAAAAGAATACAAATTTAAGAAAACAAACTTAGGTAGAAGGCACTTGTACAAGTAAGGGTCTTGAAGCTTAAATTTTATTCACTTCTTGATAAAACAGCTTCTAAATGGAAATCACACAATCTCCAAAGATAATGAACCAGCAAACCAGGGAGATTAGAATGCAAAGACATTTTTTTTTCTCTTCGCTATGTACCACCCTCCTTGTTGAAACTTCTCTAAAGCATGGAAGGTCCATCCTCCAGAAGTATTTCTGCAAAGATATTCCTAGAGTCTTTCCTGAAAACAAAAATGCAGGTTATTTTTGCTTTTGCTGGAATGTCGGTGTCAGAATGAGATGGAGAAGAAATCAGACATTTAATGAAGAAGGACTAAGTGGGAGCCCAATGTCAGGGAAGGGAAAGAAATCCAGATACAACAAAATCCAGTCAGGTGTTTAAGCCGATACAGGACAGAGTCAAAAGTAAAGCATACCAACTTACAGTCTGTTTTGAGTTACAACATCAGGATGAAACCTAGATACGGGACAATTGCACAGCACAAACTCAGCTCAGCTTGTAAGAACAGCGTGACCTTCCCAACACTTGACCAAAGAGCCACTGGAACAATAATGCTATTAAAAAAAAAAAAAATGCTGCCAACTGCCTGGGGCAAACTCATTTCCAAAGAGTGACCTCTGGTGGACAGGAGGGTCATCGTTCACTGGAACCAGGAATTTCCTGACAAGCGTGGTAAACCCATTTCAACTTGCGTTTTACAAGTCTTCTGGGATTTTGTTTCAACTTGTGATGTTTTAAACTTTTTATTAATGTTTCTTGTTTCAATAATCCTCATAAACAGGTCACTCACAAGACATATTTTTTATGCTTATATAAACCTTCAGCACCACTATTACAACTGCTAGTAAACAGTTCTTTTAACAAAATTGTGGCTTTGAGTAACAAAACTTCTAAGGAGACACTTCTAAATTCTTTTTTTTTTTCTTTTTTGGCCACACCATGTGGCTTGTGGGGTCTTAGTTCCCCTACCAGGGATTGAACTGGGGTCCCAGCAGTGGAAGCTCAGAGTCCTAACCACTGGACTGCCAGGAATTCCCTAAATTCTTGACAAATACATCATTGTGCATTTCTCAGATTTATTGGTTCTATTTAATTCTCTTTATAAAAGAATCACAAGTATTGGTTATAAAAGTAATCAGGGAATGAAAATGAGGTTAGAACCATAAATTGCAGCCTTCCTTTTAAAGGCTAACTTAGCAGGGTCTATTAAAATACAAAACACAAATCTTTGTGCCAATCATTCCACTTCTAGGACGTTATTCTCTAGATTTACTTACATAAGTGAACAGAGATACACATGTGGGGATACTTACTGAGGCAATGATCATAATTAAAGAAAACAATCTAAGTATTCATCTTTAATAAACTAAGGAATAGTCATATAATTAAACATATGCAGATATTTAAAGGCTATGGGAAATCCATATTTTTTAATATTAAGACTTTTAAAGGAAACTTTAGAACAGTATTATCTTTTAAAATCCCATGCATGAATGAACAAGGGCTTCCCAGGTGGTGCTAGTGGTAAAGAACCTGCCTGCCAAAGCAGGAGATGCAGGAGACTCAGGTTCAATTCTGGGGTTGGGAAGATCCCCTGGAGTAGGAAGTGGCACCCCACTGGAGGCTTCTTGCCTGGAAGAGTCCATGGACAGAGGAGCCTGGCGGGCTACAGTTCACGGGGCCGAAAGAGTCAGACACGACGAAGTGACTGAACACAGCACACACACATGTATGAACACAGCATATTTATGCAAATTTGCAGAAATAATTATTGAGTGATTGCAGCTTTGATCTTTCCAATCACTGATTTTGCTTCACTATGAACAACCATTACTGAAAGGAGATGACATAACCTTAAAGTTAAGGACACAAACTCTGGGGACTTCTCTGCTGGTTCAGTGGGTTAAGACTCCACATTCTCAATGGAGGAGGCACAGGTTTGATCCCTGTTCAGGGAACTAAGATCACTTGCCCCTTGAAGCAACAACAAAAAACCCCACAAACTCTGAAGGCAACCTGCCTGAGTTCAAATCCTGGTTTTATCAACTACAGTCTATTAGGTAAGTTCTTTAGCCTCTTTGTGCCTTAGCTTTCCCATCTGTATATGGGCTGATAAATTTTGAGGATTAAATTAATTCATATATACAAAGCTCAGGCTTCCCAGGAGGCACTAGTGGTAGAAAAATAAAATAAAATCCTTCTGCTAAAGCAGGAAACACAAGACCTGGGTTCAGTCCCTGGGTTGGGAAGATCCCCTGGAGTGGGAAATGGCAACCGACTCCAGTATTCTTGCCTGGAACATTCCATGGACAGAAGAGCCTGGTGGCTATAATCCATGGGGTTGCACAGAGTCAGACACGACTGAGTGCACACACACAGTGCTCAAGGTACCACAGTAGTAAAGCTAAAAGTACTTTACCACTAGTATTTTAACATACAATTTTTAAAATTAAATGTTCATATATTCAGGGAAATTGGGTGGTCCTAGGAGCCTGGTAGGCTGCAGTCCATGGGGTAGCTAAGAGTCAGACACGACTGAGCATCTTCACTTTCACTTTTCACTTTCATGCATTGGAGAAGGAAATGGCAACTCACTCCAGTGTTCCTGCCTGGAGAATCCCAGGGACGGGGGAGTCTGGTGGGCTGCCGTCTCTGGGGTCACACAGAGTCGGACGCGACTGAAGCGACTTAGTAGCAGCAGCAGCAGGAATTTTCTGTACTATCTTTGCAACTTCCTGTGAATCTATTGTACGGAGAAGGCAATGGCAACATTGATAAAATTATTTCAAAATAAAGGTTTTTTAAAAGTTGCTTAAAAGAAGCAGCTGATGTAAAAGATGGTCAAGACATAATGTTAACTGAAAAAAAACCAAGATGCATAGTAATCCCTATTTTGTGTAGAAAAATGGGAAGGGGAATAAGTATACATTTGCTTACGTAAAATGAAATTCTAGAATAGCACATCAGGAATAAATAACAGTGGCTACTAAGGAAGTGGGCAGATGGACTTTAATTTGAAATGAAGTGACTGTTTCCCAAATATTATTTTAAAATAAGAGCAGTAACAATAAAGAATCACAAATAACACTTCCATCAAAGCATAAAAGCATTTCCATTTCCAACAAATTGAATAATATCAATTTGACAAATCACAAGTACAATGATGAAGTATTCTTCCAATGGGCTCATTTGCACTCAACATGTTAAAATTCAAAGACTTTTTTTGCCGTTAGTTTTGTGTTTTTGGTTTCAGGAGGTTTTTTTTATTATTAATTTTCACAATTTTACAATGCTGTGTTAGTCTCTGCTGTACAGAAATTGAATCAGCTATATGTTCGATCCCCTTTTTTGGATTTCCTTCCCATTTAGGTGACTACTGATGCATGAGCAGAGTTCCCTGAACTATACAGTAGGTTCTCATTAGCTCTCTATTTTATACACAGTATCAGTCATTCCTTACTTTTTGAAGGGAGTTGAAGTCACTCTTTCAGCTTCAGCTACACAAGGGTTTTGGAGTTGACAGCTGGCGTGTAGACTGAGTAAAAATCTAACGACTGAGCGACTGAACTGAACAGAATGACACTTCTAATTGGAAGCTTCTGAATTGAGGAAGATAACTTAAGGAGACTCTAGCATAAGAAGCACATGTCGAAGACTTAGCTGGGTGGTCCAGTAGTTAGCACTTAGGCTTTCACTACGGTGGGCCCAGGTTCAGTCCTTGGTCGTGGAACTAAGATCTTGCAAGCTACAGGTCAGTTCAGTTCAGCCACTCAGTCATGTCCGACTCTTTGAGACCACATGAACTGCAGCACACCAGGCCTCCCTGTCCATCACCAACTCCCAGAGTCCACCCAAACCCATGTCCATTGAGTCGGTNTGAACAAAAGTACAGCCTGACAAAAGGCGTCACACCATGGTAGCTACAGAAGAACACCGCAGGAACATCCAAGGTGAGTCCTCGGCTTTCTGCCACCGCTGTGCCTTTACCAAAGTACATTCTGGTAGCTAATGAGGAGAAGAGAGGCTAAAAGTGCAGAAAACTGCAATGAGTGGAATATATAAATGAGTGGATTACTGAATTAAAATACGTAATTACTTAAAAAAAAAAAGACCAACCTACAATTGAAGTAGTTAATTATGCTGGCCTGAGACAGTGTTTAAGCTACAGTATGTTGACCTGTGAACCCCCTCACTCATCTACTCTGCCCTGTTAATGTTGTTACATTTAACCTTGAGAATGAGAAAAAGAAATCCTTTGGTGAAACTCAAAACTTTTAGCTGCGATAGTTCCAATCTTGTATGCTACCACGGTGGGAAGATTTCAAAAGTGATTTTTAAAAAGGGCCTTTAATTTTAGTTCATAGAAACCTCCATAGAATGAGAAAGGAACACACACTCACATGGTCACACATGTGCGTCTAGATGTTGCCCGGTAACATCTTAGCCAGTAAACTTCATCTTGCAATTCAAAAGTGAACCTGGTAAAAACTCATACACATCCATGATGAGATGACAGTCAAGCATACATCTTTGTTGCCAAGGCCTGGTTTCCACCAATCTAAATGTCTGATACGAAAGGCTGGCCGTTTCCTGATAGGTTGCGTGATTCACTCTATATATGCTCTGGATGGCTCTGGAGACAAGACAACATCTCTTGAACGGGCCGGCCTTCATAGCAGATCTGGTACACTGCAGTGAACAACGGGAACCTGGTTGGGGGAAGGAGGATGGGAAAAGACAAGTNTCACTCTATATATGCTCTGGATGGCTCTGGAGACAAGACAACATCTCTTGAACGGGCCGGCCTTCATAGCAGATCTGGTACACTGCAGTGAACAACGGGAACCTGGTTGGGGGAAGGAGGATGGGAAAAGACAAGTTAAGCCATCTGGTCTACCTCACAGAGCCAACCATTCTTTCTGTCCTGCCTAACAGACTGCAGACTAGCATGCTACTATTGGAAAACAAAGCACCCTCCTCACATCCCTTCCTTATGTGGTCTGCAGGGAGCCTCTACACCGTGGCTGTAAGAACCTGGTACAACCTAAACCATCCTCTGGTTGCTTGGAGTATGCTGTCTACAGACCCGTCCCGGGGTACTCTTTACAGGGTGATCTGTGGTCACCGACATCAAGAGTTGTGGCTCAGGCTCTTGACCAAATCTGGAATGGATTCAGGTTTATGTCACTATTTTAAAAGATTGGAGAATAAATTTTAAACTGTAGGGAGGTACTGCTCTCGCTTCTCTTAAACGAATCATCCAAGGATGGAGACGAGGCAGCCCACACAGCACCATAAATAATGGAGGCCTGGAACACTCCCACAAGAATCAACAAGGGGACTCATGATTAGTAAAATGCTGATCTCACGTGGGAGGTGGAATTTATTCTGCTGTTTCTTCTAAGATGTGAACACAGGTATAAATGACAGTTTGAAATGGATGAGGGAATGAAGGAGTGGGCTAATAATCCACTATAAGAAAAGGTAACATTATTCCAGGGTACTGCTAGCTCACTCAGTAAGTATTTATTTTTTTAATGCAGAAATCACTAAGGAAATAACTAAGTAATATCAACAGGCTTTCAAACCCATACACACTGCCTAAAGTGAGCTTGAAAGAATCACAAGAATCTTAAAAACCATTCTGAAAGTTATCTAGTTAAGCATTCTACAGTGATAACATGATTTAAGAATAGGAAACAGTGCCGATAGGTTACATGCCTTTATGACAGTCTGTCACTGTGGGTTTTTTAAGGTGCAGAATGTTCTGGCATTTTTCAGAGTCAGCTAGACTTAATAAAATCTTTGATTTCACAGCCTATTAACTTTGGGCAAGTTTCACAACCCCTCTGTCCCTTTGCTCATCTGCAGAATGGGACTGGACACTCAGGATTGTTGTATTAAGTGACTTAACGTGTGAGGTGGAAAATACGACACTTGATACATGATGGGTGTAATAAACAGCAGCTTGTAAATGCAGCCACATCGCAGCCAAGCGTTCTAGATTATCCGAGAGAACAGGGCCCAAGCCTAGTTTTGTTCACCTCTGCATCCAAATGGCCTGGCCTAGTGCAGGCAAGAGGCAGGTGCTGAGTGAGTGTTTGATGATGAATTTTTGTGAATGGGAGTTAATGCCAGGCGATTTTAACTCCTTCCTTTGTCCTTCCATGACTTAACTTCCCTGTTCCTACGATGATAACAATTTGCATGTTCCTCAAGCAGAGTGGCAAGTAATGAGTGCCACCCAAAATCATTCCCAACCCCCTTCTCGCCTTACTGAAATTGGAAATACCCTATCTCAGCCTTTCTTTCACACCAGAATTGGCCAAGTAAGCAAGTTCGAGCCAGCAAGACAGAATACATCTGGGAGGGTTTCTGGGGAAGATCTTTCTCTCCTTGAGAGGCACTGGACAAAAATATCTGCTAGACCGCCCTTGCTCCATGCTGCTGAGTACAGTTGTGAGTATGTGATGCCTGGAGCTGCTGTCGCCACCTTGAGGCTTTAAGGAATGGCCAACAGGATCACTAAGATTCTAACCCAGAGACACGGAGACAACACCAATAACATCTACCTCTGGAATCTGTTATGTGAGAAAAATAGCCATATTGTTCAAGGTGTTTTAATTGGCTGTTGCTCATGAAGCCAAAAGTACTCCCAATTTTCAAAACTAGCATTTTCAAAATGTGTTCTGCAGATGAGATAATGACAAGTGATAAAGGGTGTGTGGGGGGGTACATTTCTATTGACAAGTAACTTGTTTAACCTCACAACCACACTATAAGGTAGATAATATTATCCCTATTCTATATATGAGGAAACTGAGGCAGAGTTTCTGACTTTTCTAGCTAACACTAAACCACTAGGCTATAACGCTCATCTAAATGCTATTTTCTATCATTTAAAATGTTATGGGCTTTCCAGGTGGTCCAGGGGTTAGGAACCTGCCTTGTAACGTAAGGGACACTGGTTCAATCCCTGGTCTGGAAGGATCCCACATGCTCTGGAGCACCTAAGCCTCTGCACCACAACTCTGGAGCCAGCACTCCAGAGCCCTTGAGTGACAGCTACTGAGCCCAAGTGCTACAGTGACTGTCGCCCGTGCACCTAAAGCCTGTGCTCTGCAACAAGAGACGCCACCTCAAGCACAAGCCGAGCACCCCAACGGAGAGTAGCCCCTGTGTGCAACAACTAGAAAAAGCCTGCATGTAGCAGTGAAGCCCCACCGCAGCGCAAGAGTAAAATCTTTTTTTTTTTTTAAAGGACTTATTTCAGGCCCACATGACATCCAAAAATAAAAGACTATAAAGCCAATTAGATCAGTTGAGGAACTCTCCAAAGAAGGTTAAAAAGTGGAAGGAGGACATGGAAACCATTAACAGAACGAAGATAGCCTACTGGATGGGAGAACATATTTGCAAATGATATAACTAGCTCATACAACTCAACAGCAAGAAACAAACAACATGATTACAAAATGGGCATAAGAACAGAATAGATATTCTTCCCAAGAGGAAATCCAGATGGCCAACAGGCACAGGAAAAGATGTTCAACATCACTAATCATCAGAGAAATGCAAGTCAAAAGGGACATAACCTCCCAGCTGTCAGAATGGCCAGCATGAAAAAGAACACAAATAACTAATGTTGGCAAGAATGTGGAGAAAAGGGAACCTTACTACACCATTAGTGGGAATGTAAACTGNAAACAACATGATTACAAAATGGGCATAAGAACAGAATAGATATTCTTCCCAAGAGGAAATCCAGATGGCCAACAGGCACAGAAAAAGATGTTCAACATCACTAATCATCAGAGAAATGCAAGTCAAAAGGGACATAACCTCCCAGCTGTCAGAATAGCCAGCATGAAAAAGAACACAAATAACTAATGTTGGCAAGAATGTGGAGAAAAGGGAACCTTACTACACCGTTAGTGGGAATGTAAACTGGTGTACCATTGTGGAAAACAGTACAGGTGTTTCTCAAAACACTAAAAATAGAACTGCCTTATGTCCCAACAATCCCACTCCTGGGCATATATCTGAAAAAAATAAAAGCACTAATTTGAAAAAGTATGTGCACCCCAATATTCATAGCAGCATTATTTACAATTGCTAAAATATGGAAGCAACCTAAACAGCCATCAACAGATGAATGGATAAAGAAGATTTGGTACACAGAAACAATGGAATACTACTCGGCCACAAAAAAGAATATTAATGAATATAACCAAAAAGATGCAGACTCACATATAAAGAAGAAATTAATGGTTACCAGTGGGGAGAGGGAAGTAGGGAGGGGCAAGATAGAGGTAGAAGAATGGGGTGTACAAACTGTTATGAATTCAATAAGCCACATGGATATATTTTGCAACATGAGAAATATAGCCAATGTTTTATAATAACTGTAAATGGAGTATAAACTTTAAAAGTTGTTAATCATTATATTGTATACTTTTAACATATAATGTTGCATAGCAACTATACTTCCAAAAAATAAACTAGTTTAAAGAAAAAGTGAAGGTCTTCCCTAGAGGTCCAGTGGTTAAGACTACACACTCCCGCGCAGGGGGCCTGGGTTTGAACCCTGGTCAAGTAACTAGATCCCACATGCTGCAACTAAAGATCCCTAAAGCTCCCACATGCTGCAACTGAGAGCTGGCATAGCTAAACAAAAAAAAAATTTTTTTTAATAACAAAAAGTGAAAGGAGGACCAAAGACGATGTTTGATTAAAAAATGGACATAAACCTATCAATCAAGTATCCCACTAGTGGAGACCGAGGGCTTAGACGTTTCAGGCCTCGACAAGGCAGAGACGTATGTGTGTTAGTCGCTCAGTCGTGTCTGACTCTTTGTGACCCCATGGACCGTCAGGCTCCTCTGACCACGGAATTCTCCAGGCAAAAATACTGGACTGGGTTGCCATTTACTTCTCCAGGGGATCTTCCAGACCTAGGGATTGAACCTAGGACTTCTGCATTGCAGACAGATTCTTTACCATCTGAGACATCCTTAAGGCACAGAGATGTATGCTGCTGCTAAGTCGCTTCAGTAGTGTCCGACTCTGTGCAACCCCATAGATGGCAGCCCACCAGATGGCAGCCCACCAGGCTCCCCCGTCCCTGGGATTCTCCAGGCAAGAACACTGGAGTGGTTTGCCATTTCCTTCTTCAATGCATGAAAGTGAAAAGTGAAAGTGAAGTTGATCAGTTGTGTCTGACTCTTAGCTACCCCATGGACTGCAGCCTACCAGGCTCCTCTGTCCATGGGATTTTCCAGGCAAGAGTACTGGAGTGGGGTGCCACTGCCTTCTGTATTATATATAAATGAGGCCCCAGCCCTTTACAGCACTGTTACAAGCTGACTGTACCCCAGCCCCCTCAATTCACCTAATGCCCCAGCACCTCAGAATGACTGTATTCAGAGATGGTGCACTTAAAGAGGAAATTAGTGAACAGAGTTCATTAAGATGGGCCTTAAACCAATATGGCTGGTATCCTTATAAGGAGACTGGGACAGACACCAGAAGACATGGGGGTAAGACGCCGTCTACAGGTCGAGGAGAGACACTTCGGAAAGGTCAGTCCTGCAGATAGATATCTGACTTCCAGCCTCTAGAACTGCGAGAAGAAATTTCTGTTGTGTGAGCCACTCTGTCTGAGACATTTTGCCTTGGGAGCCCAAGCAGACAAACGCGCAATACTCACACGTGGTCGTAAAGACAGGCACAAGGACGCTGAAGAGAACACATTTCACGACAGCATTAAAACCCAGACAGCTTTAACATCTATAAAGGGGAGACTGGTTAATAAACAGAGGTTCCCCCACACTGTGGAATGTTCTGCAGACAGTAAATGAGACCTCTGGGTGCAGATGTTGAACAATCTTCCAAACATACCCTGACGTGGAGAAAAGGGACAGAGTAGACTGTGGAGTCTGTCGCTGTTATACCAATGAAAGCACCATGTGCAAAGTTCAACGAACCCTGAGAAAGCGGCTTCTGCCTGCGGTGGGGATCAGGGCCCACTTTTCCGTGTGCGCCTTTTTTATGATTGCAACGTTTTTTTCTCCCAGAAGCGTGGTCCCTCTCCTAGGCTTGAAAAATCAAAGTAAAAGTATAAGCTTAGCAGCAACATATTAGCAGCAATAGTGTCTAAACCAGGGATGTGGCAAACCACGGCCAGAAATACAAGTCTTGCCTGTGACCTGTTTTTGCCCCACCTGCAAGCTAAGAATGATTTTCACACTTTTAAAGGGCTATAAAAGGAAACAAAGACACACAGGCAGAGGCCTGTGTGTGGTCTGCAAAGGTGAAATTTTGTTATGTGATTCTATGCACAAAAAGTTGGCTGACTGCTGCTCTAAACAGTAATTTCAAAGTACGGGAAGTGATTTAAGTCTACAGAGTATGGAAAAGGTTCTCTGAGGACACACCCAGACTGCGTCATGGGCCGTGATGGTTGAGATGCTCATGAAAGGGGTATCCAGGCAGGTCAAACTGCCAGGGAAAGGCACACAAGAGTCTGAGAAAGAGGCACTTGGGGCAAGTGAGGTCCACTTCCACTAAACAGGGCTCATAGGACGTGCTGTTAGAAGCCAAGTTGGTAACTGGACTGAGATACCAACCTAAGGCCTGTGAATTTCATTCTCAAAGAACAGGAGGTCTCTGAGTTAGAGGTAACCACGGCAGTCATCCGGTCTACCAGTTTGAGTTTGTAGATAAAAGGGCATAAAACAGCTAAAAACATGACCTGCCCAAGACCACACAGCTGGCGAGCCGTTAGGCTCCTCAGCACTCTTTCTACAGCAGGAAAGGGAGTAGGAAAGGAAGGAAGACCAGGGTGATGATGGCTGGAACGGCAGAGAAAGAAATTCGGGTAAGAGGTGGCATCAAGTGAGAATGGCAGGACTTAAGCTCTGCCTGAACCACTGAGGGACTCAACATTCAGCCTGGGAGAAGGGTAGGGACCCCAACCCAGCTGCGACCTCATTCAACACAGGCAGGACACGGTCCACTTCTCAGTTCAGTCCAGTCTCTCAGTCGTGTCCAACTCTTTGTGACCCCATGAACCGCAGCACGCCAGGCCTCCCTGTCCATCACCAACTTCTAATCAGTTAGAAGGTCCACTTCTAACCAGAAGGAAATGGGACGTGACTACAGAGAGGCAGGCTTCTCCTGCTTGGTTACATCTGCTTTTACACAGGTAGGTACTGATCCCAGAACACCTGTTCCAGCCTGTATCGTCCTGCAGTTAGAGGGTGCACACAGACTCACACTGGCCAACATGTCAGAATCCTATCAAAGGACTGGACCCTAGCCTCTCCATGTGCTATCCTGGGATCCTAGGGTTCGATCTTGGTTGCACACAGGTGGTACTTTTTCCTTTTAAAGCAGAGTATGGATGGGTACACCTGAAAGGTGAGGAGACGGCAAGGTTCCTCATCGCACCTTAACACAGGGCGCCTCCAGTGTGAGAGTCCTAGGGGACTTGCCCTTCCTTTTTTTCTGAACTGCTTGACATTTCATTAACAAGAGNGTGTGGTCTGCAAAGGTGAAATTTTGTTATGTGATTCTATGCACAAAAAGTTGGCTGACTGCTGCTCTAAACAGTAATTTCAAAGTACGGGAAGTGATTTAAGTCTACAGAGTATGGAAAAGGTTCTCTGAGGACACACCCAGACTGCGTCATGGGCCGTGATGGTTGAGATGCTCATGAAAGGGGTATCCAGGCAGGTCAAACTGCCAGGGAAAGGCACACAAGAGTCTGAGAAAGAGGCACTTGGGGCAAGTGAGGTCCACTTCCACTAAACAGGGCTCATAGGACGTGCTGTTAGAAGCCAAGTTGGTAACTGGACTGAGATACCAACCTAAGGCCTGTGAATTTCATTCTCAAAGAACAGGAGGTCTCTGAGTTAGAGGTAACCACGGCAGTCATCCGGTCTACCAGTTTGAGTTTGTAGATAAAAGGGCATAAAACAGCTAAAAACATGACCTGCCCAAGACCACACAGCTGGCGAGCCATTAGGCTCCTCAGCACTCTTTCTACAGCAGGAAAGGGAGTAGGAAAGGAAGGAAGACCAGGGTGATGATGGCTGGAACGGCAGAGAAAGAAATTCGGGTAAGAGGTGGCATCAAGTGAGAATGGCAGGACTTAAGCTCTGCCTGAACCACTGAGGGACTCAACATTCAGCCTGGGAGAAGGGTAGGGACCCCAACCCAGCTGCGACCTCATTCAACACAGGCAGGACACGGTCCACTTCTCAGTTCAGTCCAGTCTCTCAGTCATGTCCAACTCTTTGTGACCCCATGAACCGCAGCACGCCAGGCCTCCCTGTCCATCACCAACTTCTAATCAGTTAGAAGGTCCACTTCTAACGAAGGAAATGGGACGTGACTACAGAGAGGCAGGCTTCTCCTGCTTGGTTACATCTGCTTTTACACAGGTAGGTACTGATCCCAGAACACCTGTTCCAGCCTGTATCGTCCTGCAGTTAGAGGGTGCACACAGACTCACACTGGCCAACATGTCAGAATCCTATCAAAGGACTGGACCCTAGCCTCTCCATGTGCTATCCTGGGATCCTAGGGTTCGATCTTGGTTGCACACAGGTGGTACTTTTTCCTTTTAAAGCAGAGTATGGATGGGTACACCTGAAAGGTGAGGAGACGGCAAGGTTCCTCATCGCACCTTAACACAGGGCGCCTCCAGTGTGAGAGTCCTAGGGGACTTGCCCTTCCTTTTTTTCTGAACTGCTTGACATTTCATTAACAAGAGTGATCTTTTTATTAAAAGGACAGAGTAACCTTTATTTTAAATTTTTAATTAAAAATATATGACACGTTGCTTTAAGTCACGTTAAGTCATGCTTTAAGTCAGGCCAACTCTTTGGCCTGCATGGGCTCCATGGGCTGCAGCTCACCAGGCTTCTCTGTCCATTCTTTCCTGGCAAGAATACTGGAGTAGGTTGCCGTTTCCTACTCCAGGGGATCTTTCTGACCCAGGGATCGAATCAGGTCTCCTGCTTGGCAGCCAGATTCTTTACCACTGAATGACCTGGAAAACCCGTGTAACTCTTACCAAACACCCGACAGGGCAAGCCAGAATCTCAAACTCCTGTTAGCTTGCGATTTTCTGCTGATGGAAAAACCTGAGTGAACTTTTTGGCCAACCTGATACTGTGCCTAACAGGGCTCATTTCCCCTCCCTCATTTCGGACTTTGGGTAAATGCCTGTTTTCAGGGCAGGCAGACGTTTCCTGCCATAGACCCTCACGACACACGAAGGACGGCACTGCTCTGCTAACTTTCTGACCATGCCTGGCAAATGCCTGGGTCAAACGCGGACTGTGCTCATCAGCGAGCAGAATGACAGCTGATCCTCTGGCCTTGCGGAAAATGGGGCACTTACTTGTGGAGCAGCCCCTTCTGTTTGAGGATTCGGTACACCTCAGCTGAAGTCTGAGGTCCTTGCAGCTTCTGTCCATTCAGCATCTCCTTCTCCAGTTCTTCGATGGTCTTAAAAACAATGGATGAACATACTCTGTAACATCTAGAGCATCACTTAAAAAAAAAAATTCGGCGGTGCTGCATGGCATGTGGGATCTTAGTTCCCCAACCAGAGATCTATCCCATGCCTGCTGCAGTGGAAGCTGCAGTCTTAACCCCTGGAATGTCAGGAAAGACCCTAAGGCATCACTTGCTTTAAAAGCAGGGTAAGGGGAGGGGAGCAGCAGGCCAAGGAAAGGTAGTAACACACAAGGGAGAGGGTGCAGGACTGAAGCGCATGTGAGTGAAGGCAGGTGGGGGTGGGCAGGACAAGCCCCGCACACACAACCTCTGTGCCCTGGACAGCGGCTCTTCCCCAGCCCGGGACGGCCCCCCCAACCCCGGGTTACCTTGCCGGTCCTGGCGAAGGCCTCGGCCACCTTGCGGTTCCGGCCCCCATAGCAGGTGGTGATGAGATCGGCCACGCCGCAGCTCTCCAGGAACGTGGCCGTGGACACCTGGCCTTTGCAGAAGATCCGGGCAAAGGCGATCATCTCCATGAGCCCCAGGCGGATGACGGCGGCTTTCGTGTTGTCGCCACAGAGGAGGCCATCACAGAACCCGGCGCCTACGGCCACGATGTTCTGGGGAGGAGACAAGAAGCAGGGAGATGCCGTCATTCACACACACTGCGGGAAAGTGTGCAGGGAGGTGGGACGAGCAGAGGCAGGGATGCTGGCTGGCTTCCCCAGGTCCCACAGGACCCAGGCTTCTACTCTTGTACTGAGAGAGAAGGAAGGAGGGACAGGCTCCCGTTCATGGGGCAAACAGCCCAGCAGAGCACTCTGGAACCTGGACTCAGAGGGAAGCATCCGCCAGAGAAAGGGAATGGTGCAGAGCCATCTCCAGTTAAACACTGTTTGTACAGACTTTTTTTTATTTTTAATAAATCAAAGGCTTTATCCAACTGTAACACTGAAAGAAAAGTAGTCAAGTCATAAGTGCAGGGCTTGATGAAGTTACACAAACGACATACTCATGTAACCAGCACCCTGATCAAGGAACAGAAGGTAGCCGGTGCTCCAGAAAGCCCCCTTCGGCCCTCCCACCCAGTCACCCCAGCACCAAAGGTCACCGCTCTCCTGACTTCTAATGGCACACATTTACTTTCCCTGTCCTAACACTATGTGAGTAGAATCATACAGGATATAATCCTTTGTGTCCATCTTCTCTGTCTCAGTTCCACATCACATTTGTGAGATTCAGCCGTATTTTAATGCAGTACACATTTATTTCCATTACCGCACTGTATTCCACTGCGCAAAATCAATGCAATACATCCCTTCAGGTAGTTGGCACTGGGGCAGTTTCCAGTTTGGAGCCACTGCAAATAGCTCTGCTGTGACACTATGTGCGTGGCCTCTGGTGACCCCAGGCGGGCATTTTTGTTCTAAGCATCCTTGGGGTAGAAGTACTGGGTAATGATGGATGCATACGTGTAGATCAAGTTTCCGCCTTTTGTTTCATTTGATAATCCCTAAATTAGCATTGGGGAGGCGCTGGCTTATTACGTGGCTCTCTGCTGGACACCAGGCAGCTCGGACACAGACCTGCCTCTTCAGAAACTGATCGTCTAGTTCGGGATCAGCAAATTAGGGCCAAACGACTGCTTCTGTAAGTCACATTGTACTGGAAACTCAGCACCCCTGTTCAGTAACATTGTCTGTGGTTGCCTTTGTGCTGTCAATGGATTTGAGTGGTTGTGCAGAGACGCATAAGGTCTGCAAGATCCACATTTTCCATGAGGCTCTTCTGGAAAAAGTAAACCACTCCTGACTTAACAGGAAAATAAAATGTGTACACAAGTAAGTCACCGTGATGCTCAGCAGAAAGTGTTATTCCATAAGAGGTAATGAAGGCCAGGCGTCAGTTCAACTCACAGGTACTGAGCAGGGCTGTGGGAAGCCCCGCTGGGCCCTGGAGGGGTGGAGGCTGTGCTGGGG
>SJYW01031751.1:93151-107898 GCA_006410735.1 Raphicerus campestris | reverse complement strand
GGAGGTTGTGCTGGGGTGGGGGTGGGGTGGGGAAGCTGAATAGACACAGAGCTTGCTCTCAAGGAGTTGACAGTATCACTGGGAAAAGACAGAAAAGCACATCAAGAGACAGAAGGATTGGAGTATGTGGAGAAGCTTCATTACAAAGCAGGGAAGCCTGCACAGAGGCGGTGGCATCTGAGCTGGGTCTCAGACCCTATGTAAAACCAGACAGTCACATGCGGCAAGTAACGCCTGGCGTGGTAGTAGGGACACTCCTTTGGGACACTGGTCGAGCCCTCAGGTTTCTGGCCCTTTCTACACTAGTTTCCTCTTCAAAAACACTAAATGCAGGAAAAATACAAGTATTCTGTCTCCATCTAACCACACAAGCATTTTTTCCCATAATGCCTGATGCCTGTATAGGGATTTGTGCCTTAAGAGATCTTAAAATATGAATCCAGTTAGTAACAAATGGGAAATAAGCTCAAAGAAAATAAGCCCAGTCCTCCTCCCTTCACCTGTTTGGGCCCAGCCCTGGCTGTTCCCCGGCTTCTGGTCTCTGCCCAGTGTCCCCTCTAAAAGGTCCGGCTGTTCCATCTCAAGTTGGCGGCGCTGAGGAACATTTCCCGGTTTGCTCTCAGCATCTCTCCAGTTCTTCACTCTGCCACTCCTCTCATCTCTGCACACAATGCTGCCGGATGCCAAGCGCGCCCAGCCAGGGGTCAGCCTCCCCTCCCATGGCTGCACACGCAGCGGCTGCTTGGGGCTGGAAGTTGCTGCCCGGGAGCGGTTGTGACCCTCAGACGGCACTGCCCGTGGCACCCTCCCCGCCACGGCAGCCCGATGGAGGAAGCCACGTGAGACGTGAGAGGCACAGGCGCGACGTCCAGAGGGCCTCCGGTTCTCAGTCTGCTTGGCTGCTGGGTGACCCTGGGATACTCACTCCACCTCTCTGAGCCTTCCTGGCCTTGGTTGTTAAATTCGGGGCTTTGGTAAGATCTCTCAAGGCCCTTCTGGTGGTGGCATTCCTCCAGGGAAGTTGGCTCAGTTGTGGCCCTGCCCTGGGGCTGCAGACAGCAGGAAGGCCCTGGGGCAGCAGAGAAACTTAAGGACGTGACCACAGAGGCCACGAGGCCAGCTGTTGGGAGAGCCCACCAAATGGTTTTACGGAAGTTACCATGGCAATGTGCCCAGGCCTAGGTTCCGAATGGTTAGACTATTACGATGGCTCTCTGATGCCTCCTGGGCTGTGCCCCTGGTGTCCCCCCTTTCCTCATGACACAACCCATTCTGGGGTCACGTGACAAACCAGCTCCAGCCAACGTGTATGGACTGGAAGGGAGATAGCAGGGAACTTCCTTTCATCAAGGGGTTCCTGTACTCAGAGGAGAGAAAGACTGTTTACAAAGCGCCTACAGTGAGCCCACCAGGCCACTGCCCATGCGGCCTCATCTGAATTCTCACTGGCAACCCCAGAGGAGCCTGGTGGGCTGCAGTCCACAGGGTCGCAGAGAGTCAGACACAACTGAGTGACTGACAGTACACTTGAGCTGGTTCACAGGGTCAACGGCTTGCCAAGAACATCCCTCTGGCGACTGACATAGTCGGGACATGACCCCAGGGCCCAGCTCCACAAGGCCCCTGTTCCCCCGAGTCTGCTCCTTCCACGGTGTAGCCACCGTTGCCTGGTCATTCCCACCAATCTTGGGGTCTGAGAGACCTTCCTGAGACACCCCTGCAACCAGATATCAAAGAGAACTGGCCCCTGGGAACTCCCTGATGGTCCAGTGGTTAGGACTTGGTGCTGTCACTGCTGGGGCCTGGGTTCAATTCTCGGTTGGAGAACTAAGATCTTGCATGCTGTGTGGCAGGACTGGAAAAAGAAAAAGTATTTAAAAAAAAAAAAAAAAGGACTGTCTCCCAGGCCTGCAGAGAGACTTGGGAGGTAAAAGGGGGAGGCCTGGGAGGACAAAAGATTTACGAGAAAGAATAGTAAAAATAACAACAGCTTTCCTTAATGAACTGTTTCTAAGTGCTTCCTATATTATTAACTCATTTAATCTTCACAACATTCCTATAAGGCAGGTTCTGTTACTATGTATAATGTGAGGTGAGGACCCTTGGGCACCTGGGGTAAAGTAGCTCACCCAAGGTCCCACAGTCAGGACCAGGCAGGAGCTGGGTTTCGAACCCTGACAGCCTGGCTCCGTCATCTCTCCTGGGAGTAGATCACACGAGGCTGCTCCAGCCAGTGAGTGGAACACACAAGAGGGGCTGGGACAGCAAGATCTGAACTTGCTAATAGGAAGAGCTGACCCCAATTAACAGGAAATACTGAGGCGAAGTGGTGAGCTCTTGGTCACCGGAGGCATCCAAGGAGGAGCTGTATGGCTGAGCCCTCAGCTGCCAAGCAGTGCTTCGGACCTTCTGTGTCACTCTGCTCAGAGAAAAGGCAGAGGAGAGTGCCCCTCTGTGGTCTGGGGGCACACAGGTAGGGACCACGTCCCAGTTTCCCCTGGACGTCTGACCTCCCCACCTCGGGGAGAAGCGGGCCACTGCAAAGTCAACCCTCCCTCCTCAGGGGACCCAGGGCCAGTTTAATCACCTTACGATGGATCTTGAAATCTTCCCTCTCCCCTACCACTTATCACTGTCAAAAGAAAAATAAACACACTGAGGCAGTCAGATCGTGTGTGAATAGCACCCAAGCAGATGTCCTCTGAGATCGCTCAGCGGTGAAATTTATCATTATCCGCTGTGCATTCAAATCTGCTTTAGACTATTCTGGAGCTAAAAATAGCCTGATTTTCAGAAGACAGATGTGCTGAAGTCCTTGCCCATTTCCCAGGGGGTGGTAACACTCAGAGGCAGCCTTCCCAACGTGTTGTCTTTGCAATCTTGCATCACAGCGGGTCGACGGGGCTCACTGTCTTTCGTTCCCACCCAAACTGTAAAACTGGAGGAGCAGCCCATGCTACCTGCAGGCTATGCAAACACTCCCACCCCCTCAGAAGAACTGCCCCACTGAAACCCAAATCAGAATTTTCTGAGTCCATCTGACTCTCCCCAAAGCCACTTTCAAGTGTATCTAACCTAGAGGAAACCTGCAGAGTGGGGGCTAACTAACTGCAGGCAAGGTATCACCTGTGGTTTGTAGGTCAAGCCCTGAGTAAGGTCACCCATCTGAGATGTACAGGAGGTCCAAGGTCAAGTCCACAGTCAGCCCCACAGGTTGGGCACCCTGACGAGATGTACATGTTTGATATCTGCTCGTCCAGCAGAGTGGCCACTAGACCTTGAGACTCACGCAAGACTCATGTAACTATTGAGTCTGAAATGGTGCTACTGTGACTCTGACACAAAATTTTGAATTTTTTAAAAAAGTTTTAATTTGCATGTAAATGAAAACAGCCACATGTGCTACTGGGTGCTGGCTGGAGCCCTGGCTAGACACTAGGTACCAGACTGTGACCCACAGCACACTCATCACAGCCAAAGGCCTGGAGGAAACCCATACCCCCTACAACTAGGGTGAAGAGCCTCAGCACAGACGGCCCTGCGGGGAACACCATGCATCTGTGGCAGACGCGACGGGTGTCTCTCCCAAAACACCCTCCTCTTCTAGAGCTTGAGTCCCTGATTTTCATGCAAGTGTATTTTTCCCAGGCGGGTGGAAAAATTCTCAACCTCCCTTGCAGCAGGGAGTACATTAAGTACTAATTGCCTATTAAGATGAAGCCAGGACTTCCCTGGCAGTCAGTGGTTATTAAGACTCTGTCTTCCCTTGCAGGGGGTGTGGGTTCAATCCCTGATCAGGGAGCTAAGATTACACATGCCACAGGGTATGGCCAAAAAAATTAAAAATAAAGCCAAATGTTACACTGCAACTCCCCAGAATGCCTTAAAAGACAGCTGCCACATGCCCTTTGTCCTTGTTTCTTTTTTCATCCTGTTGCCTGGAAGGCAGATGTGATGGTTGGAGCCCTGGTCATTATCTCAGAACATGAGGACAAAGGTCATCTCTCATGAGCTGGAGGGAGCCTGGGTCCCTGAGAATTGTATAGAGTGGGGTTTTCATATGGAATTAGGATTTCTGCACAAGAAAGTTAGTTCTACCTTGTTCAGTCCCTATTATTTTGGATCTCTGTTAATGAAACAATCTTGATAAACCATTTATTAAAAATAATAGCTTGAGCTAAATACTTATGATTTCATACTTTTCTATATGAAGAACATCTTAAAATTTACATTAAAAAATACACCCCAAGGGAAAGAAGCCAGACACAGAGCAGTACATACTGTATATGTGTATTATAAAAATTCCACAGTGAACAAAAGCAGATTGGTGGCTGCTGGTTTGGGAGGGAGGAGTAAAGTGTAACGACATTGATGGGGCTGCCTGGGGTGATGGAAACGTTCTGTATTGGAGTGATGATGCTCAGGGTGTATATACCCAACTGTTAAAACCTGCTGTATCATGTATTTAATCAACACAGTTTAAAGTACATGGATTATGCTTAAATAAGTTCAATTCAGTCACTCAGTCGTGTCTGACTCTTTCCGACCCCATGGACTGCAGCACGCCAGGGCTCTCTAAATAAAGGTGATATTTAAAAAAGAATACTCACTTACCAATTAAGAGATTAATGTAGCTAAGAGAAGAAGGACATTCTGAAGGGTGTAAGATGCACCGGTATAAAATGATTTTGTATAATTCCTTTGTTCCTTTTCTTTTAACATTGTAGGGAGCTGTTATCTTTCTTTTTCTTCCTGCCCCACTTAGCCCTTTTTTTTTTCTTTTTTGGTAACTCAAACGCCCTCATGTTTTTAGGCATGAAAAAAGTGTACTTAAAAACTTTTTTAGAATAGAGAAGATGACTAAAGGTTGTTAATGTGAAAAAAGTAAGACAAAAAGAATGATTATATGAGTACAACTGACTCACTTTACACTATAAACCAACTATAGTTCAAAAAAATTTTTTAAAAAGGTAGAACATAAACTACTTGAACAGTAAGATGTACTTTTTGTTTTAAAAAGGGGGACACATACATACTTGTGCTTGCTAAAATGACTGGAAGGATAGACAACAAGCATTAACACCGATTATCTCAAGATGCAGAGATCATCAGTCATTTTCGCTTTCTTCTCTACACCTCTCTGTAGTATGGGAGAATACTACAGAGAGGTATAATCAGGAAGAAAACAAAACTATTAATTATGTAATCAAGGAAAAACAGGCCCATGTGCCCTTGCTGGGCAGGCTCTAGCAAGAGAGGACTTCATTTCATTCAACCGCCTGGACACAAATGGGAAAAGTCAGGTCATCCAGAGTAACCAAAGAACCCAGGACAGATCCTTCAAACCCGCGTTCACGCTCTGACCGAGCTAGTATTTGCTACATTTGAGCCCTTCACTCTTTGGCACTCTGCCTCCTTATTGATCTGATGGGATGGTTAGCCTCAGTTACTGCCCAAGAACCTGCCTCTTGGTTTTTAAAGCTCCCAGCTCTGATCAGGCTGGCAGGAATGATGGTAACCACTCCTGGTTGAAAGGAAAGCCAGGGGCAGGATGACAAATGGTTCTCAATCCCCATCTATCTCTGCCCCCAACGAACCACTCTGTCGTGGTAGCAGAAGACTTCTTGCCAAAAGAACTGAAAAGCCGTGCCCAGTTCAGAAGCAGGGCCAGCACGTGGTTCCACCCGCAGAAGCTTCTCCAGGGCCCTCAATCTAGACTCTTTCTTCTCTCCCACCCCATTCCCCTGCACCTTTGTTCTGGGTGAGTTTTCACAGCNGACAATTTCCCCACCCTTTGGGCTCAGTCACACGACTGGCTTTGGTGAAAGTGAAGTGTTAGCTGCTCAGTGGTGTTGAGCCTTTGCGACCCATGGACTTAGCCTGCCAGGCTCCTCTGTCCATGGAATTCTCCAGGCAAGAATACTGGAGTGGGTAGCCGTTCCCTTCTCCAGAGGATTTTCCTGATCCAGGGATCAAACCCGAGTCTCCTGCACTGTGGACGGATTCTTTACCACCTGAGCCAGGTACATGACTGGCTTTGGCTAATGGGACCAGACTTGACACAGCAGAATTTGAAGCCCATTTGTGCAACAGCAGGGCTGGTTCCCATGTCCTTCTGCCTTCACTGTGGGAACACACCCCAGCTGGCCTGCTGGACCCCAAAGAAGGTAAGACCGGAGCACAGCACTGCCTCCCAGTGGACCCACAGATGTGTCAGCTGTGCTTATTTTGGATGCCACTAAGAATTTAGGATTATTTGTTACTTAGCATCACTATGGCAACAGAGAACGGATACAACATCAACAAACATGTTCAGGGACTCAATTGGTGGAGGATGGAAATGCATTCAAGGGCTCCTTATTTCTGCTCCCCACTGGGACCATGCCTGGAATGATGTGGAGGATCAGTACTTTTCACATGTTACTTTTCTATTTATAGAGACTTTCAGTTCAAAACAAAACTAAAACTTAACACATAGAGCCTGATGTGAGATCTGCGCTGGTTGGTGGGGTGTGGGGTGGAAATCAGGACGATAAAACTCGCCAGCTCCGTCCTGGCTCCCTCGTCATGCTCTCCACATAGAGCTGGCAGAAAGCTCCCCCAGGGACCGTGGCACTTGGGCTCTTCCAGCCTTGAGTTTCCTGAGCCTGTTTCCCAAGCTTGTCTGCACATTACAATCACTGGGAGATCTTTAAAAACACCAAAGGCCAGCCACACCCCAGCATCCATTAAATCACAAGCTCTGGGCTCAAGCAGGTATCACTAATTTCTGATGTTCTCCTAGTGACTTCAATGGGCAGACAAGTTTGAAAACCTCTGATGAGATCTCTAACCTCATGAGTAAAACACTATGGCACGTTCAGCACTGTCATGAGGTTAAGTAAGAATGAGGGGTGGAAAATGCCTATTAGTTACAACAAGCATGCAAAGGTCTATATAATCACAACAGGATAGTGATATTTACGTGCCTATGGTTGATTTGCCCCACTCACACACAGGAGGCCCCAAAGAGGTTTACTGAGTTGCCCTTGGTCACATGGCTAGTAAGAGGCAGAGCCCAAATTCTAACCCAGATGCTCTGGCTCCAGGACCTATATGACCTCTCTCTATGCTAGGCTCCACTCAGGGGCAGGAAGAGAGGAGCAACAAACAGACATTATGATTAGAGCCACAGTCTTCCACTGCAGGGAAAAAAAAGAAACACAACAGGATATTCAACAAAATTATACTCAGAAGTAATATAATATCAAAATGATCCAGGGGAGGCCTTCCCCAGTGGTCCAGTGGTTAAAATTCCACCTTTCCAATGGACGGGGTGTGGGTTTGATCCCTGGTCGGGGAACTAAGATCCTGCATGCCAAAAAATAAAACAAAGTTCAGAGACGAGTAGAGAGAGGATGGGAAACAGATGAATAAGGCTACCCAGCAGTTAATCACTACTAAAGATGGGCAGTGTGGGGTCCTAATACAGTTCTCTCTACTTTTGTTTGGTTTAAGGACATTTTCCATCATAAAATGTTTAAGACAGCTATACCAGATACTTAGAAACGTTTTCTATTCTACAGGCCATTGCTATGATGTCATTTAGCTGAATGCTCATTCGTCCAAATATCAGAACCCCCTCTGTCTGCGCAAACTGTCCTCTTCCTTTTATAAACAGCCCTCCAGACCAGCAGCACCGACTCGACACCTGGGCTGGGTAAGCCAGGCCCAGGGCCCCACCACGATGCAGTCACTGTCCTTCTCTTCTGTCCCTCACCGTGGGCCCTGCCAGGTGCCTGCAACTCGAAGGGGACTCATGAGCAGCACAGACAGGCCCCAACTCCCTCCACTAAGCTACTTGGACCGAGCCAGCAGCAGCTCCGAGTAACCGGACACGCAGAGGGGAGACGAGCGTTCTCCATCTGCCGCTGATCCAAGGTGGCGTCTGCTGGTGCCTCTGTGCTGCAAATTACACACGGGGTTCATTGGAGAGGTGAGCTTGACTTAAAGGAGTCTTAACATTCTCGCAAACGCACCTTTTGTTTCTTTTATTCTCTTCCATTATGGTTTATTACAGGATATTGACTCTAGTTCCCCATGCTATATAGTAGGAACTTGCTGTTTACCAGTTTTATATAATGGTGGGTATATACTGATCCCAACCTCCCAATTTATCCCTTCTGCACTCCTCTTTTCCCTTTGGTAACCATTGTTTTCTATGTCCGTGAGTCTGTTTCCACTTTATAAATAAGTTCGCTTGTGTCATATTTTAGACTCTACATGTAAGTGATATCAAATGATATTTCTCTTTCTCTGTCCAACTTACTTCACTTAGTGTGATCATCTCTCAGTCCAATCATGTTGCTGCAAATGGCATCAAATGTTTACCCTTTAAAATTTTTAATCTTCTAAGTCATGGATAAGAAAACATTGATCATATTATTATTACCAGTCTGAGACAGTGATGAGGCAAGAAGGGACCCAGGACATGTGATCCAGAACAGGGAATGCCGATCAGCCATGTGGAAGGGCTTGTCAAATTCAATATGAACCAAAAGACAGGAAAATACCCCTTCTCTTCCACACCAAAGTTTGGAGATAATCAACTAAATAAGACTCCTTCACATCCCACATCTCAGTCCATAATTCTCTACTGTTTGTGTACTAAGAAGCTCCTTCCACAAAGAAGGGGCTTATGCATCCTTGACATTTAGCACCACAACTGATAGAGAACAGACTTTGAACAGTATTTGCAGGCGGAGCAGACACCTCAAACTCTGTGAAGTCATTCCCACAAAGGGGGCTCTCACCACCAGGGGGCACCATGGCTCACAGTGCCTGTTTGACCCACGTGCCCAGGTTACTTTCATGGACCAGGATCCTGAACGGCACTTAGTAGCCAGGTCCCTCTAGGTTTCTCCTTTAGACTTGCAATGTCTCCGGCACTGACATTTTTCAAGAGTGTGGGCCAGTTGTGGGACTTCCCTGGCGGTCAGCTGGTTAAGACTCTGGGCTTCCAAATGCAGGGGGCGAGGTTTGACCCTTAGCTGGGAAACCAAGATCTCATATGTCACAAGGTGCTACCCCCCCCCCCAAAATCTGTGGGCCAGCTGTTTGTACCATGTCCCTTCCTTTGGCCTTGTCTAGTATTTCCTGTTGATTAAACTCAGGTTATATAAGAAAATTTAGAAAATATCACTTTCCTGTTCTATCTCACTTTGACTATTTTATCTAATTCAATTCAGATCACTCTTGCCAGTCACGGTCCAACCCACAGAAGGCAGCAGAAGCAATGTGTAAACAGAAGCCAGAGAAACAGATGTGACTTCTGTGCATCTGTCTGTCTTTACAAAGTAAAAAAGCCTGGGGCACCCAAATGGGAGCTTTCCTATAACAAGGCTAAGAGGCAGGCAGAAATCCTAGCCAAAATCTATCGGTTTAAATTTGGAGATGAAGTCTGTCTCAACCCTACAGAATGACTGGGGTTAACTGGCCAATCCCAACCAAATAACTAGCAAATTGATTACTAGCAAATAGGATTAAGCTGGAAAAAGTAGCTAATAATTATTTTTGAAAAATTAAAGTGATTACATAACAGTTTCACAGGCTACATTAAAATCATAGATGAATAAAAGAACTAAAAGAATAGAATAAAGAAAAGAATAAAACCTAGTACAGCCTAGCATACATATGCAATTTTTTTTTTTAATGGAAGGATACTTAGGAACTACCGACAATGATTTCCTTTGAAAAGAGGGAGTAGGTCTTAATTCTAATTCCACACTTTTTTGTACTGTTTGAATTTTCTTTAGTGCTTAGCTGCTTCAATAGTGTCCAACTCTTTCGTGACCCTGTAGACTGTAACCCACCAAGCACCTCTGTCCATGGGATTCTCCAGGCAAGAATACTGGAGAGGGCTGCCATGCCCTCCTCCAGGGGATGCGCCTGACCCAGGGCTGGAATCCATGTCTCCTGAGTCTCATGCATTGGTAGGCGGGTAATTCACCACTAGCACCACCTGGGAAGCCCCTGAATTTTCTTAGCTGTGCTTATTGCTTTTATAAAGATCAACCCAGGTAACACTATCGTAGGTCATTTTGTTTTCTTGCTTTTACCATTGGTGACACCTCTGCTCTCCAAAATTATTACACACAGACACACACCACCCCACTAAGTGCCTAGATATATGGGACTGGCAATGGAATGCTATGCAGCTATAAAGATATATGCTGATTGAAGTAAACGAAGCAATAATCAAAAGAGTGTATTAACTGCAACCATAGTTCAGCACAAGTAGAAAAAAATAACAAAAATTAAATGAAACTTGAAATGGTTTTCCTAAATCAGAGAAAGACAAATATCATATGATATCACTTGTATGTGGAATCAAAAAAAAGAACACAAACAAACTTATTTACAAAACAGAAACAGAGTCACAGATATAGAAAACAAAGCAATGGGGGGGGGGATAAATTAGGTGACTGAATTGGGCCTAGACACACTGTTACATACATAATAGGTAACTGACCAGAACCTATTATATAGCACAAGGAACACTACTCTATACTCTGTCATGACCTATATGGGAAAAGAATCTAAAGAAGAGTGGATATAAATAAGTGATTTACTCTGCTGAACAGTAGAAATGAACACCACATTGTAAATCAATTATACTCTAATGAAAATTAAAAATCAATGTGCTGTGCTAAGTTGCCTCAGTCGTGTCCGATTCTTTGTGACCCTATGGACTGTAGCTGGCCAGGCTGCTCTGTCCATGGAATTCTCCAGGCAAGAATTCTGGAGTGGGTTGCCATGCCCTACTCCAGGGGATCTTCGCAACCCAAGGACTGAATCCATGTCTCTTACACCTCTTATATTGGCAGGTAGGTTCTTTACTAGTGCCACCTGGGAAGCCCCTAAAATAATTAAGTTTTAAGAAATAGCTTTCTTTTGATTATCTCTATGTCCCATGGTAATCAGGTAATGTCTATACAATTACAAATAAAAGAGAAAAATAAAAAAATATTTAAAATGTCCTAACTTACATGCATGCATAAAAACATTTTCCCATCCATCCCATCTTACTCAAGAGAGCCTGATCTCTCCCAGAGTTTCCTTTCATGAAGCTGCCAAGGAGAAATGATTCCCATCACGAGTGCATTTGATAAGAGTGGAAGTAAGTCCTGGAGTGGTAGATAAACTTAAATACACCCTGCAAAGCATTCTATGACCCCTATAACATGGTATGTAGGCACTTAGGAATTCTGAAGCCCTTTTTAAAAGAAATAGACATGTTCACAACACTTATGTGTAAGAATAGAAAGGGCTTTCTGTTTCAGGAACCAGGAGACCCAAGTTCATGGCTGGGTTCTATATTAGCTGCGTGATCTTGGGGCAAGGAGCTTACTCTCTGAGCCTCGGCTTATTCCTTTGGAAAGTGGGGATCACTCCCATCAATTTCTAGAGCTCTGAGCATCCAGTGAGGCTCCAGATACTGCCATTTATGAGTAAAGAAAGGCTAGGTTTCCCTTGGACTGCACCAAACCAGTCAATCGTAAAGGAAATCAACCCTGAATATTCATTGGAAGGACCGATGCTGAAGCTCCAGAACTTTGGCTACCTGATGCCAAGAGCTGATTCACTGGAAAAGCTCATGATGCTGGGAAAAACTGAAGGCGAAAGGAGAAAAGGGGCAGCATGGGATGACATGGTTAGACAGCATCACTGACTCAATGGACATGAATTTGAGCAAACTCTGGGAAGCACTGGAGGATAGAGGAGCCTGGTGTGCTGCAGTCCAAGGAGTCACAAAGTTAGACATGACTTGCTTTCCCTGACCCCCACAACCTTCGTGCAAGGAGGCAGCTGTCTACTTTCTTTCACTCCAGAGTTTGTAGAAATGCTTCATGCCCACAGAACAGCCTCCTAAGATAAAATTTCCATCCCACTGAATGCCCACCCCAGGAATGTAAAGGGAGCAGGGAAGAGTTCACTACAGAAAATTCCAGAAATGGAATATGTGCCTGTTAAGACACACAGTGTAATGTCCCCTTCCCCGTGGCCCTCACCGATGGTGGTCTCGCAGAACTTGCCGGCGGCCACCTCATTGGCAATGTTAGCTCCCATCAGCACGCTGATGTCAATGCCCATCTTCTCTCGGATGATGTCAGAAATGAGCTTCAGCCCCTCAGGACCCTCGTCTATGCCCTGCAAGGACGTCAGTGGGTTAGAGGAAAAGAATTCCCCAAGGACAAGAAGCTGGAGACTGCTGCTTTATAAGTCATCTAGATTCAGACCTCCAATGGCATAGGCAACAGAAAAATCTCGTTTCTAAGAGTAAACAGACACAGTGTGCATGTACCATTTAAAGAGTAACAGATAAAGTGAAAATGAACAACGTCATCATCCAGGTTAAGAAAAAGAACGTGACGGACACCTCTGAAGTCCCCTGGGTCTCTTCCCAAGTTTGTCCTTCTCCTTACTAGTGCTTCCTGGTCCCTGCCAGGGTGAACCCCTATCCTCAACGCCATTTATGCCCTGTTCCCTTGTTTTTCTTGTTCATTTTGTCATATGAAACTATCCCTAAACAGTGTGTTACAGCATTATGCCTGTTTTTGAAAGCCTATAAATGAAACGGTCCCTCTCACCTGTGATGCGCTGCTTTGGGCTATATTATTATTTGGGAGATTCACCCATGTGGCCGCATGAATATTCTAGTTCACTCCTGTGTAGTTTCCCATCATTCGTTTTTCCATCCTATCAATGACTGACATTTGAAGTGTGCTTGCTTTCATAAACATTCACCTACAAACATAGTCTCTCAAGAGGGTTCTTAACCTTTTTTACAACACAGACCTGGCCCTGGCAGTCTGGTGAAGTTTATGGATTCATTCTCAGACTCCATATGCATAAAGTGAAATACAAGATTACTCAGCAAGGCAATTATTTTGAAATACAGTTATCAAATATTAAAAAAAAAAACCTACATTTGTGATAAAGTAATATATGTATTTTCTTATTGCAATTATAAAAAGGTGCCAGAGCAGGTCGAATTACTATAATTCCCAAGTAGTTGGGAATAAATGGTATCTTGAGATATCTGAAGCCATTGTAAAGTAACATGAAAATACCTATAATTTGTATCTACCACAGGGTCAAGATCCTGCTAACATATTGTCACTAAAACTCTGACTTGTGGCCTACATTCATAAGTGAAGGAGATGCTCACTTCAGTTATAAGTTAAAATAAATAAAAATGCAATTCCATCCCCATATTTAGGTCTATGAACCTCCTGAAGTCTGTATGTGGGCCTCTGGGGATGGTTTGTGGACTTCTGGTTAAAAATGCCCTCTCCAGGGAATAAATCCAGGAGTGGGCAATTAAAGATGATCAACTTCCCAGCCAATGTAAACCATGTGAGATTTCCTGGGCAAAGGCGGAGCCCCGTTTGATAGATAGGAAGTTCTTTTCTTGCAGGAGCCCAGCACTGTGAACCCCCTCCAGATAGGAAGCAGCCCTTTGTAAACCTGAGTAAAGCGAGGCTCAGGAGGGGACACGTGGTTTTGATTCCTTTCCAGGCATCCTTAAAAAACCAACCCAAAGCAGCCATCCCCTCCCCTCAGCTCCTTTTTCCCAGCAGGTGAAAGAGGTATGAAAGTTTCCAGGAGCCTGCACGTGGCGAGGGGCTGCCTCACCTTGATGAGGGTGATGCCCAGGGCATCCTTGGGCACCCTCCCCGTGATCTCATCGCAGATCCGGTGGATGAACTGGTGGGGGATGACAAACACCAGCAGGTCTGCGTCCTGCACGGCCTCGCCGAGGTTCGCGACAGCAACCTGCCAGGGCAAGGGTGACACGCTTACTTCCGGCCTGAAACACACCTGTGCAAGCCACACACACGCTGCCTGGGCATCGGCTGCTGCCACAGTCAGGTCAGTGCGGGGGTGTGCCACCTTCCCCACTCTGCAACCCAAGCCGGCAGTGCCCTCTTGCCTCCCCCAGCCCGGTTCCCCTTTCCTTAAAATGGGGTTGTAACCATCCTGCTCAGTGGTTCTCTATTGCTCCCTAACCTCCCACCCATTTCTGCCCTTCTCTGTTCCCAGGAGGCTGTGCTCTAGGCACGGTTTCCCCAGCGCCCTTGCCCTCTGCCTTCCAGGTGGCCTCAGCCCAAATCCGGCTCTGCCAGGAGCTACAAGGTGGGAGGAGAGACAGGTCAGGGCGTGTAACTATTCCTGGGGCCACTCGTGCCTGGCTCGCAGGGGTGCTGGCCTGGGCTCCCGTCTGGAGCCCCACTTCCTGACCTGGTCTGAGCCAGCCCCCCTTTCACACCTCTAAGCACGGCACTGGTCTGTCCTCTTGCCCTTTCAGGGGTAGCCGTGGCTTCCTCCCGCTGCTAATCTCTGGCCACTTCCCCAAGCCCTTCTGGTTCCCTCAACTCTGCCTACACCTGTCAACAGTCCCCACACTAAGCATTTCTATGTGAGTACTTTTGAGAGCACCGTTGTAAAAGACAAATGACACAGAACAGAGTCTGTCACTTGACAGGCACTGAATAAATGTCAGCTATTTTGATGATTATGCTTCAGAGAAGTACGAAGATGGGTTTTAAAATTTCACATGGGCAGGACTTCCCTGGTGGTCCAGTGGTTAAGACTCTGTGCTCCCAATGCAGGGGACGAGGGCATGGGTTTGATCTCTGGTGGGGAAAATCCCATATGCAGTGTGGCAAAGCCCAGCCCACCCCCACCAGAAAAAAAAAAAAAAA
>SJYW01031751.1:71631-89466 GCA_006410735.1 Raphicerus campestris | reverse complement strand
CCCCCCCCCCATTGCTTTGTTTTCTATATCTGTGACTCTGTTTCTGTTTTGTAAATAAGTTTGTTTGTGTTCTTTTTTTTGATTCCACATACAAGTGATATCATATGATATTTGTCTTTCTCTGATTTAGGAAAACCATTTCAAGTTTCATTTAATTTTTGTTATTTTTTTCTACTTGTGCTGAACTATGGTTGCAGTTAATACACTCTTTTGATTATTGCTTCGTTTACTTCAGTCAGCATATATCTTTATAGCTGCATAGCATTCCATTGCCAGTCCCATATATCTAGGCACTTAGTGGGGTGGTGTGTGTCTGTGTGTAATAATTTTGGAGAGCAGAGGTGTCACCAATGGTAAAAGCAAGAAAACAAAATGACCTACGATAGTGTTACCTGGGTTGATCTTTATAAAAGCAATAAGCACAGCTAAGAAAATTCAGGGGCTTCCCAGGTGGTGCTAGTGGTGAATTACCCGCCTACCAATGCATGAGACTCAGGAGACATGGATTCCAGCCCTGGGTCAGGCGCATCCCCTGGAGGAGGGCATGGCAGCCCTCTCCAGTATTCTTGCCTGGAGAATCCCATGGACAGAGGTGCTTGGTGGGTTACAGTCTACAGGGTCACGAAAGAGTTGGACACTATTGAAGCAGCTAAGCACTAAAGAAAATTCAAACAGTACAAAAAAGTGTGGAATTAGAATTAAGACCTACTCCCTCTTTTCAAAGGAAATCATTGTCGGTAGTTCCTAAGTATCCTTCCATTAAAAAAAAAAATTGCATATGTATGCTAGGCTGTACTAGGTTTTATTCTTTTCTTTATTCTATTCTTTTAGTTCTTTTATTCATCTATGATTTTAATGTAGCCTGTGAAACTGTTATGTAATCACTTTAATTTTTCAAAAATAATTATTAGCTACTTTTTCCAGCTTAATCCTATTTGCTAGTAATCAATTTGCTAGTTATTTGGTTGGGATTGGCCAGTTAACCCCAGTCATTCTGTAGGGTTGAGACAGACTTCATCTCCAAATTTAAACCGATAGATTTTGGCTAGGATTTCTGCCTGCCTCTTAGCCTTGTTATAGGAAAGCTCCCATTTGGGTGCCCCAGGCTTTTTTACTTTGTAAAGACAGACAGATGCACAGAAGTCACATCTGTTTCTCTGGCTTCTGTTTACACATTGCTTCTGCTGCCTTCTGTGGGTTGGACCGTGACTGGCAAGAGTGATCTGAATTGAATTAGATAAAATAGTCAAAGTGAGATAGAACAGGAAAGTGATATTTTCTAAATTTTCTTATATAACCTGAGTTTAATCAACAGGAAATACTAGACAAGGCCAAAGGAAGGGACATGGTACAAACAGCTGGCCCACAGATTTTTGGGGGGGGGGGTAGCACCTTGTGACATATGAGATCTTGGTTTCCCAGCTAAGGGTCAAACCTCGCCCCCTGCATTTGGAAGCCCAGAGTCTTAACCAGCTGACCGCCAGGGAAGTCCCACAACTGGCCCACACTCTTGAAAAATGTCAGTGCCGGAGACATTGCAAGTCTAAAGGAGAAACCTAGAGGGACCTGGCTACTAAGTGCCGTTCAGGATCCTGGTCCATGAAAGTAACCTGGGCACGTGGGTCAAACAGGCACTGTGAGCCATGGTGCCCCCTGGTGGTGAGAGCCCCCTTTGTGGGAATGACTTCACAGAGTTTGAGGTGTCTGCTCCGCCTGCAAATACTGTTCAAAGTCTGTTCTCTATCAGTTGTGGTGCTAAATGTCAAGGATGCATAAGCCCCTTCTTTGTGGAAGGAGCTTCTTAGTACACAAACAGTAGAGAATTATGGACTGAGATGTGGGATGTGAAGGAGTCTTATTTAGTTGATTATCTCCAAACTTTGGTGTGGAAGAGAAGGGGTATTTTCCTGTCTTTTGGTTCATATTGAATTTGACAAGCCCTTCCACATGGCTGATCGGCATTCCCTGTTCTGGATCACATGTCCTGGGTCCCTTCTTGCCTCATCACTGTCTCAGACTGGTAATAATAATATGATCAATGTTTTCTTATCCATGACTTAGAAGATTAAAAATTTTAAAGGGTAAACATTTGATGCCATTTGCAGCAACATGATTGGACTGAGAGATGATCACACTAAGTGAAGTAAGTTGGACAGAGAAAGAGAAATATCATTTGATATCACTTACATGTAGAGTCTAAAATATGACACAAGCGAACTTATTTATAAAGTGGAAACAGACTCACGGACATAGAAAACAATGGTTACCAAAGGGAAAAGAGGAGTGCAGAAGGGATAAATTGGGAGGTTGGGATCAGTATATACCCACCATTATATAAAACTGGTAAACAGCAAGTTCCTACTATATAGCATGGGGAACTAGAGTCAATATCCTGTAATAAACCATAATGGAAGAGAATAAAAGAAACAAAAGGTGCGTTTGCGAGAATGTTAAGACTCCTTTAAGTCAAGCTCACCTCTCCAATGAACCCCGTGCGTAATTTGCAGCACAGAGGCACCAGCAGACGCCACCTTGGATCAGCGGCAGATGGAGAACGCTCGTCTCCCCTCTGCGTGTCCGGTTACTCGGAGCTGCTGCTGGCTCGGTCCAAGTAGCTTAGTGGAGGGAGTTGGGGCCTGTCTGTGCTGCTCATGAGTCCCCTTCGAGTTGCAGGCACCTGGCAGGGCCCACGGTGAGGGACAGAAGAGAAGGACAGTGACTGCATCGTGGTGGGGCCCTGGGCCTGGCTTACCCAGCCCAGGTGTCGAGTCGGTGCTGCTGGTCTGGAGGGCTGTTTATAAAAGGAAGAGGACAGTTTGCGCAGACAGAGGGGGTTCTGATATTTGGACGAATGAGCATTCAGCTAAATGACATCATAGCAATGGCCTGTAGAATAGAAAACGTTTCTAAGTATCTGGTATAGCTGTCTTAAACATTTTATGATGGAAAATGTCCTTAAACCAAACAAAAGTAGAGAGAACTGTATTAGGACCCCACACTGCCCATCTTTAGTAGTGATTAACTGCTGGGTAGCCTTATTCATCTGTTTCCCATCCTCTCTCTACTCGTCTCTGAACTTTGTTTTATTTTTTGGCATGCAGGATCTTAGTTCCCCGACCAGGGATCAAACCCACACCCCATCCATTGGAAAGGTGGAATTTTAACCACTGGACCACTGGGGAAGGCCTCCCCTGGATCATTTTGATATTATATTACTTCTGAGTATAATTTTGTTGAATATCCTGTTGTGTTTCTTTTTTTTCCCTGCAGTGGAAGACTGTGGCTCTAATCATAATGTCTGTTTGTTGCTCCTCTCTTCCTGCCCCTGAGTGGAGCCTAGCATAGAGAGAGGTCATATAGGTCCTGGAGCCAGAGCATCTGGGTTAGAATTTGGGCTCTGCCTCTTACTAGCCATGTGACCAAGGGCAACTCAGTAAACCTCTTTGGGGCCTCCTGTGTGTGAGTGGGGCAAATCAACCATAGGCACGTAAATATCACTATCCTGTTGTGATTATATAGACCTTTGCATGCTTGTTGTAACTAAGGCATTTTCCACCCCTCATTCTTACTTAACCTCATGACAGTGCTGAACGTGCCATAGTGTTTTACTCATGAGGTTAGAGATCTCATCAGAGGTTTTCAAACTTGTCTGCCCATTGAAGTCACTAGGAGAACATCAGAAATTAGTGATACCTGCTTGAGCCCAGAGCTTGTGATTTAATGGATGCTGGGGTGTGGCTGGCCTTTGGTGTTTTTAAAGATCTCCCAGTGATTGTAATGTGCAGACAAGCTTGGGAAAAAGGCTCAGGAAACTCAAGGCTGGAAGAGCCCAAGTGCCACGGTCCCTGAGGGAGCTTTCTGCCAGCTCTATGTGGAGAGCATGACGAGGGAGCCAGGACGGAGCTGGCGAGTTTTATCGTCCTGATTTCCACCCCACACCCCACCAACCAGCACAGATCTCACATCAGGCTCTATGTGTTAAGTTTTAGTTTTGTTTTGAACTGAAAGTCTCTATAAATAGAAAAGTAACATGTGAAAAGTACTGATCCTCCACATCATTCCAGGCATGGTCCCAGTGGGGAGCAGAAATAAGGAGCCCTTGAATGCATTTCCATCCTCCACCAATTGAGTCCCTGAACATGTTTGTTGATGTTGTATCCGTTCTCTGTTGCCGTAGTGATGCTAAGTAACAAATAATCCTGAATTCTTAGTGGCATCCAAAATAAGCACAGCTGACACATCTGTGGGTCCACTGGGAGGCAGTGCTGTGCTCCGGTCTTAGCTTCTTTGGGGTCCAGCAGGCCAGCTGGGGTTTGTTCCCACAGTGAAGGCAGAAGGACATGGGAACCAGCCCTGCTGTGGCACAAATGGGCTTCAAATTCTGCTGTGTCAGGTCCGGTCCCATTAGCCAAAGCCAGTCATGTACCTGGCTCAGGTGGTAAAGAATCTGTCCACAGTGCAGGAGACTCGGGTTTGATCCCTGGATCAAGAAGATCCTCTGGAGAAGGGAACGGCTACCCACTCCAGTATTCTTGCCTGGAGAATTCCATGGACAGAGGAGCCTGGCANCGTCCATGGGATTTTCCAGGCAAGAGTACTGGAGGAGGTTGCTATTTCCTTCTCCAGAGGATCTTCCCAACCCAGAGATCGAACCCAGGTCTCCAGCATCATAGGCAGACACTTTACCGTCTGAGCCACCAGGGAGGAAAACCAAAATAGATCAAGCAATGAACTTGGTGGGAGAAAGGAACAGGAGACTGGGGAAGCAGTTTTCCACCATCCCCCACCCCAAGTCCTAGGTGCTAACTCAGTCAAGCCTAACTTTCAGAATGAACCAAATAAATTGGGTTGGCCAAAAGGTTCATTCTGATTTTTCCCTAAGATGTAGTGGGAAAATCTGAATGAATTTTTTTGTCAACTTTTTACTTTTTACCCCCAAATCTTACCACATTTTCTGGCAGCTTGTGTCCAGGGAGATATTTCACATTTTCATGATCATTATTTATGATGTCTGTCAGTTTTCTTCCATTAACTGTTNGGGAAAATCTGAGTGAATTTTTTTGTCAACTTTTTACTTTTTACCCCCAAATCTTACCACATTTTCTGGCAGCTTGTGTCCAGGGAGATATTTCACATTTTCATGATCATTATTTATGATGTCTGTCAGTTTTCTTCCATTAACTGTTTCTTCAAAGACCCACATCTTGACCGTGGAGGCAAACTTCTGAAGTTTCTTGACATTATTACCAATTATTTTTGCAACAGCTGAACCCCTGAAAAGAAACAATGGAAAAGAAAACAATTAAAAAATAATTTAAAAAATTTTTTAAAAGAAAGAAAATGATAAAATTCCCTTGAGCAGAAGAGAAAAAGCACAAGATTATAATTCAGAAGACTTGAGTTCTTATTCAAGCACTGAGCTTAGAACTCAAGATATGATATTGCCTCAGCTGAAACTTGGTTGTTTTCACTTGAAAATACCACCCTGTGGTCAGGAAAGCCTCAGAATTTGGTACAAGGTCAAAAAGTACCTCCCCTTGAGACTAGAAGGCATCAACCTTTCTTGTATCACAGGTGGAAGACAAATCCACCTGAAAGATGGCATAAAAATAACACTTCAGGGCTTCCCCAGTGGCTCAGTGATTAAGAATCCACCTGGCAATGCAGGGGACCCAGGTTCAATCCCTGCTCCAGGAAGATCCCACATGCAGTGAGGCAACTAGGCTTGTGCAACTCACAGACAGGGTCTAGAGCAACTCCTGAAGCCCATGTGTCTTATAGCCTGGGCTTTGCAATAAGAGAAGCCTCCGCAATAAGAAGCCCGACCACCACAACTAGAGAGTAGCCCCCTGCTCACCTCAGCTAGGGAAAGCAACAGAGACCCAGCATAGCCAAAAATAAAATAAAGAAATCTTGAAAATAAAAAAGCCAAAAAAAAAAAAAAACCAGTTCAAGGGTTCCCAAAGTCTCCAAGGCCATTAGGCTATATTTCAAATATCCATCAAAAGACGATTCATATGCAGTTACTGTAGAATAAGCTGTGTTCCGGTGAACTCCACCAGGGCCCAAGTGGAGTCATAAAGGAAAGACAAGATCCAAGTGGATTCAAGAGATAGAGCGGAGTGAGGGCACCAGGTCTGGTTTCCCCACCAGACACCCGGCAGCCTCTAAAAGCTCCCTTTTCTCTGCATCTCTATTCAGCAAACATATCCTGGGAATGAATCAGTCATCCACAGGCTTTCCCCCCAGGGAAGAGAAGATGCCAGTTAATGCAGTTGATGCCAGTCCACTGCTCAAGAGCCGTGGGTGTGCAGCTGGTCCCTATGGCAGAGATGTTGCTGGTCAGCTCGGGCACCTGTGCCCATTTCAGGGATGTGCTGGGTGCAGCAATTTGGGCCAGGGGTGGTACCTAATCCCAGCTAAGCCAATCAGTTCCTTTTTTAGGACTCTGAACAGAAAAGCAGTTTGTTTCTTAGACAACCTTCCTGGTGTGAGGAGCAAAGGAAAGAAAGGCCCGAAGCACCTGGAGAACTCACAAGTCAGGGCATTCATTATTTTTTCTAATGATTATTCTTAAGACAGTATGGAAAATGAGTAAGGGGTAATGCAAAAAGGGGGCAGGACCAAACTGATACAGAAGAGATGGAGAGGGTTATCCTTGCGTTTATCTTTGGCTGCACGATAGCTTATGTGCAACTGCGGCTCTCCCTGTGAAATCCTNGAGCAACTCCTGAAGCCCATGTGTCTTATAGCCTGGGCTTTGCAATAAGAGAAGCCTCCGCAATAAGAAGCCCGACCACCACAACTAGAGAGTAGCCCCCTGCTCACCTCAGCTAGGGAAAGCAACAGAGACCCAGCATAGCCAAAAATAAAATAAAGAAATCTTGAAAATAAAAAAGCCAAAAAAAAAAAAAAACCAGTTCAAGGGTTCCCAAAGTCTCCAAGGCCATTAGGCTATATTTCAAATATCCATCAAAAGACGATTCATATGCAGTTACTGTAGAATAAGCTGTGTTCCGGTGAACTCCACCAGGGCCCAAGTGGAGTCATAAAGGAAAGACAAGATCCAAGTGGATTCAAGAGATAGAGCGGAGTGAGGGCACCAGGTCTGGTTTCCCCACCAGACACCCGGCAGCCTCTAAAAGCTCCCTTTTCTCTGCATCTCTATTCAGCAAACATATCCTGGGAATGAATCAGTCATCCACAGGCTTTCCCCCCAGGGAAGAGAAGATGCCAGTTAATGCAGTTGATGCCAGTCCACTGCTCAAGAGCCGTGGGTGTGCAGCTGGTCCCTATGGCAGAGATGTTGCTGGTCAGCTCGGGCACCTGTGCCCATTTCAGGGATGTGCTGGGTGCAGCAATTTGGGCCAGGGGTGGTACCTAATCCCAGCTAAGCCAATCAGTTCCTTTTTTAGGACTCTGAACAGAAAAGCAGTTTGTTTCTTAGACAACCTTCCTGGTGTGAGGAGCAAAGGAAAGAAAGGCCCGAAGCACCTGGAGAATTCACAAGTCAGGGTATTCATTATTTTTTCTAATGATTATTCTTAAGACAGTATGGAAAATGAGTAAGGGGTAATGCAAAAAGGGGGCAGGACCAAACTGATACAGAAGAGATGGAGAGGGTTATCCTTGCGTTTATCTTTGGCTGCACGATAGCTTATGTGCAACTGCGGCTCTCCCTGTGAAATCCTTAATTCTATGCCAGCAGGACAGTTTATTAGCTAAATATCCATTAATCCAATTCTCCTCTGATACTTGATAGAAGAAAAGGCCAAGAATCTCCCCACCATCACTATCACCTTTATCCAAATGTTTATCCTGACAATTCATACAAGGTCAAAGAAACCAAGTGTGATTCTGATGAACCCAGCAAACCGAGATGGGTGGGTATCTCTAAGACACTAGGAATCCAAGTCTAGGAAAGCCAGTGAGAAAATAAACTAGAACCCCAAGTGCCCTCCCCATGGTCCAGTCTTACTGGAATACACCTGCTTCTCCCTTCAGTCGCCTCCTGAAGAAGTCAGGCATTTGCAACCAGGGACAAACCTACTGTAGTGTGTGCTGAAAAGTTAGTTAAGAGAACTTAAATAACAACTGGAACAATTAAGAACTAAGCCCACCAGACAGACCCTGTCCTATGGTGCTCAAAGGGGCTTAGGACAGAAAAATAGTAAGAACTCCAGGTATACTGTTCACGCCTGTAAGCTCATCAGGGCTGCATTCTACCTGCTCCTTAGTTTCATCAACACCTTCATTCAATCTTTCATTCATGCACTGATCTCCGTTGCAAAACATGTCCTGAACACCTATTGTGTATAATGCATTTGGCAGGAAGCTGGCAATACAAAGTAGTGCTCTCTAAAGCTTCCCAACCACTCTGGGACTTCACTGGGATCCAGTGGCTAAGACGCCACACTCCCAATAAAGGGAGCCCAGGTTCAATCCCTAGTCAGTGAACTAGATTCCCACATACCACAACTAAGACTTGATATAGCCAAATTAAATAAATGAATATTTAAAGAAAAAAAAAAGCTTCCCATATGAGGCAGGAGGTGGAGGGCCTCCAAAAGTAAAGCAATTGGAGATTCATTCCCTTTGGACCAAAACTCCAAAGTGAGAAGAGCAGGACAATTAAAGGAGGAAGTTGGACCCTGCCCAGATGACATATTTCTCATTCTCGAAGTCAGGAGACCTCCTCGATCACACATGTGCAGAGAGGCTCCTTGGAGGCTTCAGGGGAGTGATGTCAGGGATGTTCCCTATCCATACGCCTTTCTGGTATAATCCATCTAGGCTTAGAGATGTATGTGCACACATGCGAGGATCCTGAGATATATCAAATATGGACTGTGACGCAAACCAAAATGATCGGCCAAAGGAAAACCATTAAGAAACGCCCCATAAAAGTAATTCAAACTGCCAGCAGAGTGCGACTCAGGGACTCTCCCTCTGAGTCTGCCCGTGTGTCTATCCATACACACTGTACTCTTTTCCTCTTAATAAATACTTGCTTCACTACTTTCCGTCTTTGTGGAAGTTCTTTTCTGCAGAGCTGAAGGGTCAGGGCTCCTGTCACTGACCATTGGTCTAGTGGCTAGGATCTAGTTGACCTCGATCTGGACTCAGTCTCCAGCTGGGAACCCAAGCCTTGCTCCAAGCCCTTGCAGGCGGAGGCCATCCAAGATCACACCCACTTAAGAGAGAACAAAGTAAAAGGAATTCACAGTCCTGGATGTGATAAGAGGTGAAGGAGAATGAGGGACACATGATTAGAAGGGTCAATTGCGACAGACTTTCAACACAAAGGACTCCAATGCAACCCAGTTCATCTACGAAAAGTCTTGCACACCCGGCGTTCAGCTGAGAGAAACGATGGACAGACCTGGTGTTGGGGGTGTAGTGGGGGGCATGGGGAGGGTGGTCCAGGGAGAAGACATGGGAACAGTCCCTACGTCTGCAGAGAAGCAAAGGGGCTTAACACCCTAGGGATGGGACGAACAGGCAAAGGAGAGCTTCTGGCCAACACTGAGCCAGTCGCGGGCACGTGAGGAGTGGGGCCAAGCCAAGAATGAACCAGCGGATTCAGAGACGCACAAGCAACAGCACGTGCATGTTACTTTCAGCACTGCGGGGGGAGAGTGGGCTATCTTGCAGCAGGAGCAAAGGGATGTATCAGACACGCAGCTAGAGGTAACTCCAGGTGACTCTGGGCCAAGCCGGTTCTCTGTCACTCATGGACGGGGTGGGGCAGGGACAGAAAGAGATGCGATTGGGGAAGCAAGAAATTCAATTCACTGAAGAATCTAGGGAGATGAACAAAAAAGATCTGCAACCTAGCCATGTCTTCACCGGGCTTCCCTAGTGGCCGAGCTGGTAAAGAATCTGCCTGCAATGAAGGAGACCTGGGTTTGATTCCTGGGTTGGGAAGATCCCCTGGAGAAGGGAAAGGCCACCCATGCCAGTATTCTTGGGCTTCCCTGGTGGCTCAGCTGGTAAAGAATCTGCTTGCAATGAGGGAGACCTGGGTTCAATTCCTGGGTTGGGAAGATCCCCTGGAGAAGGGAAAGGTCATCCATGCCAGTATTCTTGGGCTTCCCTGGTGTTCTCAGCTGGTAAAGAATCCACCTGCAATACAGGAGACCTGGGTTCGATTCCTGGGTTGGAAAGATCCCCTGGAGAAGGCTGCCCACTCCAGTATCCTGGCCTGGAGAATTCCATGGACTGTATACCCTGTGGGGTTGCAAAGAGTGGTCATGACTGAGCAACTTTCACTTCACATGTCTTCACCACTCTGCTCTCTCTCCCTGGGTCCCAGATGGACAGACACGCACCTGCTGGAAGTCCTAACCTCCACTAGGCAACACCTCCAACCCCTTGGTGCTGGCTCCTCTCTTCCTCTCCAAAAGAAGTGATATTTTAATCAGGCGAGGGACAAGATATCTATCCAGGCAGGCTGACAATTCCCAGAACCGCACGATGCAGAAGCTTTCTGCTCCAGAAAGGACCCCACAAGACCATCACTCTTTAACCAAGAAGGAAACTCTTCAGGGAGAACAAACAAGGGTTCAGCTAGACTCTTCTCATCCCATGCCCAGAGCTGATCCAGCCTACGTATCCAAGGGAAGGGAATGGTCAATTTTGGTCTATGAATCATGTCCAACTCCTAGCGACCCCATGGACTGTAGCCCACCAGGCTCCTCTTTCCATGGGATTCTCCAGGTAAGAATACTGGAGTGGGTTGCCATTTCCTTTTCCATAATTTTGGTTTAAATAACATGTACTTTCTTATTTCTAAAAGCTATTCATGAAAGATGAAAAAAACAATTATAAATAACTCACTACCAGAGAGAACCACTGTTAACATTTTGCATAATTCTTTGCAGCTAAGGGCTTTTAGAGTACAATCAAATGCCAGAGTATTTAGATGCAAATGTGAAAAATAAAGTATTTTAAAAATAGATTCAATTTGGTGAATGCTTATTTGATCTCTGGATAGGGAAGCTTCCTAAGTTTAAAATCAAAGCTAGCAAACACAGAGGTGTGAACAACTTCACACAGAAAAAGGAGAGGGAGGAGATTAAAAAAAAGCCTATCAAAATCTAAACTGCAGGTGAAAAGCCTAAGATAGAATGCTACATTTAACAGAAAACAGGATGCATAAGTGTACCTAACATATGATCATATGCAATTAACAAAATACATACTACCTCACACCTGTCAGGGTGGCTACTATATTAAATCAAAACGAAAAAACAAGTGTTGGGAGGGAGCTGGGAGGGGGCTTCGGCATGGGGAGATCGTGTACACCTGTGGATGATTCATGTCAATGTATGGCAAAACCAACACAGTACTGTAAAATAGAATAAAGTATTTAAAAAAATAAATAAAAAAAAAAAGAAAAGAAAGAAAAAACAAGTGTTAGTGAAAAAACATGTATAGAAATGGAAACCCTTGTGCTCTGCTGGTAGGAATGTAAAATGGTACAACTGCTATGAAAAACAATACAGTGGTTCCTCAAAAAACTAAAAATAGAATTACCATCTGATCCAGCAATTCCCCTTCTGGGCATACACCCAAAAGACTTGAAAGCAGAATCTTGAAGAGGTATTTGTACACCAATGTTCATAGCAGAATTATACATGAGAGCCAAAAGATAGAGGCAACCCAAATGTTCACTGATAGACAGAAAAAGAGAAGGTGGTGTATATATTCAATCATTCAGCCTTAAAAAGGAAGGAAATTTTGGTACACGTTACAGGTGAAACATGAGGACATTATACCAAATAAGCCAGTTATCAAAAAAAAAAAAAATCACTGTATAATTCCATGTATGTGAGGAATGCATGTGAACTCCTTCTGGAAGTTGGAATTCAGTCACCACACAGAAGAGCCCAAGCTTGCCTGCTGCAGACAGAGAAACATGTGGCTTGTCAGCCCCATCAGCCTGGCCAAAGCCCACCCCTTGTGAAAGAGGGTGTGGAGGACTGACAGCCCCAGCCTACTCCCCACCTGACTGCTGCCTTACCGGTGAGCCCAGGAGAGACCAGCACAGACCCACCCAGCTTAGCCCAAACTGTCGAGCCCCAGAATCAGAAGCCAACAGTGATGGCTGTTGAAGTCAGGAAGTCTCAAGGGGAGATAGCTGGGCAGCAGCAGATAACTGAAATCCTGGCACCCAACTGTGGAAGACGTTGAGCCCCAAAGTGCAGAAGGATGGCAAAGCGCCACGAGGAGAACCCCAGAGGGGCTGGAGGAATGCCAGACTTAGTTCCTGATGCCATCAAGCTCTGGGAGTCAGGGATGAGGGGCAGAAGAAAGATCTGGAAGTGAGGCGCCTGACACAACTTCCCACCGGCAACCGCTGAGAAACCTGGAGATACTACAGAGAAGAGCTGGTGGATACATGACTCTAAACAAAGGGATGTGTCTTCAGAAATAGTGGGCTCACCTGGCTGCTACTCTGAGGCTAACGGGTGGAAGTTGGTCTCTCACATACATGGCTTTTCTAATGATTACTTTTCTAGATTAATTTTAAGATCGGGTACCTTATTAACGGGGCTTCCTTGGTGGCTCAGTGATAAAGAATCCACCTGGGAGGCAGGAGACGCAGGAGATGTGGGCTGGATCCCTGGGTGGGGAAGATCCCCTGGAGGAGGGCATGGCAAGCCACTCCGGTATTCTTTCCTGGAGAATCCCATGGACAGAGGAGCCTGGCGGGCTACAGTCCATGGCACTGCAGCGTCAGACATGACTGAAGCGACTGAGAGCGCACACACCTTATAAACAGCAAAGCGTGATCATGCCATAACTGCAGGAGAAGGGATGCATGCTGTGGAGGGAAACTGAACAGATCTTTTTCCCCAAGACTTTTACCACCAAGGAAGTCCCTCTGGGACGATTTTTAAGACCTCACTTCAATTTGATTTTTCTTAAATGGAATATTGTTTATACTAGACTTTTTTAGGGAGGGTAAGATATTCAACTTTTTTGTGCAGATGGGATTTGTTCAGATAAAAGTATGCTTCTCACTAAAAATGGTAAGAATTAGGAACTTCTCTGGCAGTCCAGGGCTTAAGACTCCACATTTCCATGGCAGGGCATGTGGGTTCGATCCCTAGTCTGGGAACAAAGATCCCACATTCTGCTTGGTCATGGCCAAAAAACTAAATAAAAATGCTAAGAATTTCTAGAAACAAGCACACTGAAGTTAGAGGGATCTGCGTTTCAATTCTATTGTATTAAACACTGACCTTGAAAAGTTTTCCGATGTCAATTTCATCATCTAAAATAGGGATAATAATAGTACCGCATAGGCTTATTATTAGATATACATGAAGTAGCACGTATCCCAGACACAGAAAATGCCCATAAGTGGTAAGTACTATAATGATTATCCCCCTTAAAGACGAGGAGGAAATGAAGAATCGTGAAAGAGGGCTCAGGTAGGAAAACCAGACTCACCCCCAGAATAGCTGTGATGTTTTTACTGCACAGAAACAGAAATAGGTGTTTCAGCCTGGAAGGTGTTTTCAGCCTGGCTGGTCGGGGAAATGGGTCTCCTCCCAGGTGGCCCCTACCCATCACTACCCACCCCCGCTTCCAGAGCAGAGGCGTGTCAGTTCCGCTGCCTGTGGACAGGGAAAGGGTCATTTTTGACCTCAGAGGAGCTCACACACCGATGCTCAAATCCGTTCAAGCTCTCCGTGTCAGGATACAGCAAGAATCATCACTGACACTGAGTAACACGAAAAAGGATGACACGGGGGATGAACAGCCATGCAGGCTATATTCAGACGCTTCCAGCAGGACAAAGTCACCCACAGGTCCAGCTTCAGCCATCAGTGCCAAGTAGGCCAAAGGTCTCCCTGATCTTCAGTCCCAGAAGTTAGTCAAGCTGTGAGGTGACGCTGTAAACAAGGGCAAAAGATAACTTCTAGAAACACCTCCTGCTCTCTGACCTTGTCCCCTCCTCTGCCTCTGTTCCTTGGCATTTTGTGATTAGCACTGGCTCTCAGGCAGAAGTATGCTTCTCACTGAAAATGACACGAATTTATAGAGACATGAATTGCAGTTAGAAGGATCCGCGTTCCCACTCCACCTTATTAAACACTGACCTTGAAAAGGTCCGTTGTGTGACTTAATAACGGTGCTGGTCAAAGATGACCCAACTAACGAAAGTAACATTTCTTCATGAGCTGACATTACTGAGTGCGGGTCGCTCTGCACTCTCCTGAAGAAGTGAAAGTCGCTCAGTCCTGTTCAACTCTGGGACGCCATGGACAATAAGTCCATGGAATTCTCTAGCCCAGAGTACTGGAGTGGCGAGCCTTTCCCTTCTCCAGGGGATCTTCCGAACCCAGGGATTGAACCTAGGTCTCTCCTGGATCACCTCATTTCATTCTAACCATGATCCTAAACAGCAGGTACCAATGTCAGAACCTGACCCTTGGAGAGAAGCAGTTAGGGTAAGAAACCAGGAGATCAGGGTGGAGTCCTATTACTGCTGCCTCCTGCCTCATCTGGCCTCCCAAGGAGGTTTGGGGTGTTTCTGGACTTAGCTCCCAGGCACAGAGGTGGGGCTGCAAATACACCTGAAACCGAGTGGGGCCCTGTGGGGCTCCCAGGCACAGAGGTCTTTCTGTGTACTGTTTCTGGTAGGCAAGACTCCAGCCATTATACCTTTCCTGAGTTCCAAAGGGTGGATTCCAACAGTTGGCTAATCAACTGAGAAACCACCTAAGGCAAGATTAAAGAAAGGAGAGCAGCTCATCAAGGTTAGAAGACCAACCACCTGAGATCCAGCACACTCCCTGATCTTGTCAGCAACCCCATCTTTGACCCACTGTTATAAAAACCCTCATCAAGTTCTCTAGAAGAGACACACAGCTTTTCCAGGCAGAAGCCTGGTGTGACCCCCTTTGGCTAGCCAGGTAATAAAGCGGTCCTTTTCTGCTTCACCCACAGCTCTGGTCTCCAGGGTTTGGTTCCGCATCGATGCACAAAGAGGCCGAGCTCTCACTACACAACCCTGAGGCTTTAGTTATCAAACTGCATCTTAGCCCTGTATCTGAATGGCTGTTCCAAGGAGAGATCTCCTGGAGATCTTTTTGCTGAAGGAACTTTGTTTCATCTTTGCAGGAACTCAGGAGGCTTTTGTTTTTTCCTTTCAGTTGCTTTTATGAGTCATTGGGACCAGGCCCATGAAACGCGGTGCTGGTTAGGAAGCACCTCCCTGCAACCCCGCAGCAGGCAGCCCAGCAGGGCTCAGTGAGGTGCCCCAGCCTCCACTCTCACCAGCTGTAAGTGCAGGAGGGCGGGACAGGGCCTGTCATTCTTCAGGTATCTGCAAAGTTATAAATGCTCATTTACATTGCAGGATGAACTTAATGTGATTCACCTTATAGCTACAGATGTAACACGTTTATTTACCTAAGCATTCTGAGCAAATTCAAGTTCCCAAGTGTAAACACCACTTAGGCAACTTCCTATTCCTGAGAATCTGGAAGGGTCTGTCTTTTGGTATCTGTTCTAAAATTAGTGGAAGATTGCCTTCAGTGTTTGTGGAAAAGATTGTGGCTCAGTGTTTAAGACTCTGTGTTCTAATGCGAGGGTATGGGTTTGATCCCTGGACTGGGAACTGGAACTAAGATCCCACATGCTTTGTGGCAAGGCAAAAAAAAAAAAAAAGTTAGCAGAAGGCTAAAGTCCCTGAAGGGAAAAAAATCTGCCCTGCCCTCAGGGAATGTGATTCAGCAAGTTCAGATTCCTTGGTACTAATTCTGGTTCAGATGGTAAAGAATCTGCCTGCAATACAGGAGATCTGGGTTCAATCCCTGGGTTGGGAAGACCCCCAGGAGAAGGAAATGGCAACCCACTCCAGTATTCTTGCTTGGAGAATTCTATGGACAGAGGAGCCTGGGGGGCTACAGTCCATGAGGTCACAAAGAGTCGGACACGACTGAGTGACCAACACACACACACACAATTCTGATGCACGTGGTCTTTGGACCATGTTTTAACAAACTATTAAAAACACTGGATTCCACTTTGCTGTCAAAGGTCTGTATAGTCAAAGCTATGGTTTTCCCAGTAGTCATGTATGGCTTTGAGAGTTGGACCAAAAAGAAAGCTGAGCGCCAATGAACTGATGTTTTCAAACTGCGGTGCTGAAGAAGACTCTTGAGAGTCCCTTGGACAGCAAGGAGATCAAACCAGTCGGTCCTAAAGGAAATCAACCCTGAATATTCATTGGAAGGGCTGATACTGAACTGAAGCTCCAATCCTTTGGCTACCTGATGTGAAGAGCCAACTCTTTGGAAAAGACTGTGATGCTGGGAAAGACTGAAGGCAGGAGAAGAGGATGACAGAGGATAAGATGGGTTGGATGGCATCACTGGCTCAATGGACATGATTTGCACAAATTCTGGAAGGCAGTGAAGGACAGGGAAGCCTGGCGTGCTGCAGTCCATGGGGTTGCAAAGAGTCAGACACGACTTAGCAACTGAACAACAACATTAAAAACACTATTTAAAACATCTAATCTTGGGCCTTCCCTGGCAGTCCAGGGGTTAAGATTCTATGCTTCTGCTGCAGGGGCATGGGTTTCATCCCTGGTCAGGGAAATAAGAATCCACAAGCCACAGGAGGAAAATAAACCTAAAACGTCTAATCTGTGGCAGATATTTTATTCCACTTTGTATTTCTTTTGAACGTAATCTTCCAAGTCCTTAATCCATCTGTGACCTGAAGGCGAAGACAGTGTCCATTGCATTCCTACCCCTGGAAAGACCACTATATCTGCATGGAGCAGACAGGCAAATGTCTATGACCAGAGCTGAACACTCAGTGGGCCCCTGGGCAGCCTCTCTGTGTCATTTTCTGTTCCTAAGTTCCTGAATCTCTCTGCTGAGGTCATGGAACCTCTCTCTAGGACTGGCGTGGCTCTGTACCCCGGACAGAGCCTGGGAAGCCAATGACTGTTCCCATCTGATCCCATCATTAATGGAGCCCGGCAGCCAGGCCAAACCATCGGCACATTTCTCAATTGCTCTGCTCCAGTGTCACTAGCCAAATTCCACTCCATTTCCTTGACCCAGAGCAAGCCAAGAAAAACAGTTAAGTACATCAGAGTGAAGCTGTGGGAAGGCAGCCAAAGTCAGAGATGGGGGCAGGAGGGTCATTTCACAACTCTAGCTCCAGGCCCAAATCCCACGTGGCCCAGCCATTCTATTTCTCCTGCACCTTGCAAAAGAAGGAAAAGGTGCTGTTATCTGTGGTTCTGGGGCCTCTTTCAGAAGAGGAAACTAGTGTTAAAGAACACACGATGAATGGGCGTGTTTCCAGGCTCACAGACCATGAGGCAGCCGACATTTCACTCAAGTGCCTGGGGATAAGTCCAAGCCTAGTAAAGTCCAACAGCAAGTCCAAATGAAGCTCTCCAGTGGATAGTTACCGACTCAATTAAATGTAGGACAGAACATTTTGTTGTGGTTGAAAAAAGTTTACAGAAAAGTGCAAAATATCCTAGTATTTGCAGGGATGTGAGATAAAATACTACTTGTAAACATTCTCTTGCATCTGATGGAATTCTTCCGGAAAGAACAGAATATACTGATAACACTGGTTTTCCTCCAGGAGGTACCTTGGGAGACAACTGTGGGTTGTCTTGGAACTTGGAAAGAATTTTTTTTTTTGGTGGGTTATGGGGTACCTTTCAAACAATGTGAATATGTGAATTTTTGTCAAATCATATATAATTACATTTCTTCGTTAAAAAATGAGTTTGGGGTGACTTTCCCAATGGTCAAGTCTCCATGCTGCCAATACACGGCGCGG
>SJYW01031751.1:28728-59342 GCA_006410735.1 Raphicerus campestris | reverse complement strand
GGAAGGGTGGGGGTGGGGGGCAGGTCGCGGCGGCAGGGGGCGGGGAAGGTTGGATCCCTGTGTAACTAAGATTCCACATGCAGCTCAGTATGACCAAAAGATTTTTTTTTAACTTAGTTTCTGTTTACTCATTTACTATTTACCAAGTACATACCTAGCTCTTGCTGTTCTCTAGAGCTGAAAGGGGAGGAGTGGAAACAGATAATCAAATAAGTCATCACCTGTGACAGATGTTAGCAACAGGGCACAGGGCTCCTGGCCTCGCTGGGATGGAAAAGTGGCGAATCAGAAAAGGTTTCCTCCAAAAAGTACTTTCTGGGCCAAGTCTTAAGGAAGTCCGAGTAACTAGTACCAATTTCTGTAGGACTACTACAAGTGTGAACTGTGATGAGTGTGCGGCCACAGGACTTACAGGACATCACTCTTTTAACTATTCTTATACCAGTCCCTCAAATGTGGGAAAAATAGCCGGCAGCCATGGAAAAAGGTTGAAAATATCAGATGTTATACCATATTCCGCCTCCTCGCCCCCAGCCCACTTTCCTCTACAGTCACCCAAACACACCAAATAATCCAACTGTATTAAGTCTGAGAAAAGGAACTAAAAGGGCTAACGTTTAAAGTGCTTAGGAGAACGCCTAGCACAGCGGAGACGCAAAGATTCGCAAACACCGCCCGCCACACACACGCCCCGGCCCCTGAGGTAAGAATTCCCAAAGCCCTTGAGCTACTGGAGGAGCCCAGGCTGTAGGCAACTTGGATTTTCTTCCCGATATGTTAGTAAGATACCAGACTTAGCAGAAGCCTGGAGCCGGACTTGCACTTGGAAGGGCAGAGCCGGCCCCGCCCTCGACCTGCATGGCAGGCACCCTTCATCCCCCTCTGCCTCGGTTTCCTTGACACGGAAACCCCAGGAAGAATGCTCGAGCCTCCTACAACTCCTCTACCTAGGCGATCTGCCCAGGAGAATGGAGAACGTCCTGAGGATGTTGCCCAAACCCCCCGGGCGTGGCGAGCAGGTGGCCCCCGTACGTCCGCTGCCTGGCGCCGCGAGCGCAGACAGGTGCCCGCGGGCACCCCGTCTCCCCTCTCTGCGCCGCCTCCATGAGCACGCGGGCTCTGGGCCTCCCCAGCTGGTGCCTCGGCGCGGCCTCCCCGGGTGCGCGGTGCCCAGCCGGGCCGCGACGCTGCCCTCCCCGCCTCCCCACGCGCGGTGCCGGGTGTCCTCGCCGCGACGGGGACGCGCGCCCTCGCTCGCCCTGGAGAGGGGCTTCCTGGAGGCGGAGTCCGCGCCGCCCGCCCGCTGCCGCTCACCAGTTCCCCGAGCCCACGATGCACACTTTCAGGGGCGCCGCTGCCATGGTTCAGGCCGAACGCTGCAGACCGGCGCGCGCCTACCGGATCGGCTGCCCGCCTCCACCCGCTCGGCATGAACCCGCTGCGGCGGACGACGGCCCCGCCCCGCCGCCTCTCGGCCAATGAACGCAACCACCCCCGCCCGGGCGCCCGGGGCCACAGCTGACAGCCCGGAGGGCCAGCCTCGCCACTCCCGAGAGCCACTGCGCACGCCCGGCCCCGCGAGCCCCCGCCCATCCCAGCGCGAGGCCTCTCGGGACTTGTAGTCCGCTTCCCCAGACCGCCTCTCCCGCCGCGCCACGTGCAGCTCTTGGCTGGTTTCGCCGAGACTCGCGCTCCCGGCGCTGGGGACCTAACGCCTTCCTCGTGGAGCAGGCTTTCTCTGGTGCCTCCCGCTCCACCTGTCTCAGGAGGTGCTGCTAGGCTGCAATTTGAAGCCAAGAGAGGACTCTGGACTCCAAAGTCGACCCGGCTTGGCCCAGAGCCCCAAGAGGCCACTTTAGTTTCTTCAGACTCTGCCTCACCTGTGGAAACAAGAAACCGCCTGGCATCGCCGAACTTCGCGGTGGCCATGTGTCTTTTGAGGCCTTTGAGAATTGACCGGAGAGTACCTGCCCTCCAGCGTGGGAACTTTATCTAGAGTTGGAGCAGTGGGGGAGAGACCTGGGCACGGGGCCGTCCCCCTCACCCACTGGCTTGGCAGGACTTGGCTCCTGAGTTGTCTTCGGGTTTGAGGTTCTGAAGCCTCGCTTCCCTCCTTCCTGAGAAACTGAACGTTGTGTATCCATTCTGAGCATCACTTTCCACCAGGCGCTGCGGTGGACCCTGAGAAGGAAACGAAGTGGTGTGAACCAGAGATTCTCAACTCCACTACATCTCTGAGTCTCTGGAACTTTTCAAAACCTCCACTCAAAGGCATCACCTCAGACCGAATACATCAGAATCTCCCAGAATGCGATACAGACATCCAAATTTTTTAATGTTCAGGGGGGTGACTACAAAAGGACTCAAGGTTGAGAACCAGAGAACTAAAATACTAGAGACTGGCGGAGGAAACGAATACTCTGAAGTGAAGTAAAGTGAAGTCGCTCAATCGTGTCTGACTCTTTGCGACCCCATGAACTGTAGCCTACCAGGCTCTTCTCTCCATGGGATTCTCCAGGCAAGAATACTGGAGTGGGTTGCCATTTCCTTCTCCAGAGGATCTTCCCGACCCAGGGATTGAACCCAGGTCTCCCGCATTCCAGGCAGACCCTGTAGTACCTAGAAAAATATTAGGCCTGTTAGTTTGATGCCCAGAGGATTAACTGTTATTTTTGTTACGTCTATATTATATGAAAATTTTACTTCTGTTACTGATGGTATTGTATTAACTTAAAAAACTCCCTAGAGAGAGAGTGGGTGAGACAAAGCATGCTTTCCACTCCTCACTGGTGGTTTGCTCTCAAGTCTTTGCCAAGAAAGATACCAAAGCAGGAATAACTCGAAAGGTGGACTATCTAAACTTTATTCATCTTTATCCCCTTGCATTTGTGTTATCAAATGGGTTTGCCTAACTCAATGATGAACTTGTACTTGAGGAGGCAGCATACACTGCCAAGATTTGTGCCAAGTGATCAGTTCATGTTTAACTTTTGCCTAAAAGAGTTGTACCTCATGTGGACACTTGGTTTCCCCGATGTTGCAACTGCATCTGCGTGAAAATGAGTGGTCTGGCTGTTCTGTGAACTCATCTTGCACAGTATCATCATAGAGGGTTTATCGGCCACCCGAGGTACACAACACATTGTGCCAGGATGGACATAGTAAGTAGCCATTTACTTTATAGGCCGGTTGCAAAGATCAAAACCAAAACCACAGAGGTGAAACCCATGGGTAGAACGTTGAGAGAATAAAGCAAACTGCAAGAGATTGCACACAGTAGAATTCTAGTTCTGTCAGTTCAGAAACAAGCAAAATTATGTGTATCACTGTAGATATACACATACATAGCATAACTGTAAAGGAAAAGAAGGGAAACGAACACAAAAGGCAGGGTTGTGGTTATAGTTAAGGAGAGGAGGGTTGGTTATTCTTTATATTATTGTGTATATGTTAGAAACACTTTTTATATCGACCTAACGAGGAGCATGGGGAAGAGGAGAAGGTCTAGTGCTGAGATCTCTGGTTCTCTGCCAGTCCCCTCCTGGTCTGCTAAGATGGCAGTGCTGCCAGTTGGCCTTCTGTGGGTCTCCTTCCCCAGGAGGGTTGAATAACCCAGATGACAACAGGCTAGCCAGTCTCATTGGACAAGCCGACTCTTGAGGGACCTGGAGAAGTCCCAGGGTGTTTATGACTCAGTGCATGGAGACAGCATGACTGGGTTATGCATGTATGGGTTATGCATGTATCTTGATGAAAACTCATCAGGCAGCTAGGAGAAGCCAGAAAGCCCTTTAGAAACAGCCCAGCAATCTCCTTCACCAGGTCATTGAGTTCTTGAAGCACAGTTCCAACTTTCTAAGTACAGGAGACAATGGGAACAGTATGCCAAACTCTCCTCTGTAACTGGAGACTCCATTCCTCGTACGCCTCCACCTTCAGCCTTTTACCCTGTCTCTGACATCCTTCCTGGGCCTTTGGACGCCTGCCTGCTGCCGGGTCCCAAAGCCAGTGGTGCATGTCAGGCAGCAACACTCCACTTCCAGGGCTCAACAACCCCCTGGTTATCTCTTGTTGCTTAACAGAGCATCCCAAGGTTAGGTCTCCAGGCAACCACATTCATTTGTTTAGCTCTAGAATCAGAGGGGACAGCTCTCTCCACATGGAGTACATGATCAAAGATAATTGGGGGCTTCACTTCCAAGATGCTTCATTGGCTGCTAAGACCAGGTGCATCCAAATAGAAATTTTTTTTTTTTTTTTAAAGAAAAAAGGTGCAGTCAGCAAGGTGATAGGCTGGGAGGGGACTCAAAGGAGCTCTTCCAGGCAGGGGGACTAGCATGGGCTAAGATTCAGAGATTATAAACAGATGACATGTTCAGAAACTAAAAAGGAGCTCAGTAAGGATGGAAGGGAGAACAAATAAGGGGAAGAGTATGAAGGGCAGGGGAAATGAAAAGAAATGAAAGTTGGGAGGTCGAGGAGGTGTCTGGTCATGATTGGCCTTGTAAACCATATCAGAGAATTAGAACTGAAATCCTAAGGGCAGAAGAAGCCATTGTAGACTTTCAGGTAGGGGCTTGACATCGTCAGGGCCAGGAGGCAGAGGCCAGATGGGGGCCTGTTTGTTTTTAATTAATGTTTGTTGGGGTATAATTGATTTACATTGTTGTGTTAGTTTCAGGTGTATAGCAAAGTGATTCAGTTGTACATATGCATATTTTCATTCTTTTTTAGATTCCATTCCCATATAGATCATTACAGAGTATTGAGTAGCGTTCTCTGTACTATAATATTTTCATTATTTTTTAGATCCCATTCCCATATAGATCATTATGGAGTATTAAGTAGAGTTCTCTGTACTATACAGTAGGATCTTATTAGTTATTTTTTATTTTATTTATTTTATTTTTGTTCCACATCACGTGGCATATGGCAATCTTAGTTTCCCAACTAGGGATTGAACCTGGGCCCCAGGCAGTGAAAGCACAGAATCTTGTGAAGTACAAATTGGCCCTTGTCATTTGCCTCTACAAGGATTAAATCACTTGCTGCTGCAGCTGCTGACTTTCAACATCCACTGAAAGGATTTCAGGGTGGAAAGCAGAAATGCACTCTGTGCTCTGGGAAAAACTGGCAGAACAGGGTTTCAGATAGTTAAATATTTTCAGGAGCTGATTTTATGAGCCAATTCTTGTATCTCCTCATTATCTAGAAAAGCATGAAAGTCCTTCGTGATGACTACTACTCCTCGTGACTAGTAGAAACTTGCAAAAAATGCATCCTTCACTGCACGTCCCCCTCTTTACCAAAATCACTTTGCACCCTACCTCTTTGAAGCAGATTCTCAGAGCTGTCTCCCAGGCTACAGTGTACTTTATGCGTGTGTGCTAAGTTGTGTCAGTCGTGTCCAACTCTTTGCGACCCTGTGGACTGTACCCCACAGGCTTCTCTGTCCGTGGGATTCTCCAGGCAAGAATACTGGAGTGGGTTGCCAGGCCCTCCTCCGGGGGATCTTCCCAATCCAGGTATTGAACCTGCATCTCCAGTGTCTCCTGCATTGACAGGCGGGTTCTTTATCGCTGGTGCCACCTCGGAAGCTCCCATAGTATTCCTCATTTTGCCCCAAATAAAACTTAACTCTCAGCTTTCATGTTGTGCATTTTTCTTTAAGTTGGCAGTCCTAACCTCTGGACTGCTAGGGAAGACCCTAGTTATCTATTTTTTATATAGTAGTACATATATATGTGTATGTCAGTCCAAATCTTCCAATTGTCTCTCCCACATCATGTCCCTTGGTAACCATAAGTTTGTTTTTTACATCTGTGATGCAGTGTTTATTCTACATGGGAAGTGATACTGGATACATAGGATGGAGGTCAGTGTGGTGGTGACAGTGATGGGAAGATGTGGGTGAAACTGAGACATGCCTAGGAAGTAGAAAAATAAGACTTACTGCTTTTGGGTGGCAGAGAAATGAAAGAATGTAGGATGTCTCCACATTTCAGGCTTGGTCAATTGAATGAGNTTTTTTTTTTTTTTTTAAAGAAAAAAGGTGCAGTCAGCAAGGTGATAGGCTGGGAGGGGACTCAAAGGAGCTCTTCCAGGCAGGGGGACTAGCATGGGCTAAGATTCAGAGATTATAAACAGATGACATGTTCAGAAACTAAAAAGGAGCTCAGTAAGGATGGAAGGGAGAACAAATAAGGGGAAGAGTATGAAGGGCAGGGGAAATGAAAAGAAATGAAAGTTGGGAGGTCGAGGAGGTGTCTGGTCATGATTGGCCTTGTAAACCATATCAGAGAATTAGAACTGAAATCCTAAGGGCAGAAGAAGCCATTGTAGACTTTCAGGTAGGGGCTTGACATCGTCAGGGCCAGGAGGCAGAGGCCAGATGGGGGCCTGTTTGTTTTTAATTAATGTTTGTTGGGGTATAATTGATTTACATTGTTGTGTTAGTTTCAGGTGTATAGCAAAGTGATTCAGTTGTACATATGCATATTTTCATTCTTTTTTAGATTCCATTCCCATATAGATCATTACAGAGTATTGAGTAGCGTTCTCTGTACTATAATATTTTCATTATTTTTTAGATCCCATTCCCATATAGATCATTATGGAGTATTAAGTAGAGTTCTCTGTACTATACAGTAGGATCTTATTAGTTATTTTTTATTTTATTTATTTTATTTTTGTTCCACATCATGTGGCATATGGCAATCTTAGTTTCCCAACTAGGGATTGAACCTGGGCCCCAGGCAGTGAAAGCACAGAATCTTGTGAAGTACAAATTGGCCCTTGTCATTTGCCTCTACAAGGATTAAATCACTTGCTGCTGCAGCTGCTGACTTTCAACATCCACTGAAAGGATTTCAGGGTGGAAAGCAGAAATGCACTCTGTGCTCTGGGAAAAACTGGCAGAACAGGGTTTCAGATAGTTAAATATTTTCAGGAGCTGATTTTATGAGCCAATTCTTGTATCTCCTCATTATCTAGAAAAGCATGAAAGTCCTTCGTGATGACTACTACTCCTCGTGACTAGTAGAAACTTGCAAAAAATGCATCCTTCACTGCACATCCCCCTCTTTACCAAAATCACTTTGCACCCTACCTCTTTGAAGCAGATTCTCAGAGCTGTCTCCCAGGCTACAGTGTACTTTATGCGTGTGTGCTAAGTTGTGTCAGTCGTGTCCAACTCTTTGCGACCCTGTGGACTGTACCCCACAGGCTTCTCTGTCCGTGGGATTCTCCAGGCAAGAATACTGGAGTGGGTTGCCAGGCCCTCCTCCGGGGGATCTTCCCAATCCAGGTATTGAACCTGCATCTCCAGTGTCTCCTGCATTGACAGGCGGGTTCTTTATCGCTGGTGCCACCTCGGAAGCTCCCATAGTATTCCTCATTTTGCCCCAAATAAAACTTAACTCTCAGCTTTCATGTTGTGCATTTTTCTTTAAGTTGGCAGTCCTAACCTCTGGACTGCTAGGGAAGACCCTAGTTATCTATTTTTTATATAGTAGTACATATATATGTGTATGTCAGTCCAAATCTTCCAATTGTCTCTCCCACATCATGTCCCTTGGTAACCATAAGTTTGTTTTTTACATCTGTGATGCAGTGTTTATTCTACATGGGAAGTGATACTGGATACATAGGATGGAGGTCAGTGTGGTGGTGACAGTGATGGGAAGATGTGGGTGAAACTGAGACATGCCTAGGAAGCAGAAAAATAAGACTTACTGCTTTTGGGTGGCAGAGAAATGAAAGAATGTAGGATGTCTCCACATTTCAGGCTTGGTCAATTGAATGAGCATCATTTGCTAAAACAGGAAGAGTAATTGATATGAAGAGAGGGATGATGAGCTCAGGTCTGGAGAAGTTAAGTCTAAGGAGTCCATTTGGTTTCCACATAGATTTCAGGAAGGCAGTTAGGGAGACACGTTTGTAGATCATCATCATGAACTCAAGGGCTCAGTGCTTAGAACACTGCCAGTCATGGAGTGGACACTCTGTAAGCGTTGAGTGAAAGGGATTGAGATCACCCACACAGATGGGTCAGGTAACAAAGGAAGACAAAGCAGGACAAGACTCTGAAATGGATTTAACATTTAAGAGCCTGGGAGAATGAGGAAGGAGCAGAAGGAATACAGAGTGTGGTGTTGTGGTCGTCAAGGAAGAAAGACCACATTTGCAGCAGGAGGGATGGTCACGGGAATTTGAGGGTGGTCAGATAAGATGAGACCAGAGTACACCTTTCAGGCTAGCAGAAGGCTGCTGGCAAAGTATGGTTGTGCAGGCAACACACTGCACAAGGCCAGTGGGCACCATGCCTACTGTATACACTGTAGATATGTGTGTTTGAGAATACCTTTTTCTGACAGATGGAAGCAAGTGCCCTTGCGGAGGGATACTTTTCTCCAGTCCATACTGGAAAGGTCTGGTACAGGTAGCCACCTCCCTGGTTATTGGTGGGCCTGGTCAGAAGATTTCAGTTTTGGTTCTGGGCAGAGCTTGAAGTAGATGGAGGCTTAAATGGAAAACAAAGAAATGGCACTTGAGACAGTATAGAAATTGCTTTCCAAAAGTTTGGCTGTCAGCAGAAGATGAGGGCTGGGGCCATGTAGGGAGGGACAACAAAACCCAAGGGAAAGGGAAGAATTTGAAGGGTTTTTTTTTCCCCCCCTTTAAATCATGTGGAAAAGGCTAGAACATACTGGACTATTCCTAGGAAGGAACCAGTAGAGAGGGAGAGAGAGAAAACACAGAAGAGAGAATGAGAGGGAGAGGAGGAGAGGGAGAGAGAGGCTCGCCTTAAATTAGATGAGATAGAGAAGTACTCTGAGGAGAGACATCAAAGGAGCCAGCCCTCCAGGAAGAGGAAGTAGCCAGTGCAAAGGCCCTGCAGCAGAAAATAAACAGCCTCTGTGTTTAAGGAACAGAAAGAGCTATAGAATGGTGAACAAATGTGAGAGAAGGGAGAACTATGGTCAGAGAGGCATAATTTAGGCAGACTAAATTGTAGGGCCTTGTGGTCTATGGTTTAAGAGGAAAAAAAAAAAAAAAAGATTTCCCAGTAGCCAAATCTGGGTCAACACAATCATTAAAGTAAATAATGATAAACAATGAGGATTTACTCTATAGCACTGGGAACTATATTCAATATCTTATAATATCCTAAAAAGAGAAAAGAATCTGAAGAATACACATTTATGTGTGTAACTGGGCTTTCAAGTTGGCTCAACTGGTAAAGAACCTGCCTGCCAGTGCAGGAGACACAAGAGATGAGGGTTCAATCCCTGGGTCAGGAAGATCCCCTGGAGAAGAAAGTGGCAACCCACTCCCATATTCTTGCCTGGAGAATCCCCATGGGCAAAGGAGCCTGACAGGTTACAAGTCCATTGAGTTGCAAAGAGTTGAACATGGTTGAGCACACAGACACATGTAACTGAATCAGTTTGCTGTATAACTGAAACTAACAAAATGTTGTAAATCAGTGTACTGTGTCTAAAATTAAAAAGTAAGTAAATAATAAATAGCTAAAAAATAAATAATGATAGTAACGGGCTTTGAATGAACTGAAAAGTCATGGGTCCATGGTGATTTAGAGAGATAAGTAAGCAAAGCAGCAGAAGAGACAGGCTTGCTTACAATAGCATGCCAACAAATAAACATGAAGTTCCACAGTCAACAGTGGTTGCCAAAATAGTGGTGAAAGTTTGATGAGGGACAAGATACTTGGCCTCAGAATCTCCACGTAAATTTCTTACAAGAGATAAAAGAGTAACCTCACAGTAGAGAAAACTGGCTGTCACCAACTTAACCTGTTGGGCACCACAGACATTACCCGAGATGGGACACACATGCCTTCTTTAGCTGGTGCGAGAAGGCATGTAGTTAATATAGGCTTGTCAGAAAAATATTTCGAAATAGTTCCTAGGTCTTGGGATTTCATAGATTAAACACATTTTTCTTGTCTGAAACTCTGATGTAGAACTAGCTTTTTTTTTTTCCAAGTAAGGACAGAAACCATTTGCTGTGTGTGCTCAGCTGGTCTCAGTCGTGTCCTACTCGTTTGCAACCCCATGGACTACAGCCCGCCACGCTCCTCTGCCCATGGGATTCTCCAGGCAAGAACACTGGAGTGGGTCGCCATTTCCTTCTCCAGGGGATCTTCCCAACCCAGGGAACCAACCCTCATCTCCTGCAGTGCAGGCAGATTCTTTACCGTTGAGTTATGGGGGAAGCTATGGAAAGGCTGTAGGGTGAAATTCTGTCTCCCTCTTCTTTTTCTTTTTTTGATAGTTGACTATATTTTCAGTCTTTATTGAATTTGTTAAACAATATTCCTTCTGTTTTATATTTTTGTTTTTTTTTGGTCATGAGGCATGTCGGATCTTAGCTGTCTGACCAGGGATGGAACCCGCACCCCTTGCATTGAAAGCCAGAGTCTTAACCACTGGTCCACCGGGAAGTTCCTCTCTCTCCTTTTTCCAGCCCCTATTTCCCTCTCTTGATGAAACCTTGTTACCAGTTTCTGGTAACAAGAACACCATGGACACCTTATTCTGTTATTTGTGTCCCCACTTAACATTATTTCATATCGCAAACATCAGTCATTCTCAAAAAAATGAATTCACATAATGAAAACTTGAAGAGTGAAAAGAATAAAGGATACTCCTTAGAAAACTCTTCCTGTCTCAAAATCTTTCTTTTTCTCGTTTCTCTGTGGCACTGGAAATGTTTTCACAGGCTGATATTGGTTAACTTCATTCCTCTAATTCTGGGGAAGACATAAACTTGGGCCACACTCAAGAAACACTTTATCCACTCCGTCCAGTACACGTGCCGCCTCTCTGCCCCCTTATTACATGCCGTACAGCCCCCCCCGTGGTAACATTTATTCTTGGTACGACAAGCTTCAGATGAAATCGCCCATCTTCAATATTGCTACTGACAGTCTAATGAGAAAGTACAGATTTTTGGCTAAAGAAAACAATGCCTCATTCTGGAAACTTATATGGGCTTTCATCTCACTTCCTTGGGGAAAAGAAACAAGAGTAGATAAAAGGCAGATTTCACTGCTTGAAAGAACCAAATAGAGTTCCAGACACTTAACAGTAGCCACTGTCAATTGTAATCTGTTCATATTAAAGTTTATTAAGTTATCAAGCAAGGTTTGTACATCAGGTTGTATCCACCAGCTGTACTTCAGCACCAGCCCCTTAGATTGGGGATCTGTTGGTTCTTCTAAAGATCACACTACTGAAAAAAAAAAATCATGCTACTAAAACCGAGCTTTATTTAGAAACCAGCTCTTAGCCAAGCACTGGGTATTATTATTGATTACATCTGGGTTGCAGCCACCTTGGATGACTTGGAGAACTTGGGAATTTTAAAGATGAAATGATCAGATTCAGCATTGTACCCAACCTGAGAGAGGCAGAGAAATTTATTCAGTTTCTACTTGATTGAAAATCAAATGTTAACCTAGTCCTGGCTCTAAATGAGTCTTGTTCATCAGCTGTTCAACACTGGACTCCTGCCTTGTGCCAGGAACTGAGAATACAGTGTTGAAAAATAGAGACAAAGGTTACAGTCTGGAAAGGAGGTCAAATAAAAACAAGTATCTTTCATAGAGGGGCTTCCCTGATGGCCCAGTGGGTAAAGAATCTACCTGCAATGCAGGAGACTTGAGTTTGATCCCAAGGTCAGGAAGTTCCCCTGGAGGAGAAAATGGCAAAACACTCCAATATTAGCAACACACTTCAGTAGTCTTGCCTGCAAAATCCAATGGACAGAGGAGCCTGGCGGGCCTGGCAGGTTAAAGTCCATGGGATCATTAAGAGTCGCACACTACTTAGCGACTAAACCATCACCACCGTCTTCCATAGAGTCCAGCCTGATGTTGTTCCGATAGGAAAAGGGTCAACCTGGAGACAGATGGGAGTGGTACCCAGGGGGCACAGGGGCCCAGGTAAGCCTTTCTGGTAGGAAGATGTCTGAACTGAAGGATGTGTAGGAATTAAATGGGAGAAGAGTGTTTGTGGCAGAGAGAACAACCTGTCTGAAGGCTTGAAGGCAAAAGAGTAGTAGTCCTTGGTTCCCAAAGTTGAGCAAGTTGGAGGGTTGATCAAGAGGAAAGGACGGATGAGGCAGACAGGTGGATGGAGACCAGACAACAGAGGGTTCTTTTGTAGGGGTTTGGTTTTATTTTGAAGGCAGAGGGGGAATATTGAAGCAGTTAGGCGGCTAAGTGATGTGCTCATATTTATCTTTTAGATGATCACTCTGGCTACATTTGAAGGGATGGGAGGAGGGGAAAAGTTAAGGATGACTTGCAGATTTTTGACTTGGGCCACCAGTTGGGTGACTGGTCGACGGGAGTGTCGCACCTAATAATTGCCTTGTTTTTTTGGCTCATTTTTTTTTTTTTCTGCTGTTCCTTAAGGTTTTATCATTTGCTCTGTTGGATCAAGTGTATTCCTATCAGTAACTTTCCCCAAATGACCAAATGTGTTGGCTATTTTATTGATTCCCTGGAGATTTCTTTCCCGCTGCCATCTGTCTCTTTCACCATCCTGAGCTACTTGTTCTCCAAGCCTGCTTCTTGGATCCCATGTCTTTCTTCTTGGATTACTCCTTAGTTAAGTACAGTGCATCAGTCAAGAACTTGGTAGACGTTCTGTTTCTAGGTCTTTAATGGCTTTGTTCTGACCTCACCTTGATACTGGACTAATATGATATCTGAGGGTAAAGAACATTTTCTCTCAAATTATGGAGACATTTATTCATTGGCCACTAGTATCCAGTGATGTGTGAAGTAAGACAGTCCAGAGCTGATTCTTTTGTCCTCCAGAATCCATTCTTCCTTTTTCCTTTTATAAAAAGGAGGTCACATTTCCTAGCCTTTCTTACAGTGCGCTCTGGACAGGTGACTAAGCTCTGGCTAGAAGTTCCAGGTTGTAACCTGGAAGGAATCAGCATCCAAAGTCCTTGCACTTTTCCCTTTTCCCTGAGGAGGGATGCAGAAGTGATGGAGGGACCTAGGCTCCCGCCCTAAACTCAGAACTGGCAGCTGGACTGTGAGGATTTCTGACATGCCCTTCCAGTTCTGGGCTCCTCCGCTGAGCTAAGGCAGGAGCTGGGAATAAATTTCTATTTTGATTACCATGCTCCATTTTCTGTATCTCTGTTTTAAAGCCACCTAGTCTATCCCCTACTACACTCTTCCTTTCTATATGACCTGTTTTTCTTTCTTTGAAAGTTTTAGGGTCCTCTTTTTATCTTCAGGGTCCTGAAATTTCATGATGATAGTTCTGTCCTGGGTCTGTCTAAATTCATTGATGAACTTCCCATTGGAATTACTATGTGTTTCAATGCTGTGAAGATTTCTTGTGTTGTTTCTTCAAGAACGAGCTCTTATCCATTTTCTCTGGAGCGTCTGTCTGAAACTTTTATCATTTAGCACTTGTCTTCTTCTCCAAAGTCTCTTCTTTCCTCATTTCTGTTTGCCTGCATCCATTCTACCCCCGACCCCGCAATTTCCTGGATCCTGTATTTCAACTCTTTCAGTGCCTCTTTTATAAAAGGCTTTATTAGTGGTTTCAGTTCCCAAGAGTATTTCTCATTATTATTATTTTTTAAATCTCTTTGAACTTATTAAGTATAGGTTTCCCCCCTTCGTGTTCTTTTGTTTTTGCATTATCCTGTGAGTGTTATCTGTCAGGGCAGAGGCTTTTTCAGATGTTTAGTCTTGTGAACTGTTCATAGTTAAGAGTGAGGCACCGCCAGGCGCATTGGGCAGGCTTGTCAACAGAGAAGGGCTGGGTGGGTAGCAGCAGGTCCCAAATGTCGTTATCCTAACCACTGTTCTCCAGAGCAGGTTAATTTCTCAAAGGGAGAGTTCTGTGGTTTCCTGACAGGGTGAAGGCCGAATGCCTTACTGTCAAAGGTGAAGGGAGAAAAGATCACACATATACTCCAAACTCACTTTCATATATAAAGATATTATTGATTTTTAAAAAATTTTTTGGATGCATTGAATCTTAATTGCAGCACACAGGTTCCAGAATTCTTGGGCTCAGTAGTTGTGGGGGACCCGGAATCTTAGTTCCATGACCAGGGATGTAATACACGTCCCTTGCATTGGAAGGTGGATTCTCAAACCACTGGACTGCCGGGGAAGTTCCTGCTTTTTTTTTGACTGATTTTTTTTTTTTTTTAATTGAGGGTGGTCTGGGCAGGGAACAGCTTTTGTTTTTATTTTGGGGCTGTGTTGGGTCTTTACTGCCGTGTGTCTGTGTGTGGACTTATCTTGTGGCACAGGCTCTAGAGGATGTGGGCTCAGTACTGAGGTGTGTGGCACTCTAGTTGCCACATGTGTGATCTTTGTTCCCTGACCAGGGATCAACCCATGTCCCCTGCATTGGAAGGCAGAACCTTAACCAGTAGACCACCAAGGAAGTCCCAAAGTTATTATTGATTCACTTTAACAAGCCGGGGATGATAACACAGGCATATTATAGCACATGTATTTATTTACTTAACAGATATTTGTAATGACTCCCTCCTTGGTATGTCTATTTATGGAACTGGGAAGGCAAAACTGAGAGAAATGCTGTCTCTGCTTTGGTTGGTAGCAGCTGTGATCAAAGTACATGTTCAGACAGTGACTGCTGTTATGGGGGTGGTGTATTTCAGCATATTTTTCACCTGTATTTTGTGGGGAAGCATGGAGTGGGTGGAGGAGGGACTGTATTCCTTTCTGCTCATTTTATAGATATGGAGTTTCCCTTCCTGCTTGTCCTCTCTCCTGCCCCCTCCCCAACAAAAACCCAGGTCTACAAATTATGTCAGTTGCTCAGTCGTCTCCCTGCCAGGAAACCACAGAACTCTCCCTTTGAGAAATGAACCTGCTCTGGAAAACAGTCGTTAGGATAATGACATTTGGGAGTGCTTCATGTAAAGGAGAGCCATGCATGCCATTCAGTCCAAGTTCCCCTCTTGATGAATGATGAGCCAAAAGACACAACTGAGCTAAAGATCGAGAGAAGGAAGGATTTACTATTTGCAGCAAGTAAGGAGAATNGCAGGTTCATGTAAAGGAGAGCCATGCATGCCATTCAGTCCAAGTTCCCCTCTTGATGAATGATGAGCCAAAAGACACAACTGAGCTAAAGATCGAGAGAAGGAAGGATTTACTATTTGCAGCAAGTAAGGAGAATACCCAGAGAAGGCGATGGCACCCCACTCCAGTACTCTTGCCTGGAAAATCCCCTGGGCAGAGTAGCCTGGTAGGCTGCAATCCATGGGGTCATGAAGAGTTGGACATAACTGAAGTGACTTAGCAGCAGCAACAAGGAGAATACTGGAATCTTCCACAAAGCAGTCTTCTGGAAAAGCAAAATGGGGAAGTTTTAAGCTAAGAGAACATACATACGAATGAAGGGGCTTGAGCAGAGGAGTCGGAAGGGGCAAAGGTTGACAGAGTCCAAGTTTCAGTTGATTGAAGCCACAGTGTCTGTCAGCAAAGGTCAACATCATCATCCCTTTGGTTCCAGTTGACCAGTGGTTGAGTTCCCAGCGGAAGTTTAAATTCTGCAAAACAGTGCAAGAAATTTCTTCAGGCAAATCTTTACCATGAACTAGAACTGGGAGTTTACAACTAATTTGTTATCTTTGCTACTGTTACTTTTCTTTCTCTGACCATGCTGGGAGACAAGTGGGATTAGTTCCCCAACCAGGGATCAAAACTGCGCCCCCTGTACCGGAAGCACAGAGTCTTAGCCCCTGAACCACCAAGGAAGTCCCTACTGTTACTTTTCTTGCCTGATGACAGTTGTTTGTTCTTTTGTTCCCTTAAGATAAATACCGTTGAGACCCATTTAAGGGCAAGGACTGTGATCAGGCTTAGATAACAAAATTGTTGTTGCTTAGTGGCTAAGTTGTTTCTGACTCTTTTGCAACCCCATGGACTATAGCCCACGAGGCTCCTCTCTCCATGGGTTTTCCCAGGCAAGGATACTGAAGTGGGTTGCCATTTCCTTCTCCAGGGGATCTTCCTGACCTCGGGATCTAATCCAAGAAGTCTCCTGCATTGGTAGGCAGATTCTTTACCACTTAGCCACCAGGGAAGCCCACTAGATCACAAATAGCTTAGGCCAAAAATGGCTTCTCTTCTCTCAAGGAAGACATCAGGGGACCCCTCACCTTATCTGGTTACAAGAGCAGAAATTGAAATGGCTAGATGAGACTTCCCTGGTGATCCACTGGTTAAGACTCCACGCCTCCACTGCAGAAGGCACAGTTTCAATCCCTGGTCAGGAAACTAAGATCTCCATGCTACGCTGCACCATCCTCCCCACCCCCCACCCCCTCAAAAGAAAGGGCTGGATACAGAGCAAGAAGGGAAAAGGGAGCAAGTCAAAACCAGGCAGACTTCAGAGCTCAGGTCTCACTGTTAGGTACAGGGAGGATTGTAAACTCCTCTTTGTAAACCATCACTTTCCTTCCAAGTGTCCCATCAGTGAATCCGAAAAGCTTCAATTCAAACAGATTCAGGACAGAATTCAATAGACAAGATTGTCTGAAGATAGTTGAAACTCAGCAAGGTGTTTTTGTGGTTTTGTTTTTTTAAAAAAAAGACTAAGTGGTTCCATCACAGAGGGTGGAGTGAGCTTACAGCAAGCTTAGAGGCCTTCCAGGTAGGACACTCCCCGGGTAGCATTAAGGGGTCTGAAATGAAGAAGGAAGCCTTTGACAGTGTGGGAGGGATGTAGAGAGCATGATTGTGTCTGTTTGGAAGGGGAACTTCTGCTGCTTTAGCTGAGATCTTAGGGATCTCCCCCTTTCCTACTGCAAACCATCCCGGGTGGTCTTGGCTCCCCTCCATGCACTATTGAGCAAGTTAATCACATCTAGCTGACTCGAAAGGAACTCCACCCAGTCCTTTGGGATGCATTTATCCATTTAGAAGCCCTCTTGCACTGTCCATGATCTCTTTATTTTGCCTTCTGTGACTTGAGTCTTTGTTCTCAGCTTTTCCTTTTTGATGTCTTTTCTCCCTACTTGCCCCTAGGTTTTAATTCCCCCATGCTCCCAAGATCCACCCTTGTGGACATTTCCTGAGCTGTATACCTTCCTTTGTTCCAATAGGATCCAGACCTTTCACCTCTCTTGCTAGTTAAACTTCAGGAAATTGTATAAAATATGGAACAGATTAATGATATATAAAGAGCTCTTATAACTTACTAGAAAGAAAACTAAATATCCTAGTAGAAAAAATGAGCACAAGACATGCAAAGAGAATGTGTAGCAGCAGAAACACAGATGACCAGTAAAGATATAAAAAGATTCAGGATAAGAGGTAATATTCAGATGATGAAGACAGCAGGTAACCTTTTTAAAATTTATCTATCCCTTCTAAATTGTCTATAACAGATATGCATTACCTCTATATGAAAGAACAACGATAAAATATTTTCAAAGCAACTGAAATTCAAATCCTGCTTTGTTCATCTTGGCTGAGTAGTTCGTAAAGGATAGAACAGGTTTTATGTATTCCCCATTCAGAAAACATTTACTGGGCTTCCCTGGTGGCTCAGCTGATAAAGAACCCGTCTACAGTGCAGGAGACCTGGGTTCAATCCCTGGGTTGGGAAGATCCATAGGAGAAGGGAACGGCTACCCCCTCCACAGTATTCTGGCCTGGAGAATTCCATGGACTGTATAGTCCATAGGGTCGCAAAGAGTCAGACACAACGGAGCAACTTTCACTTTAACTTCCTGATGGTCCAGTGGTTAGCACTCTGTGCTTTCACTGCTGAGGGTGTGGGTTTGATACCTGGTCAGAGATCAAAGATCCCACTTGCCATGTGACCCAGAAATAAATTTTTTTTTTAATTTAAGGAATCTGCCTGCAATGCAGGAGACCCAGGTTCAGTCCCTGGGTTGGGAAGATCCCCTGGAGAAGAGAATGGTTACCCACTCCAGTATTCTTGCCTGGAGAATCCCCATGGGCAAGGAGTCTGGCGAGCTACAGTCCATGAGGGTTGCANATGCAGGAGACCCAGGTTCAGTCCCTGGGTTGGGAAGATCCCCTGGAGAAGAGAATGGTTACCCACTCCAGTATTCTTGCCTGGAGAATCCCCATGGGCAAGGAGTCTGGCGAGCTACAGTCCATGAGGGCTGCAAAGAGTAGGACATGCCTGAGTGACTAAACACTTTCACTTTTTACCTTTGAAGAAAGTGCTGTGTCGACGTGTCCAACTCCTTGAGACCCCGTGGACTGTAGCCCACCAGGCTCCTTGTCCATGGGGATTCTCTAGGCAAAAATACTGGAGTGGGTGGGTTGCCATGCCATCCCCCAGAGGATCTTCCCAACCCAGGAACTGAACCAGGGTGTCCTGCATTGCAGGCAGATTCTTTACCAGCTAAGCTACCAAGGAAGCCCCCTTCTCTGCATCCTATACAGCTATTTCCATTCCCGGACAGACAAAATGGAGGGAACAGTTATATTATCTTTTTTCTGGTTTTGTCAGATACAGAATCTCTATTCCTAAACGGGAATGGTAAGAATTTCTGATCCTGCTTGAGAGAGGAGATAAGAGATTTTTGAGCAGACCTCTGATATTTTAGATCCTACTTTGAGGGGCAGCTGCCTTCAGAGGGAGCTGATAAGGACTCAGCGCTGATGGTTTCCTTGTCAGTTGGTTCTTGGAAGAGAAGCCAGTCTTGTGGTGAATATGATTTGTGGGAGACATGGGGAGAGGACCAGGCAGAGACAGAATAGGCCCCATGGAAAGGGGGGTTCTTAGCACAGGGGTCTCAGAGCAGAGCCTTGATGACCCTTCATAGGAGAAGAAAATCTGCTAGCAGGGCCCATCCTTGGTGGACCAGGCGCCTTAAGGCTGCTTTTCTACTCTTGACATTCTGTGACTCTATTTATCAATGCAACTGTGCCTAAAGACCCACTGAAAAGACCAAGCTGAGGTTAGTGGGCCCATTTTTTAAAAAAATGCACAATGTGAGAGTCCCAAGTTAAGTTTTCTTGGGCACAGATTGAGGACTGTAGCCCGGGAGAGAGCACCTCAGATAGGTCTGAGAGACTGCTCCAAAGCAGTGGCAGGAGGTGGGGGGGGGATCAGTGGAGACGTGATTCTGGTGAAGGGCCAGTGCATGCAGTCAAACACATATTTTTTACAGAAGGTTTCTGCTAGTCACGAGGAGCGGTCGTCAGCGTGAAGGATTTTAGTGCTTTTCCAGATATGAGGAGAGACAAGAATTGGGTTCATAAAGTTGGCTCCTGAAAGTATCTAACTACCTAAGACCTGTTTTCCCCGGAGCACAGAGTGCCTCATCTCTTTTGGGGAGGGTGGGGGCGGGGGGCTGGAAATCAGCAGCTGCAGCAGCACGTGATTTAGTCCTTGCCGAGGCAGATGCTGATTTGTGGTTGACAGTCACTTGCTGCACACTACCTGCTTGGGGCCTGGGCAATGGCCCTAAGGGGAAGGCAAGGTGGAAAGGGATTAGAATGAGTTCAGTTTATGCCCTTCATCAGGACTGGATAAGGATCAGGAGGCAACTATCCAGGACTGGCGAGGAATTTGAGGGATTTGAAGAATCCTAAAGGACAAAGTATCTGTTGATGGCTTCCACTGAAGGGCATGAATCTTTCCAGAACAACAAGCCAACTTCTTGTTCTGAACAATCTAGCCTTTTGTCTGGGCAGAGTCTTTTGGAATGGCAAAGTCATGGTAATGAGGGTGGTGGAATTCTAAAGTGAAATCAACACAGCCTCTAAAGGAGATGTGGGGGTCAGGTGGCTTCAGTCCTCAGGGCCCCAGCTGGGTGTTGGGGGAAATGGTTTCTGTTCTCCTTTAATTCCCAGATGGCACTCTTGGTAAAGAACCCACCTGCCAATGGAAGAGACATAGAGACAGTGGGTTTGATCCCTGGGTTGGGAAGATCCCCTGGAGGAGGACATGGACCAGAGGAGCCTGGCGGACTATAGTTCATGGAGTTGCAAAGAATCGGACATGACTGAAGTGACTTAGTACATACACACACACACACACAATGTTGAATCTAACAGAAGAGTGCTCCTTTTTGTACATTTTTACTCATCTAGCTTTCCCAGGCTGGCTCCTTTACTGAGAGGAGGACACAGTAACTATCAGTTCACCTGCATTTAGATTTCTTCTTCCTGATGAAGTGAAAGTGAAGTCGCTCGGTTGTGTCCGACTCTTTGCGACTCCATGGACTGTAGCCTACCAGGCTCCTCTGTCCATGGGATTTTCCAGACAATAGTTCTGGAGTGGATTGCACAACCCAGGGATTGAACCCGGGTTTCCTCCATTGTAGACAGACACTTTATCGTCTGAGCCACCAGGGAAGTCCCTTCCAGGTGAGGCCTTATACAGGTCAGGCCCATGTTGTTCTGTGTCTCATACTCTTTATGTAAACCATTCAGTTCACCTGTTTTCTTTTAGTGTTTACCATGAGGCAGGCTCTTTGTCAAGCATTTCACATTCATCCTTCGTGTATTTATTCATTCACCAGTTTTTCAGTGAGCACTTATTTGGAGTCAAGCAGAGAACTAGGTGCTAAATACACAGTTGTGACCAGCTTCTGTTTATCCTCCAGGAATCTCATCTCCAAAGCAGTTCTGAGGGAAATTGTGTTTATGTCCTTTATGGAGGAGGATACGGGGGTGCAGAGTGCTCACATGATTTGTCTGTGTCTTCCGGGTAGCACATGGTGAATGTGCAGCCGCCCTGGTTAGCCTAACTCTGACGATCGCGCCCTTAACCTCTGGCATTTGTCTTTACCTGGGGCCTGGTCACTGTGATGATAAGGCCCAAAGATCCCGAGCTGTGGAGCTGTTAGGGAAACCCCTCTGACTGGAACTGGCCAGGAACCACAGTAACCATTTTCATGAGTTACTTTACAACAGGAGGTCCTGGTAAGGAACACAGAACTAACACGCCATTACCAACCGGAAGAGTTCGGGAAAGGTCAAAAGGAGATGCCACGTGTCCTTCCACTTCCAGCAGTCCTTCTTGCTGGCATACGTCTTGGCTGGGTGTCACCAGGAAGGTCAGAATGATTGGCCAAAGACAACTTGGAAACTAATCGCGTCACCATAAAACCTGAGACTGTGAGCCGCGCGGCAGAGTAGCTCTCCTGGTTCCCTTCCTCTCCTGCTGTCCACCAGGACGCCCTTTCCCAATACAGTCTCTTGCTTTGCCAGCATGTGTGTCTCCTGGCATAATTCATTTCTGAGTGGTAGACAAGAGTCCCCTCTCGGGCCCTGGCAGGAGTTCCCCTTCCTGCAACAGAGCTGAGATCCTAAACTTCTCCTTGGGTCCTTGTCTTCACATGGCTCTAAACCCTTTGCTGCCTCGGCCGCCTCCAGCCCAGTACAACATTAAATGGGGAACTAACTGGTCACTGGTGCTAAAAATAGTCAGCAGCCACCTCATGAGAGATATTTCAGATCAATATCACGCCTCACTTCCTCCCTCACTCCAGAGGGAATGCAATGGTCTACTGTTCTACCCTTGAAACCGACTCTAGTTGACTCAGCAACCCAAAAACGGAATTGAACTAGAAATGGGGACTTCCCTGGCAGTCTGGTGTGCTAGGCCTCTTTGCTAGGCCTTTTCACTGCTGAGGGTCAGGCTTCCTCCCTGTTTGGGAAACTAAGATTTCCACAAGCCACATGACATGGCCAAAAAAAAAGAAAGAAAGAAACCTCGAAATGACTTAGGGCTACAATCCCAAGTTTTATGACATCCCACTGCATGGTTTTTTGAAAGACTGCTATTGTGCCTATTAAGACTAGGGAATACATAAATATTTTGAGTACATACACTGCTGTGAATCGAGGTTATCCAAGATCTGTGACTAACTTTAGGATCTGTGTTCTGGCAGTATATTCAAGGTAAGACATACTGGAAAAAGACAGACTTTAATTGAAATGCCGAAGAATCAATGCTTTTGAACTGTGGTGTTGGAGAAGACTCTTGAGAATCCCTTGGACTGCAAGATCATTCCTAAAGGAAGTCAACCCTGAATATTCGTTGGAAGAACTGATACTGAAGCTGAAGCTCCAATACTTTGTCTACCTGATGCAAAGAGCTGACTTATTGGAAAAGACCCTGATGCTGGGAAAGATTGAGGGCAGGAGGAGAAGGGGATGACAGAAGATGAGATGGTTGGATGGCATCACTGACACAATTAACATGAGTTTGAGCAAACTCCAGGTGATGGTGAAGAAAAGGGAAGCCTGGCATGCTGCCATCTGTGGGATCACAAAGAGTCGGACATGACTAAGTATGCAAGATGAAACTCATAATAGCAAGTCTTGGGACTTCCCTGGTGGTCCAGTGGTTAAGACTTCCACTGCAGGAGACATGGGTTCGATCCCTGGTTGGGGAATGAAGATCCCACATGCTACGTGGCAAAAAACAAAAATATAAGTAATAGCAAATCTTTTGCTGTGTCAACTGAAAAAACAAAAACAAAAAAACACACAACCTAAAAGTTGAGAATTCTGTTTTATTTGGTGGATAAACCTGAGGACTAAAGCTGAGGGAACAGTTTCTCGGATGCTCTGAGGGACTGGTCTGAAGGGCCAAGGGAGGAGCCAGGATATATTGGGTTTGGGTTTGTTTTTGTTTTTGAAACAGAAAATAGGCAGAACATCAAAAGATTGCTGTTAATGAAAGAAAACCAGACATCTCAAGTTAATACATTTAGCACTTTTCTCTGTATGGAAAGATGCAAAAATCTGAGATAACTGAAATCACCCCTTTGATATGCACCATAGCTGTCTAGGGGCTTCCTGGTGGCTCAGAGGTTAAAGTGTCTGCCTGCATCTGCCCGCAATGCGGGAGAGACTTGGGTTCAATTCCTGGGTCTGGAAGAAGGAAATGGGAACCCACTCCAGTATTCTTGCCTGGAGAATCCAATGGACAGAGGAGCCTGGTGGGCTGTAGTCCACGGGGTTCCAAAGAGTTGGACACGACTGAGCAACTTCACTTTCACTTTCTTTCTAGCTGTCTAGGACCAAGGTCCTGTTTTGGTCCGTCCTGAATCTCCTCAGGGCCCACAGCAGGTGCTGACTTCAGTGGCGGCCATCTGGCTCCACCCTGAGTTCGCTCAGGGTCCCTGGGGGAGGATGGAGGGGGCTGCAGCATCTTCTGTTTACTGATGCTGCGGGTGACATTTTTCATTCAGAGCTGGGAGTTAAGTGTAGGTCCTGCAGGCAGTCCCCACCCCAGCCTTTCCAGGTTCCAGTCCTGCCTCCTGGGACAAGCTTCCCTATCTGCACTCAAGAATGTTTGTCTGGGCCAACCTGAAAGAACTTTCTAGATCCTTAAATACAATGTATATCCTACAAACATCAGCTATTGTGATTGAAAACAGCTGAAGTCCTACAGGACAATTAGAACCAGATTAAAACATAAATTAGGTTAGAGAGCCTAGTAAGAAAATAAGTACTTAGCCAAAGTGAGCACTGTTACATGCATCTAGCAGAGATCCTTAAGGTTGTTGTCATTCAGTGGCTCAGTCGTGTCCAACTCTGTGACCCCATGGACATTAGCATATCAGGCTTCCCTGGCCTTCACCATCTCCCAGAGTTTGCTCAAATTCATGTTCATTGAATCAGTGATGCCATCCAGCCATCTCATCCTCTGTCGTCTCCTTCTCCCACCGTTGGTTCTTCCCAGCATCAGGGTCTTTTCCAATAAGTCAGCTCTTCACATCAGGTGACCAAAGTATTGGAGCTTCAGCTTCAGCATCAGTCCTTCCAATGAATATTCAGGGTTGATTTCCTTTAGTGTTGACTGGTTTGCTCTCCTTGCAGTCCAAGGGACTCTCCAGAGTCTTTTCTAACACCACAGTTCAAAACCATCAATTCTTTGGCGCTCAGCCTTNGTTTGTTTTTGTTTTTGAAACAGAAAATAGGCAGAACATCAAAAGATTGCTGTTAATGAAAGAAAACCAGACATCTCAAGTTAATACATTTAGCACTTTTCTCTGTATGGAAAGATGCAAAAATCTGAGATAACTGAAATCACCCCTTTGATATGCACCATAGCTGTCTAGGGGCTTCCTGGTGGCTCAGAGGTTAAAGTGTCTGCCTGCATCTGCCCGCAATGCGGGAGAGACTTGGGTTCAATTCCTGGGTCTGGAAGAAGGAAATGGGAACCCACTCCAGTATTCTTGCCTGGAGAATCCAATGGACAGAGGAGCCTGGTGGGCTGTAGTCCACGGGGTTCCAAAGAGTTGGACACGACTGAGCAACTTCACTTTCACTTTCTTTCTAGCTGTCTAGGACCAAGGTCCTGTTTTGGTCCGTCCTGAATCTCCTCAGGGCCCACAGCAGGTGCTGACTTCAGTGGCGGCCATCTGGCTCCACCCTGAGTTCGCTCAGGGTCCCTGGGGGAGGATGGAGGGGGCTGCAGCATCTTCTATTTACTGATGCTGCGGGTGACATTTTTCATTCAGAGCTGGGAGTTAAGTGTAGGTCCTGCAGGCAGTCCCCACCCCAGCCTTTCCAGGTTCCAGTCCTGCCTCCTGGGACAAGCTTCCCTATCTGCACTCAAGAATGTTTGTCTGGGCCAACCTGAAAGAACTTTCTAGATCCTTAAATACAATGTATATCCTACAAACATCAGCTATTGTGATTGAAAACAGCTGAAGTCCTACAGGACAATTAGAACCAGATTAAAACATAGATTAGGTTAGAGAGCCTAGTAAGAAAATAAGTACTTAGCCAAAGTGAGCACTGTTACATGCATCTAGCAGAGATCCTTAAGGTTGTTGTCATTCAGTGGCTCAGTCGTGTCCAACTCTGTGACCCCATGGACATTAGCATATCAGGCTTCCCTGGCCTTCACCATCTCCCAGAGTTTGCTCAAATTCATGTTCATTGAATCAGTGATGCCATCCAGCCATCTCATCCTCTGTCGTCTCCTTCTCCCACCGTTGGTTCTTCCCAGCATCAGGGTCTTTTCCAATAAGTCAGCTCTTCACATCAGGTGACCAAAGTATTGGAGCTTCAGCTTCAGCATCAGTCCTTCCAATGAATATTCAGGGTTGATTTCCTTTAGTGTTGACTGGTTTGCTCTCCTTGCAGTCCAAGGGACTCTCCAGAGTCTTTTCTAACACCACAGTTCAAAACCATCAATTCTTTGGCGCTCAGCCTTCTTTATGGTCCAGCTCTCACATCCATACATAATTACTGGAAAAATCATAGCTTTGACAATCCAGATCTTTGTAGGTAAAGTAATTAATGGCTCTGCTTTTTTAATATACTGTTTAGGTTTATCATAGCTTTTCTTCCAAGGAGCAAGTGTCTTTTAGTTTCATGGCTGCAGCCATGGTTCACAGTGATTTTGGAGCACAAGAAAATAAAGTCTATCACTATTTCCATTGTTTCCCCATCTATTTGCCATGAAGTGATGGGCCTGGATGCCATGATCTTAGTTTTTTGAATGTTGAGTTTTAAGCCAGCTTTTTCATTCTCCTTTCACCTTCATCAAGAGGCTCTTAAGTTCCTTTTCACTTTCTGCCATAAGGGTGGTGTCATCTGCATATCTGAGGTTATTGATATTTCTCCCAGCAGTCTTGATTCCAGCTTGTGCTTCATCCAGCCTGACATTTCGCACGATGTACTCTGCATATGAGTTAAATAAGCGGGGTGACAATATACAGTCTTGATGTACCCTTTTCCCAATTTGGAACTAGTCCTTAAGGTGAAAAGGGTTTAATTTGTCCAAATTCTTTCGTTTTGTCTTTTGAGGAGAGTATTGTCATTGAACATCGGCATTTACAAAAGTCCTGAACTATTAGTAAGTGTTGTCTTTGTGAAACCATTCATTTTGCACGCAGAGAACCTGTGGCCCAGGGAGACTGGGTGGTCTGATGAAGGCTACACAGTAGGTTTGGGTCAGGCTGGTCAAAAACCAATGCCCCCAGCACAGCCAGTGATCCTTGTGTAACTCCTTTGTCTGCATTGTCTCCCTCCTCATTTTAAAAGATATTTTATTATAACCAATTTGCTTGCTGCATCCAGGTCTTAGTCTCCTCACATAGGTCTGTTGAGGCGCACAGACTCTCTAGTTGTGGCCTGAGGGCCCGGTACCACAGCACTCAGGCATAGTGCTCTTTTTAACACATTTCACCTACTTTTTAGTGTCCTTAATTTACTCTTAGTGTCAATTTCACCTTATTTCAGGATGTCTTTCTTTCCTGCCTTCCTTTAATGTGTCTGAATTGTCCTGATACATTTTTAAAGATGTCAAATAGATTATCTGCTTGACCAGATATCATGCTGCCTGAAACTGTAATATTATTTTTTAAAAATATTTATTTATTTGGCTGCACCGGGTCTTAATTGCAGCACAAAGGCTCTTTTTTAGTTGCAGCATTCTATTAATAACTCTTAGTTGTGGTGCAGGATCCAGTTCCCAACTAGCGATCAAACCGGGACGCTCTGTGCTGCTGGAAGCCACTGGATCACAAGGAAGTCCCAAGAGTATAATATTGTATTCAAATAGCCCAGTGAGTTCATTTGATGCATGCTTACTGACTTAGAACCTGTTAAAACACATAGAAGTATTCAGAACTAAAAAAACCCCCATACTTCCCCATAGTCAAAACACATTTTTAGTACTTTTTCTTCTCAATTTGTTAGTTATCTATTATTATATCAGTGCTTTTGTCTGGATATCTCATTATGAAAACTGTCAAACATACAGAAAAGTTGAAAGGATTTTTACAGAGACCATCAATATAATACCCATATATAACATCAGGTTAGATTCTATAACTGACAACATTTTGTTAAAGGTGCTTTCAGTTCAGTTCAGTTCAGTCACTCAGTCCTGTCTGACTCTTTGCGACCCCATGAACTGCAGCACCCCAGGCCTCCCTGTCCATCACCAATGGACATCCCGGAGTTCACCCAAACTCATGTCCATCGAGTCGGTGATGCCATCCAGCCATCTCATCCTAGGTCATCCCCTTCTCCTCTGGCCCCCAGTCTCTAGCAGCATCAGAGTCTTCTCCGACACCACAGTTCAAAGCATCAGTTCTTCGGCATTCAGCTTTCTTCACAATCCAACTCTCACTTCCATCCATGACCACTGGAAAAACCATAGCCTTGACTAGATGGACCTTTGTTGGCAAAGTAATGTCTCTGCTTTTGAATATGCTATCTAGGTTGGTCATAAATTTCTTTCCAAGGAGTAAGTGTCTTTTAATTTCATGGCCTCAGTCACCATCTGCAGTGATTTTGGAGACCCCCAAAATAAAGTCTGACACTGTTTCCACTGTTTCCTCATCTATTGGCCATGATGTGATGGGACCAAATGCCACGATCTTCATTTTCTGAATGATGAGCTTTAAGCCGACTTTTTTCACTCTCCTCTTTCACTTTCATCAAGAGGCTTTTTAGTTCCTCCTCACTTTCTGCCATAAGGGTGGTGTCATCTGCATATCTGAGGTTATTGATATTTCTCCCAGCAATCTTGATTCCAGCTTGTGCTTCTTCCAGCCCAGCGTTTCTCACGATGTACTCTGCATATAAGTTAAATAAGCAGGGTGACAACATACAGCCTCTACATACTTCTTTCCCTATTTGGAACCAGTCTGTTCTATGTCCAGTTCTAACTGTTGCTTCCTGACCTGCATATCGGTTTCTCAAGAGGCAAGTCAGGTGGCCTGGTATTCCCATCTCTTTCAGAATTTTCCACAGTTTATTGTGATCCACACAGTCAAAGGCTTTGGCATAGTCAATAAAGCAGAAATAGATGTTCTTTTGGAACTCTCTTGCTTTTTTGATGATCCATCAGATGTTGGCAATTTGATCTCTGGTTCCTCTGCCTTTTCTAAAACCAGCTTGAACACCTATAAGTTCATGGTTCACGTATTGCTGAAGCCTGGCTTGGAGAATTTTGAGCATTAGCATATACTTATCCAGTTAACCATCATCAATTTATTTGATTTTTAATGCATTTTAAAGTTGTAAACGTTGGAACAGTTCCATTCATATCATTAATTAGAGTTCAAGGTTTGTTTACAGATTTTTTTGAGGTAGAATTTATGTGCAGTGAAACGCACAGCTCTTGAGAGTACTATTAGATAACTTTTGAATGTCAGTGGTTTCCTGAAAATACCGTGGATTATCAATCCTTTGAATGATTCCTATCATCATACCCACACAAGTGAAAGTGAAAGTTGCTCAGTTGTATCGGTCTCTTTGCAACCCCATGGAGTATAGTCCTTGGAATTCTCCAGGCCAGAATACTGGAGTGGGTAGCCTTTCGCTTCTCCAGGGGAATTCTTCCCAAACCAGGGATCAAACCCAGGACTCCCGCATTGTGGTCGGATTCTTTACCAGCTAAGCCACAAAGATAGCCCAAATCTGGAGTAATGGCATTTATTCTTAGACTTTATCTGCTCACTCCTAGTTGATACTCTTACAAGTCCTGTCTGAGATTTTGTTTCATGCTGCTGAGTCAGCCCCATGGGGGAGGGACAGAGGAGAGTGCTGAGTCACCAATCCACCCCCCCCCACCCCCACCCCTCGCCTCGGCCAGTTTCACTTCGGGAAGATGGTGTGGGAAATCTGAGAGGCTGATGGGAGTTTTCAATGTGCAGAGCCAATACCGCCTTTAAAAATGCTGTCAGGACTTCCCTGGTGGTTCAGATGCTAAGACTGTGTTCCCAATGCAGGGGGCCACGGTTTGATCCCCAGTCATCAAACTAGATCCCACATACAGCAATTAAGACCTAGCTCAGCAGGGGAAAAAAGGGGGAAAAAAAAGCTTGTCACCTCTGACTGCAAGCTAAATGCTGTCAGTTTTTGACATCTGCCCCACCCTGCCTCCTCTAGGTGGAAAGCCAAGCTGGCCGCCCTTCCCTTGTTGACCTTGCCTCCATTGCCCAAGGACTCTACTGTGTACACAGAGCTTCACCTTCTGCACCCTTTCACAGGCTCTTTCACAGCCGTCTCTGCTGGCTCTTTGCAGATGGATCTGTTAGCATTAACTCAATTATCAGTTCACTCTTATCGAAATCACCACAACAGCTCTTACTGAAATTTACTTTTATGATAGACATGAATGGAATCTGGCTCCTAAGTGACTCACAAGCCTCCTGGAAAAAGCTCAGCTGAGGCTGTGTGCAGGGGGAGTTGGAATGTTCACTGGCAGGAACCACACTCTGAAATGCCTTTAGGAAACCACTCAGGACTCCACCTAGACTTTCTTACTCACCTGAGTTCCAGGCTCCTACCCTGTGTCATCTCAAAAGGCAAGGCCTCTTTTATTTTGTAAACTTGTAACTATGACAAAAAAAAAAAAAGCAGGTTAAGGGAAATTAAATACTGTAGGTTATCTCAGACTGCAAATTAATTAATTAATTATTTTTTAAATTGGAGGTTAATTGCTTTACAGTGTTGTGTTGGTCTCATACAACGATGTGAATCAGTCATAATTATATATATATATCCCATCTCTCGAGAACCTCTCTCCCCTCCCCTCCCCCCTCTAGGTCATCACAGAGCAACTGAGCTGAGCTCCCTCTTGCTATACAGCAGCTTCCCACTAGCTATCTATTTTACACATGGTACTGTTTACATATGGGCTTCCCTGGTAGTTCAGCTAGTAAACAATCTGCCTGCAATGCAGAAGACCCTGGTTCAATTCCTAGGTTGGTAAGATCCCCTGAAGAAGGGATAGGCTACCCACTCCAGTATTCTTGGACTTCCCTGGTGGCTCAGTCAGTAAAGAATCCACCTGCAGGGCAAGAGACCTGAGTTCGATCCCTCTGTTGGGAAGATCCCCTGGAGGAAGGCGTGGCAACCCACTCCACTGTGCTTGCCTGGAGAATCCTGTGGACAGAGGAGCCTGGCCGGCTACAGTCCATGAGGTTGCAAAGAGTCAGACATGACTGAGCGACTAACAACAACAACCATGTTCCGGTTACGACTACTATATAATCAGCTGCCCTAAAGGTTAGTAGCCAAAAACGATCATTTTGTTATGCTCACGGACACTCTGCATCCGGAATTCAACAAGAGTGCGACAGATTCCCTAGACAGAAACGCTCCAAGGCTGCTGGTGACCCCACTGCTGGGGCTGGAAGTATCTGGAAGCGTCTTCACTCCCATGTCCAGTGCTTGGTGTTGGCTATTGGATGTGACATTTGTGGGGGCTGTCAGCAGGATACCTGACCTAGGCTTCTGTGTGCTGTGGTCTTCCTCACAGCATGGCGGCCGGACTCAGGATGTGAAACGGATAGGTGTGTCTCCGGGCTCTGAATAACTTTGGTGCCATGGTCCTTTATGTCTCAGAGCAGAAAGGAGTTCAGTGGGAGGCCCTGAGACAGAGCAGAAGTGATCTACTAGAATAGGATGCTGGTGCCCTCAAGCATTCTAATCGAAGAAAGAAGGGGAGGGTAAGAGGATCTTTTTTGTCTGTCTTTCTTTTTTTTTTTTTTTTTAATACTTTATTCTATTTTACAGTACTGTATTGGTTTTGCCATACATTGACATGAATCATCCACAGGTGTACATGATCTCCCCGTGCCGAAGCCCCCCCCCC
>SJYW01031746.1:464025-478499 GCA_006410735.1 Raphicerus campestris | reverse complement strand
GGTCCCATCACTTCATGGGAAATAGATGGGGAAACAGTGGAAACAGTGTCAGACTTTATTTTGGGGGGCTCCAAAGTCACTGCAGATGGTGATTGCAGCCATGAAATTAAAAGACACTAACTCCTTGGAAGAAAATGTATGGCCAACCTAGATAGCGTATTCAAAAGCAGAGACATTACTTTGCCAACAAAGGTCCATCTAGTCAAGGCTATGGCTTTTCCAGTGGTCTTGTATGGATATGAGAGTTGGACTGTGAAGAAGGCTGAGCTTGCTCAGGAAGGAATCAATGCTTTTGAACTGTGGTGTTGGAGAAGACTCTTGGGAGTCCCTTGGACTGCAAGGAGGTCCAACCAGTCCATTCTGAAGGAGATCAGCCCTGGGATTTCTTTGGAAGGAATGATGCTAAAGCTGAAACTCCAGTACTTTGGCCACCTCATGAAAATAGTTGACTCGTTGAAAAAGATCCTGATGCTGGGAGGGATTGGGGCAGGAGGAGAAGGGGACGACAGAGGATGAGATGGCTGGATGGCATCACTGACTTAATGGACATGAGTCTGAGTGAACTCCAGGAGTCAGTGATGAACAGGGAGGCCTGGTGTGCTGCGATTCATGGGATCGCAAAGAGTCGGACACGACTGAGGGACTGAACTGAACTGAACTGAATGCATATATACAGAATACAGAAAAATGGTACTGGAAAATTTATTTACAGAGCAGCAATGGAGAAACAGACATAGAAAATAGACTTATGGACATGGGGAGAGGGAAAGAGAGGGTGAGTTGTGCTAAAAAAAAAAAAAAAGAAGAAAGAAAGAAAGAAACAGGACTTCTGAAAGCATGGAGAGTTAGTCCAGATCAAAGTCCTTTTTGAACAGTTGGTGTAGGATGGCCTTGGCAGGGGCTTTCTCAGATGATGTCTCATCATTATCCATATAGTGTCAGAGTATTAATGGACTTAATGATAATTTTAGTATTGAACTGAAATCCTACGATGAGGCCAGGTGTTGTTAGGGCTAGAGGAGCTCTTGTAACAGATCAGGAACTAGGATTTCTTGTGACATGCAGGGGTTTGGTGGGTCATTGTCTGTTGTCATGTAAGTAGAGACTTAGAGGAAATCCCCTACATATGAACCTTCAAAAATAAAAAAAAAATTTTTAAGTTGTTGTTTTTTTTTAAAGCTACGGGGGAAAAGTGATGGGGGACAGGGAAGAGACCAAAGACAGCAAGTTTGGGAAGGAGGAGGAGGAAGGACCTCCTGCACGAATCAGAAAATGGGTGAATGGTGCTTGCACAGTGGGTAGAAGGTAAGAAATGTGGTTATAGAGCACCAGGTGGGCCTAACTGACCTCATGCTCCAAAGGGAGTTAAGAGCAGAGAATGAGAACAATTCCTCAGGTTTACGGGAAGATGTTTCTCTCTGAATTCCACTAGGGATTCTGAAAGAAAATATCCCAAATTGTAAATAATAGTCATTTCTATTGGATAAGGAATTAAGAAAAATGAAGAGGACACTGTTTGTAGAAACCTGACACCCAAACAGGGCAAGGGAACAATTTTCCAGTGTCTGCGTAAGGCAGGCCGACCAGCTTCTTGGAGACATCACCTTGGAATAAAGACCAACCTAAGAGGACGGATGTGCCATACTCCTCCCTATCTCCTTCCCTAACTTCCTTAGGTAACCTTAAAGTGGTCCCCACATTCCCAGACATTCTCGTGGATAAGAAAGTTGTCCAGATTTTACTCAAATGGTTAATATTTTCTACAATATCCCTTGTAAGTAGATCTGTNAGTGTCTGCGTAAGGCAGGCCGACCAGCTTCTTGGAGACATCACCTTGGAATAAAGACCAACCTAAGAGGACGGATGTGCCGTATTCCTCCCTATCTCCTTCCCTAACTTACTTAGGTAACCTTAAAGTGGTCCCACATTCCCAGACCTTCTCGTGGATAAGAAAGTTGTCCAGATTTTACTCAAATGGTTAATATTTTCTACAATATCCCTTGTAAGTAGACCTGTGGCTTTGGCTTTACTTCCTCAAACGAATCAAGTTTACTACTTCAAAATGTCCTGTTTAGTCACTGCATACCTGTTTTTGTCCATATGTTTATATTATTAAACTCTAACTCTATATAGCTTCCAGTCAGTCATTCTCATTTGCCTTCTTTCACCTCCCAAAGCTTTATTCTTGACACACTGGCCTACATCCCAGGCAAAACATGGGTAACCATTTCAAGGAAATATTTCCAAAATATGTGGCATGCCTACACTTCTTATTACATAAGGTAACGCGAACCTAATTGAACCTGCATTTGACTGCTTTAGATAATCCCTGTAGATAGACTTTCACATCTGTAAGAGACATCGAAAACTTTCCAACCCTGTCATTTCACTTTTAAAAAACGAAAGAGAGGACCACAAAGATTAAATAGATGATTCAAGATCAGAGTAAAGGCAGTACCAGTGGTCACGCATCACGACCCTTTGCTTTAATATAATGATGTCCTAACCAGGGAGTAACAAGATCCATCAGGTTAGGTGGCTCCACGATAAACAATCTCGGTAATCTTCTTTTTCCTGTGTGTCAGCTATTACTTCAAGATACTTCTAACTTTTCTATCCAAATCTACCACCATTTCTAACTGCCATGCAATGAATCTACAAAAACTTCTGGAGAAATTTTGAAACAATCAAAAACTTCATTTAAAATTATTTTCACAAATTCATTAATGAAATATTTTCTGTTTATTATCTGTACAATATATGCTTAGAGGTCTGTCAGATACCAAAAGGAAATTGCACCTCCAGGAATACACATGAAGTTGAAAAGATCAAGACAAAAGCATGAAATATGCAAACTGAACAGAAATATAAAAGCAATATATTTTACATGCAAGGGTCAGTTCAGTTGCTCAGTCATGTCCAACTCTTTGCTACCCCATGAACCGCAGCACACCAGGCCTCCCTGTCCATCACCAACTCCCGGAGTTTACTCAAACTCATGTCTATTGAGTCGGGGATGCCATCCAACCATCTCATCCTCTGCCATCCCCTTCTCCTCCTGCCCTCAATCTCTCCCAGCATCAGGGTCTTTAGAACTTGAGTAAATACAAGTAAGTTTATGGACAAGTAGCAACCAAACTTTTTATCCAGGGACTTGCCAGTTTAAAAAAAAAAAGTGATGGCTCAGTGGTAAGAGTCCGCCTGCCAATGCAGGAGACGTGATTTTGATCCCTGGATTGGGAAGATTTCCTGGACAAGGAAATGGCAACCTACTCCAGTATTCTTGCCTGGGAAGTCTCATAGACAGAGAACCCTGGCAGGCTAGAATCCACGGAGTCGCAGAGGAGTCAGACACGACTTAGCAACTAAACAACAAACAAGGCCTCCTCAAGTCTGGTGTAACGTCATCAGTCACCTAGAAGCTTTTCTCATTGAAGGGTTAGAATATGCCAACCCAGAATATGCCAATTCGGCATATGAACTATTACTGAAGGCAATTAAGAAATAGCACACTCAGGAAAAAAAAACCCTTTTTATATGTAAAAAGCAGGACATAAATTTCCATTTGTAAAGGTGTCTCCCTCTGCAGTCCCAGGAAGAGAACTACTCCAGAGACAGCTCTTATCACCACCAGACTCTTACCTGCATAAGAAGCCTTACTAAAAAGCCTTTCTTACTGTACATATCCTAATCACTTTCTCATAATCTATACCTCCCCAATAAACCTCAAATCCCTATATTCTTCTCAATTCTTTACCCCCTTTATTAAGGGGGTAATAATCTCCAAATTCTAACTCCTGCATACTAACATAATTATATCTCTTTTGTTTTTCTGATTAGTTTGTCTTTTATGACTTTAATTTACATGCCCCAGTTGCTAAACCTAAGAGAGTACATACAAAAAAGTTCCCCCCTCCATTCCCACATCATGACATTTAAGGTTCAGTGAATTTATGTAACTTCAAGCTAATCATCACCAGATCACTGTATATATGATACCTTACTACAAATAGGCTTTTAAAAATATTTTTAAAACTGCATTTAGAACTTGCATAGCACTTAATATTTCCATAAAATGAAAAGCAAATTTGTAACTAGTTCACCTCCCTTCGTTCAATACACTGATACTCCAGTCATACTGAACACTTGAGAATATCCTTCAACAGAGAAAAGGAACAAAGAAAGGAAAAAGAAAAAGTTGTTTTAAAAGGAAAAAAAAAATAAAACCTCAAAATATATCAGTATATAGGAANAGTGGTAAGAGTCCGCCTGCCAATGCAGGAGACGTGATTTTGATCCCTGGATTGGGAAGATTTCCTGGACAAGGAAATGGCAACCTACTCCAGTATTCTTGCCTGGGAAGTCTCATAGACAGAGAACCCTGGCAGGCTAGAATCCACGGAGTCGCAGAGGAGTCAGACACGACTTAGCAACTAAACAACAAACAAGGCCTCCTCAAGTCTGGTGTAACGTCATCAGTCACCTAGAAGCTTTTCTCATTGAAGGGTTAGAATATGCCAACCCAGAATACGCCAATTCGGCATATGAACTATTACTGAAGGCAATTAAGAAATAGCACACTCAGGAAAAAAAAACCCTTTTTATATGTAAAAAGCAGGACATAAATTTCCATTTGTAAAGGTGTCTCCCTCTGCAGTCCCAGGAAGAGAACTACTCCAGAGACAGCTCTTATCACCACCAGACTCTTACCTGCATAATAAGCCTTACTAAAAAGCCTTTCTTACTGTACATATCCTAATCACTTTCTCATAATCTATACCTCCCCAATAAACCTCAAATCCCTATATTCTTCTCAATTCTTTACCCCCTTTATTAAGGGGGTAATAATCTCCAAATTCTAACTCCTGCATACTAACATAATTATATCTCTTTTGTTTTTCTGATTAGTTTGTCTTTTATGACTTTAATTTACATGCCCCAGTTGCTAAACCTAAGAGAGTAACATACAAAAAAGTTCCCCCCTCCATTCCCACATCATGACGTTTAAGGTTCAGTGAATTTATGTAACTTCAAGCTAATCATCACCAGATCACTGTATATATGATACCTTACTACAAATAGGCTTTTAAAAATATTTTTAAAACTGCATTTAGAACTTGCATAGCACTTAATATTTCCATAAAATGAAAAGCAAATTTGTAACTAGTTCACCTCCCTTCGTTCAATACACTGATACTCCAGTCATACTGAACACTTGAGAATATCCTTCAACAGAGAAAAGGAACAAAGAAAGGAAAAAGAAAAAGTTGTTTTAAAAGGAAAAAAAAAATAAAACCTCAAAATATATCAGTATATAGGAAGACCTTAATAAGGTGACATTGAAAAGAAGTGTCCTGATCAGCTGTTATATTTATTCAATTCGCCATCCAATTTGCACATTTAATTATAATTTACTCTAATTATCGCATACACCAAGAAAGACCAAAATTAATTTACGATAGGAAGCTATGTTTTGAGAAAGGAATAAAGAAAATTCACAGTTCTTGTTCCAACTAAACACGGTATTACAGGGATAAAAGTTCTGAAGGAAAACGCATAGTTGGTGGTTTTCACCCATATTTAGAGCTCCAACTTGAGTACAATTTGAGCTAGAGTACTATTAGGTCCCAACCTGATTTCTGGTGGAAGACCCAGGCAAAATTAGAATTTACAATTGGTTTATACAGTCCGAATAAAAAGCTGTTATAAAAGCTTATAAAAGGTTCCTAAACAAAATTTTCAGTTTTTTTACATCTTTTCAAAATCACGTTTCCAAAGAGGCATTAGTTTAATGGAAAAACTGATCCTCTGGTAGCAGTACCAGAAACGTCCTTTGTTTAAACTGGCCAAGCAGGAAATACTTTCCCTGGGAAAGGTGAAGACCAGCAGTTGTCATCTCTTTGGCTAATTTACACAGTCATGGAATCCCCAACCCACAGGAGTGAGGCAATGGAAGAGATTCAGTGAAACTGCCCTCACTGGGCTTCAGGCAGCTCTAACTCCTGCATGATCAAGAGGTTTCATTAGAAGGGAAGAGATAGAGAATATCAGCATTTTGCGGTGCTAGTTTTTTAAATATTTATTTACTTATTTGGGTGTACTAGGCCTTCGTTGTGGCAAGTGGGATCTAGTTCCCCAACCAGGGATAGAACCTGGGCCCCCTGCATTGGAAGTACAGTCCTAGCCACTGGACCACCAGGGAAGTCCCCGCTGCTGCTAGGTCGCTTCAGTCGTGGCCAGCTCTGGGCGATACCATAGATGGCAGCCCACTAGGTTCCGCTGTCCCTGGGATTCTCCAGGCAAGAACACTGGATTGGGTTGCCATTGCCTTCTCTGAGAGAAGTCCCTAGGGTGCTATTTCAAAATTCATTTTTTAACATACTCTAGTTGAACTAGCTAATTCAGAAGTCATTGTCTTAAATGATTAATACTGTTAAAGCAAATGATTTCCAATCTTCCGCACTGACCTATGTAGTACTCTGTCTTTCAATAGACATCTCTGCCCTACAAGACTGTAAGTTCCCTGAGGTTTTACCTAGATGATTCTCTTTACACACCTCAGAGTACATTTTCAAGAAACTTCTTGCAATATAATAAACCAATGAAAAAGCAATTAGCAGGAAATAACACTAGAATCAATTATTCACTCAAGTTGTGATTAAGAGCCATGCGTATATCCCTTAAAATTTAATAAAGTCGACACTAAGCAGGAATCCATATTTTTCATCATCGGGAATATAGACAATCCAATCATAGGAACTACCTTCGATTAGTATCAACACATTTATGTCCTCTGAATTAAGTCTTAAAGGTCTCTGACTTTCAGAAATCAAATAAACAGTTTATAAGAATTACTATCATATTCAGAACTATTTTCATAGGGTTTAAACAGCACCATTTTCCTTTCAGCTCTCTCCTTTGTCCCCTCCGTTACTCTTTCTTTAAATTTTTATTTTATCTTCAGAAAAGTAATATAGCTCTTAGTTATAATTACTCTGACCTCAGATGAGAAAGGTATTGATCACAAACATCTTTTTTTTAACCTCACAGACAAACCTTGGAGCCACTACTCAATTCTACTCCTAGAAAGCAAAGCAATTTCAGCAAAACAAACACTGCCTTCTATGTGAAAATGCCCTGTTACCAAAATCCACTTTGGGGTGGGGGAGTCTGTCAAGGTTTCCCTATTTGCAACACCAGGGCAAACTTCATCACCTTGACACCAATTCAAATTATCAACTGAAATAACCAAGCAAATGACATTCACCACTTAGCAACATGATTCAAACTTAAGTATACCATAATAAACTAAAGAGAAGATTTTTTCATTATTATTTCATCATTATCAGCAGAATCATATAGAAAGGGACTACAGGCTCCCACTGAGACATGTAAAACAACATGTGTGTGTGTATATATACAGACACACATATACACAAGAACATATAGGACTGCAATTAAAAATTTTTTACTTAATCAACAAATATTTATTGAACAATTGCTATATAGCAAGCATGCAGTATCTTGAGTCAAAAACTATATATGTTAAGAATGAAGGGAAAGATTTGGTTTAGTTTAACTGTATGACCTTACTAATTATCCATTTCCCTTTATCTGTAGAAACAAAGCATGTCATTCTTGTGATTTTCTTCTTTTCATTATTAAGGCTAGCTGCCATCATGGGTAACTTAAAGTTTCCATTTTCCTCTGGAGACTTTTCTCTGAATTCTACTGAAACTGATCAATTAATTGGTCCTATAAGTAACTATATTTTACTAATGCACAGAAGTAACACAGACATATCTATATACATGAGAAAAAGAGAGAACCAACAGTATTAGACTGATACTCTTTCATTTTATCTCAGAACTAATAAACAAGATACTTCATATTATCTGTAATTAACAGTTAACATGTTTTCTCCCTAAGATGAGAAACAAGGCAAGGATGCCCGTTCTTATCACTCTTATTCAGTATTACAATAGAGGGCCTAGCTATAAGGAAAGAAAAGGCATATGACCACAAGGGAAAGGAATTAAAAAGGTTTCTTCACAAATGAAATAACTGAGTATACATAAAGTTCTAAAGGAATAAAAAGCTACCAGAACTAACAAGTTAGTTGAGCAAGACCATGGGATTCCAGAGAAAGTAGCAATTAATAGACAGGCAGAGACAAGCTATCATATGAATAAAAGGAGTTCCTAAAAGAGAAAAAAACCTGAAGGCAATGGAGCAGTGTACAAAAAATTATAATTCAAGAAAAGTTACATAAAAACATTTTAAATGATTTGTCTATATATTGGAAGGTCATACTATATACCTGAGAGCATCAGCCCAGAACAACAAAAACAACCAACACCAAGACACACTCAATAAGACTGCTGGACTATAAGGAAAAAACTCCTTTGAGCTTCTAGGCAAAGACGACACATGATTTTTAAAAAGGGGGAAACTTACACTGTCACCAGACTTGGAAAGCAGTGCTCTACGCCAGCAAAAACATGTGACCCAGAACCTTACATCTTGCAAAACTGATCATCAAGTACAAAGAGCACTATTATCGACATCCCGTGACCAAGAGGCTGCTGTTCCCAGGAATCCTTTCTAAGAAACCTACTCAAATGCACTTCAAACCACCAAAAATAACTAGAAGGATATTTACAAGGGATCTTGTGGCAGGCATTAAACACACAGTCATTTGTGGAATGATGCCAAGTAAGGGTTGAAAATGAGAGATTATGTAATGACTACATGATGATAGAGAATTCCCATTGAAAATATTTGGGAGGAGAATGGAATCCAGTATTAGAAAAAAAAAAAAAAAAAAAATCTTTTTAACATTTTCGGTAATTATAATTGGTGATGTACAAGTATTATTATCCTGAAACTACCATATGGGCTTCTCTGGTGGCTCAGCCAGTAAAGAATCTACCTGTCAATACAAGAGACCCAGGTTTAGTCACTGGGTCAGGAAGATCCCCAGGAGAAGGGAATGGCTCTCCACTCCAGTATTCTTGCCTGGAGAATTTCACGGATAGAAGAGCCTGGTAGGCTATAGTCCATGGGGTCACTAGGAGTCAGACACAACTGAGTATCTAAATCTAACACTTTCATCATATGTAGAAAGTGCGAAANAATCTCATATGTTAAGATGTGTATAAGAGACAGTTCCATGGACAGAAGAGCCTGGTAGGCTATAGTCCATGGGGTCACTAAGAGTCAGACACAACTGAGTATCTAAATCTAACACTTTGACCATATGTAGAAAGTGCGAAAAGCTAATGACAACTATCAAAGTGAAAGTGAAGTCACTCAGTCATGTCCGACTCTTTGAGACCCCATGGACTGTAGCCTGCCGGGCTCCTCCATGCACTGGATTTTCCAGCCGAGAATACTGGAATGGGTTGCCATTTCCTTCTCCAGGGGATCTTCCAGACCCAGAGATCGAACTCAGGTCTCCTGCATTCCAGGCAGGCTCTTTACTATCTGAGCCACCAGGGAACCCCTATGACAAATATGGGATAATTCTAATTCTATCATCCTCAATGTACTTGAGAACTAGGATTCTTGGTGAAGGAAATATATATGTAATATATGAGATTAAGGTGAAAACCCTACAAACTTAAGTGTAAATTGGAAATGTCAATATGAACTCGTGAGCTATTTTATCTTAAAAGTTGAGTTTGTGTATGTGCCCACTGAAAAGAATGAAATGGACTAGAAATAATAACCAACACAGAAGCAAACCTCCAGATATGACGATGAAACGCCATTTCCCATTAAAATAACCAAGGCTTTGCAGAGAAATGGTTGATTGTACATCTGGGACAAGAAATGTACACGATGAGCTTGGAACATCTTATCAAACCACCTGAGAGCAAGGAAGCTATCAGAGAGTTCCAGGGTCATGTCAAAGGGTCTCACAAACCAACCTGAAGGGCACCACAGTGGCCAACGACAGGATAGTTTCAACTTGGGCAAGAATCGCAATTGACTAAAGCCCAAATATGTTTCAATTCATGAATTTCTAACTATGGTTTTTAAAAAATGGATTACCAGTCACCTTCTGAGAATGACAGAAAGCCAACTTATTATCTAGGAAATCAGGTAAAAAAAAGAATCTAGAACTTAATCTGCCTTTCTCTATAAACTCTACCAACAGGTAAATAGCAGATGAGGGGGAACATGTCCTTATAGCATCATTACAGCTAATTTCTGACAATAGGATGATACGGTAGAAAGTCACCATTTTCCAAACTCCAAAGAAATACAGACTCTGGGCATTATGCATCAAAAGCTGGTAACACTGCAAACAGACAAACCATCACATGTTACGAGCCTCCTGATGCGAATACAATTCAACCTAAAATCCCGTCAAGGCACTGCAGCAAGCTGCCAATTTGTAGCAAAAACAGGACAGGAATATACAGCACTGGAATATACAGTTCAGCAAAATCTGGACTCAAGAATCACAGGTTGAAAGGCCCAGGTTCTTCAACAGGTAAATTTTCAACAGACAAGGAAAGAGACAGAAGGGGAACCTACTGATTATGAGATTTTAAAATACACTTCAGGTTTTTCCTCCTAAATGGGTCATTTCTTGAACTGAAGGGATAGTGACAGAGGTGTTTGCTTTAAAGTAATTCCCTAACCTATACACCTATACACTGTTCTGGAGAAGGAAATGGCAACCCACTCCAGTAGTCTTGCCTGGAGAATCCCAGGGACAGAGGAGCCTAGTGGGCTGCTGTCTATGGGGTCGCACAGAGTCGGACATGACTGAAGCGACTTAGCAGCAGCATATACTGTTCGGCACATAATTTTTATACATTATAAAATTACAATAAATTTTAAAATTTATTATTGTTGAGTTAAAATAAATGTCTAACAACAACAACAAAAATACTCTAGAACTAAATAACCAGAGATTTCCCAGTAAACAAAAAGGGGAAGAGAAGTAAAAGTGCAGTAGCTGTCTCTAAAGTCTTTTCAACCTCCCTATATATCTCAGAACCCACACGAAAGCGGTTTGAACCCATGGTATATAAACAGGATGTCACAGTTAGCTGTAAGAACCCCAGTGCATGCTTGTAGAAAGAAAACTGTATTCTGTCCTCTGATCATTTTTGGAGGAGGTAACTGGAATGACACTGAAAGAGACCAAGCAAGTCAGAATTATTACTAAAGAGATTCCAAGAGAACATCACAAAAAAACCTGCTTGTTTTCTATATTTTGTGGCAACTGGTTACTGTTTACACCACCAAAAGGACAGGAAAATGAAAAAGCATGAAGAGTGAACAGAACTGCACTCTGTCTGCTCTTCTGTACTGAGGACAGGGAACGTCACCTGTTCTTTCTGAGAACAGAACTGTGAGCTTTAGGAGGCAGGCGGTCAGGAACGAAGATCCTAAGCTGTCCTTTGGGTTCTGGCTGTGTCATGAACCATCAGCAAGACAAACTGCCTTGTCTCTGAATCTTCGTTTTCTCACATATACGTGAAAATGGTTAAACAAGAACACAGACAGTTATTCCAGCACTAAAAATGTTGGTTGAGAAATACTTGCCCCCAAAAGGTACAAGATATTTGCCACAAGAATCCACCAAGATTAAGCAAATAATACCACAGTGGCAAAGATCAGTGGCATTAAGCAAATAATACCACAGTGGCAAAGATCATTAGACATTTTTTTCTTTCCCATTTAGAAAGTTTTATTTAACTACAAAAAAATAAAATTTCTTTGAAAATTTTCCCCAAAAAGCTGTGATGGATGCTCAATCTTTTTATACCCCACTGAGCTCCAGTCGAGTTGAAAATCAGCAAATGAAAACAGAAGAAGAAATTTCATTTTGAATCTTTTAAATTCTGGTTTATGGTTTCACAAATCCATTTGTAAAACTGTGACAGAAATTACTGTGGCTTTAAAAAGTGACAATAATGAAAACAGGTTAAAAAAAATTCCATTTCCTTTCTCTCACCTCCAGTTTATAGTGTTCAAATTTAAACTCCACCATCAAAATTCCAAGTAACACTCAAGTCACTACATTAAGCGCCAAACAGAAAACAAGTAAGAAATGAACATCCCTGAAAGGTGAAAACCAAGCGTCTAAAGGATGGTCCATGTCGCCTAGAAGACAACAAAAATGATCATCGTGACCACAGAATTTTCCTTTTTACATCACGTTAGGCTTTTTCAGAACGATTTGCACAGATATTACATGCTGCCTCATGCAAGCTTCATGAAGAACCTGTGAGTTAAAGGATGGATTAGTACTTTGCAAATAAGGAAAATGAAGGTTAGAGAAGCAAGCTTAAAAAAAAAAAAATGGAATACAAGAATAAGAAAGGAAATTAACATTAGGCTCTAGAAGTTAAAACAAAAGGGATACATCAAATACTCAGAAAAAAAAAATATATATGGAAGAGATTGCTACCTGCTGAAGAAGAAAGATGAGACTTCACTTAAAACCTGGACAAAAGCATCTCTCTACTTGGGTCACCCTCACTGGAGNAAAAAATTTAAAACCAGCACTGCCAAGCATCCCTGAGCAACATCAACTGTAAGCTGCATCCCTAGAATGTGAAAAACGTGTGATGTTATTGGCCCTTTATGGACGTGGAAACACAGGCTCAGAGGCATAAAGCAGCGTGGCATGCTCACATAACCATAAGGGTCAGGCGCCTATGAGTCAAACTAGTCCTGGGCTCTATTTACAATTGTACCTCAAGGCACAGTGATCTGACGGTTGGTTCTTTCGTTTCGATTTGTTTGGGTTTTTTCCTGCCATCTAAGTGTGAATCTTATTTAACTGATGACGCTTCTCTCCCCTCCAGAACTGTAAGTGCTATCTTCCCGGCACCTAGTACCATGACTGACCCCAAGCCAGCTACCAAAAATTATCTAAGAGATGGACTGGGGGGGTCACAGTGGGAGGCAACTCAGAAGTCCAGAAAACAGGAGCCCAAGTTGGAAGTCCACCAACTGAGGCCGCTTCTCTGCTGCTGACATCAGGGGAGGCAAATGAGAGTGGGGCAGGGGCAGAATGAGAGTGGGCTGGGCTAAAGGCCCCCTACTTAGAGGGAGTCCTGAGGTGGACAGGCCTGGTCAGAGACCAGCGTGACCAGACCTTGGGTGAGTTATTTCATCTCTCTGAATCTCTGTTTTCTTGTTGGCAAAATGGGAATAATGCAATATTAGCTATCCTGTGGGATGGTGTGCGGATAAATGAGAAAAAACAAACAAACAAAGAGTTTAGCACAAAGTCTGGCACGTGGAAACAACTGATCACAGCAAAGGCCATGGACACAAAGGAATGTCTTATGTCATCTCAAACAAAAAAGTCCAAGCTGGATGGTCAGGGGGAGATTTCACTCTTGGGTAGCTTCAGCTTCAGACTGGCTGTCTAAACAGGCGGCCTTGCAGTGGAAGATCCCCTATCAGTTTTTGAAAGAGCGAATACACAAAACAAGAATTGAGAGCTGGAAAACCACCGTGGACACCCAACTAATTAATAGAATCATAAGCAGCAGGTTGGTCAACCCAAGCCAAAATGGTTAAAAGCCCTGGGTTCAATCGAGAATTCCCTGGGAACAGAGAAAATATTATGAGGAATTTCAGGAGAGTTTTTAAAAAATATACTCCAAAAAAAGCTGAAACAAACTAAATACTATAGGATAAATTGAGGACTTTTCAAAGAACTATATCCTCCAAAAGGGTCAAGTCCAGACGGTTTCATGGGTGGATTCTACCTGCTATTTAAATTGTTCCACAGCAAAGAGAAAGCAGGAAAACTTCCAAATTCTTTTTATGAAAGCTAGCACAACACGGTGTGAAATCTGACAGAGGGAACACAATGAAAGAAAGACTCAGGTGCTGACAGCTGTCTCTCTGCAAAGTCTGTAACTAGAAGCACTCCCCGTAGAGTCAGGAGCAAGGCAAAGATTTCCACTAACACCATCATCATTAACACTGTTCAGAAGTACTGGCCTACACAATCAGACAACAGAGAGAAATAAGAAGTATTAATGCAAGAAAGGAGAAAGCAAACGTATCATTATCTTTAGATGATATGACCGTACACCTAGGAAACACAGGATAACTCATTCAGAAATTATCAATAAAATCATCCAATATCAATAAAATAAGATGACGTTATACAGCGAAGCAGGAGTGAGCAGCTTTCTTACATGCAGTCAGCAACCAGTCAGAAAACATAAAAGATTCCACTCATAGAAGCAACAGCACAAAACACAGCCACTTCATTGTGTTAAATCAATAAGAAGAATGCTTTACAGTGGTCCTGAAGGACATGATAGTCTGAATAAACGTAAAGACGTATCCTGTTTGTGAATAGGAAGGTGTACGGTTGTAAAGATGTCAGTTCTCACAAATCATTCATATATACAGTGATTCCAATTTTAAAAACATACTGAAAGAATTGCTTTTGGAACAAGATGAGCTGATTCTAAAGTTCA
>SJYW01031746.1:428623-447725 GCA_006410735.1 Raphicerus campestris | reverse complement strand
GGTAGTTTGAGCATTCTTTGGCATTGCCTTTCTTTGGGATTGGAATGAACACTGACCTTTTCCAGTCCTGTGGCCACTGCTGCCTTTTCCAAATTTGCTGGCTATTGAGTGGAGCACTTTCACAGCATCATCTTTCAGGATTTGAAACAGCTCAACTGGAATGCCATCACCTCTACTAGCTTTGTTTGCAGTGATGCTTTCTAAGGCCCACTTGACTTCACATTCCAAGATGTCTGGCTCTAGATGAGTGATCACATCATCATGATTATCTGGGTCATGAAGATCTTTTTTGTATAGTTCTTTCGTGTATTCTTGCCACGTCTTCTTAATATCTTCTGCTTCTGTTAGGTCCATACCATTTCTGTCCTTTATTGAGCCCATCTTTGCATGAAATGTTCCCTTGGTATCTCTAATTTTCTTGAAGAGATCTCTAGTCTTTCCCATTCTGTTCTTTGCCTCTATTTCTTTGTCCCCTTATGAACCCATTTTCTGGGTTTTAAGATGCCATCAACCATAAGAAACACAGTCAACTTTACAATAGCTCTTCAAGAGGTATTACACTGAACACTATATTCAATTCTTTTAAGTTTTAAGATACACCCCAACTTCAAACATTACTATAGGAGGCAGGGTGACATGCATTTAAAATGGAAGAAATAAGCTAGTATTTGGTACATCTACCTTAGAGCAGCACCATCTAGAACAATCAGGAAATAACAGAACACCTGCAGTGTCTAGAACCTCATCACGCAAAACAAAACAAATGGTCAAACATCCTACAGCTAGTAGGTAATTTGGTTATTGGATTAATGTCTTTGTTAGACCTGGAGCTCAAACTCGAAACCTCTTGACACCAATGACTTTTAAGTTATTATCTCCTAGTGTCGTTTACAGAGAAGGCAATGGCACCCCACTCCAGTACTCTTGCCTGGAAAATCCCATGGATGGAGAAGCCTGGTAGGCTCCAATCCATGGGGTCGCTAAGAGTCGGGTACGACTGAGCAACTTCACTTTCACTTTTCACTTTCATGCCTTGGAGAAGGAAATGGCAACCCACTCCCGTGTTCTTGCCTGGAGAATCCCAGGGACAGAGGAGCCTAGTGAGCTGCTGTCTGTGGGGTCGCACAGAGTCGGACACGACTGAAGCGACTTAGCAGCAGCGGCAGCAGTGTCATTTATATTTGTCCTGCCTCTCCATTCTTTTTATTATCATCCTAATGGGGCTTCCCTGGTAGCTCAGATGGCAGGGCATCTGCCTACAATGCAGGGGACCCGGGTTCGGTCGCTCGGTGGGAAGAGCCCCTGGAGAAGGAAATGGCAACCCACTCCAGTATTCTTGCCTGGGGAATCCCATGGACCGAGGAGCCTGGTGGGCTACAGCCCATGGTGTCGCAGAGTTGGACACGGCTAAGCTACTTCACTTCACTTCAAGAGAAAGTTAACACCTCATGGTCTTGCCTTAAACCATGGAAGATTCTCCAGTCCCAAAAGAAGCAGAATTAGAGCAAGAACGGACCAAGAAAGGGAAAGGCAAGGAGAAGGCACCAAGACGGGAGGCACAGACTTTGAGAAGCCAAAGGACTGAATTCTACCTACCCTCAAGTGGTTCTCTAACCCCTGTTAATCCCTGATCTGAAGCTGAAAATCATCTGTACATAAGCTCAATATTGCCAATGCCAGAGCTGGGATATCAGGATGGGTGTGAAAAGCTACCTGCTTGAGGCTGGCGAGATGGAATCTGGAGCCCAAGATTTGATTATTCACAGCCCCTCATTATTACAAACGGTGTTGTAATGAACAGCACTGTGCATGTATCATTTTGTATTTTTCCCATATTACCTTTGGAATGAAGTCCAAGATACTGGAGCTGTTCAGTCAAAGGATAAATTCCCGTCTGTAAGGGGTACACAGCTTCGCACTCCCATGAGCAATGCATGAGATTACCTACTTATCCACAGCATCGCCCATGGAGTGTGCTATCAAATCTCTGTACTTTTGCCAATGCAATGAGAAATAGGAAGCCAGTAGGATTTGAATATGTGCACTTCTCTTATGAAGAATGAGGTGAGCATCATCTCACATGTCTAAGGATCAGTTGCAGAGTCATTCCCCAACCCCACCCCCATTTTCTGTCTGTTCAGATCTTTTGCCCATTTTTCTACTAGGCTAAATAGTCATTTTAATCTCACGTTTTAATTTACTCATACATAAAAATACACACACACAGAGGATGTTAATCTTTTGTCCATGATAGAAGTTACGATATTCTCTCCTGGCTTGTTATTTCACCTTTTATAGTTTCCTCATGCTTTCTAATTTTCAGCATATCAAATTTATCAAACTCTTCTTTTAATTTTATTGAAGTATAGTTGATTTACAGTGTTAATTTCTACTATAAAGCAAAACGACGCAGTTATGCATATATATTTTTTCATATTTTTATTATGGTTTATCACAGGATATTAAATATAGTTCCCTGAGCTACACAGTAGGACTTTGTTGTTTATCTATCCTACATATAACAGCTTGTGTTGGCTAATCTATCAAATATTTCTCTTACTGCTTCCAGATTTTGAGTCATAATTAGAAAGCTTCCTCTACTCCCAGATTACTAAGGAATTCACTCATATTTTAATACACTCAGGGTTTTACATTTAGATTTTGGCTCTATTAAAACTGTATCCCAATGTACATTGGTCTCACTGAATTTTTTTCATGCAAAACAAAATAAGATCCTTTGTTCTCATACCAAATTGAAAAACATAAAAAGTATGGAACTACCTAGTGATAGCAAAGGAATGAGGAAGTGTCAAGCTCTACTCTATCGACAGAGCCTCTACTGATGAAGCTCTCCGGAATACAACATGGGAATAGCTATCAGATAGTTAAACTTGCCCTAGAATCTCTCCTACACATGCTTGTAGGATACTTGCAGCACACACATTATTTATATACAAACACACACATACACATGTATCTTTATATATGTACATACACAAAAACTTTAGTTCACATGGGAGATTGAAAAAACAAAGAACTCAGGAAGCTTACATTTTTGTTATAAGGAGACATTAAATAAATAATGGGACTGCAGCTACAAAACCATTTCCCTGTTAAAAAGGCAAGATATGTCTGTAAGTGCTTATTTATAATAATCTGTTACATCATCAATGAAAGCAAGGTAAAGAGTAGGTCTTGTACTTCCCCTGTGTTTTTAAAAAGGAAAAGGAGAAAAGAGGAAATTCTAAGTAAAAAACAAAATTTCTTGAAGCATAAATATGAAAGTGTTTGAGGTGTTCACCCTTGGAAATAAGATGAAGGCTCAGCTGGCCTCCAATATGGTCTAATGTGCACCTTTTATAGTCTCTCCCTCTCCTCTTTGTTTAAACTTGCATGGATATTACTTTTATAATTTTATGAAGTTTAACCCTGAGAAGGGACATGTTAATATTTAATTTATACCCATCTGCATTGTTTGAATTTCTAAAAGCATTTAAACTAAAAATACTAATCAAGCCTTTAAAAAATCATTTTTAATTTCCTTTTTTTGTAGAGCTCAGAATCAATAGCATTCTTTCATTTTTAAGGTAGAACATAAACTGTGCTCCTGCTGTGATCCATCATGGAAAAAGTGACCTGATAAACGTTTTCTGGGACTTTTCTCCCCACTGCTAAAAGCTTTTGTACTCACTGAACCAAGAAAATGATGGCCATTGACACACCAACCACTCTGAGTATGAAGACAGAGAAACAAACTATTATTTATTTTAATAGAAATGCATTTAGTTTCCGAACTATTTCTTTATGTAAACAAGATAAACAGCTTCCAGAGCTAAAGTAATAAAAATCTGATTAGCAATAATGACAATAGCTAACATATTGAGTACATATTATGCACCCAGCAATGAGCCAAGCATTTCATATTCCTTTTCTTTTTATCCATCTAATCCTCCAAATTGAGGTGGGTTTACCTTTTACTCTGGTTTTACAGAGGAGGACACTAAAGGATAGAAAGGAAAAGTAACTTGCCTAAAATCAGAATAAGACAGTGGGGGCAGGATTAGAAATCCAGACAAACGGACTCCAAAACTGTAAACTTAAGGAAATCAGAATGCCTCATTAGTGGTTCTTTGCCTCCTGATCAAAAATAACAGCGAATACCCAAAAACAAAATAAAGTAGCATTCCATGAAGGTGAGATTGCCTCATGATACTCTTTCTAAGAAGGCAAATAACCAGGCTTCAAAAGGAGCTGTTAGGCTATTTTCAAAGTTTACAAGACCATGAACACATCAGCTCTTGGCCTTCCATAATCAGTGGGAAACTGGCAAGTGAAGAAAAGCTTACTACTGAGTACAGGCTGACTCTCAAAGCAGCCCATCTTCCCATCCCCGGCGCAGCCTTCTGCATAAAGGTGACGTTACAGAAGAGACGGGCGTGGCTCACACCAACTACTCACAGTGAGACAGGCGCCTTAGAGAACTGCTCCACTGTCAACTGAGCACAGGAATGGCCGCGAACAGTGCAAGGAGCCTTAAAAGACTTAAATCCATAGATGTAATTGATACATATAGAAATCCATTAAGAACAAAACGAAGGGGGACAAATGGTCTTGACTGTTTTAGACCCAGCAGNGGTAGTTTGAGCATTCTTTGGCATTGCCTTTCTTTGGGATTGGAATGAACACTGACCTTTTCCAGTCCTGTGGCCACTGCTGCCTTTTCCAAATTTGCTGGCTATTGAGTGGAGCACTTTCACAGCATCATCTTTCAGGATTTGAAACAGCTCAACTGGAATGCCATCACCTCTACTAGCTTTGTTTGCAGTGATGCTTTCTAAGGCCCACTTGACTTCACATTCCAAGATGTCTGGCTCTAGATGAGTGATCACATCATCATGATTATCTGGGTCATGAAGATCTTTTTTGTATAGTTCTTTCGTGTATTCTTGCCACGTCTTCTTAATATCTTCTGCTTCTGTTAGGTCCATACCATTTCTGTCCTTTATTGAGCCCATCTTTGCATGAAATGTTCCCTTGGTATCTCTAATTTTCTTGAAGAGATCTCTAGTCTTTCCCATTCTGTTCTTTGCCTCTATTTCTTTGTCCCCTTATGAACCCATTTTCTGGGTTTTAAGATGCCATCAACCATAAGAAACACAGTCAACTTTACAATAGCTCTTCAAGAGGTATTACACTGAACACTATATTCAATTCTTTTAAGTTTTAAGATACACCCCAACTTCAAACATTACTATAGGAGGCAGGGTGACATGCATTTAAAATGGAAGAAATAAGCTAGTATTTGGTACATCTACCTTAGAGCAGCACCATCTAGAACAATCAGGAAATAACAGAACACCTGCAGTGTCTAGAACCTCATCACGCAAAACAAAACAAATGGTCAAACATCCTACAGCTAGTAGGTAATTTGGTTATTGGATTAATGTCTTTGTTAGACCTGGAGCTCAAACTCGAAACCTCTTGACACCAATGACTTTTAAGTTATTATCTCCTAGTGTCGTTTACAGAGAAGGCAATGGCACCCCACTCCAGTACTCTTGCCTGGAAAATCCCATGGATGGAGAAGCCTGGTAGGCTCCAATCCATGGGGTCGCTAAGAGTCGGGTACGACTGAGCAACTTCACTTTCACTTTTCACTTTCATGCCTTGGAGAAGGAAATGGCAACCCACTCCCGTGTTCTTGCCTGGAGAATCCCAGGGACAGAGGAGCCTAGTGAGCTGCTGTCTGTGGGGTCGCACAGAGTCGGACACGACTGAAGCGACTTAGCAGCAGCGGCAGCAGTGTCATTTATATTTGTCCTGCCTCTCCATTCTTTTTATTATCATCCTAATGGGGCTTCCCTGGTAGCTCAGATGGCAGGGCATCTGCCTACAATGCAGGGGACCCGGGTTCGGTCGCTCGGTGGGAAGAGCCCCTGGAGAAGGAAATGGCAACCCACTCCAGTATTCTTGCCTGGGGAATCCCATGGACCGAGGAGCCTGGTGGGCTACAGCCCATGGTGTCGCAGAGTTGGACACGGCTAAGCTACTTCACTTCACTTCAAGAGAAAGTTAACACCTCATGGTCTTGCCTTAAACCATGGAAGATTCTCCAGTCCCAAAAGAAGCAGAATTAGAGCAAGAACGGACCAAGAAAGGGAAAGGCAAGGAGAAGGCACCAAGACGGGAGGCACAGACTTTGAGAAGCCAAAGGACTGAATTCTACCTACCCTCAAGTGGTTCTCTAACCCCTGTTAATCCCTGATCTGAAGCTGAAAATCATCTGTACATAAGCTCAATATTGCCAATGCCAGAGCTGGGATATCAGGATGGGTGTGAAAAGCTACCTGCTTGAGGCTGGCGAGATGGAATCTGGAGCCCAAGATTTGATTATTCACAGCCCCTCATTATTACAAACGGTGTTGTAATGAACAGCACTGTGCATGTATCATTTTGTATTTTTCCCATATTACCTTTGGAATGAAGTCCAAGATACTGGAGCTGTTCAGTCAAAGGATAAATTCCCGTCTGTAAGGGGTACACAGCTTCGCACTCCCATGAGCAATGCATGAGATTACCTACTTATCCACAGCATCGCCCATGGAGTGTGCTATCAAATCTCTGTACTTTTGCCAATGCAATGAGAAATAGGAAGCCAGTAGGATTTGAATATGTGCACTTCTCTTATGAAGAATGAGGTGAGCATCATCTCACATGTCTAAGGATCAGTTGCAGAGTCATTCCCCACCCCCACCCCCATTTTCTGTCTGTTCAGATCTTTTGCCCATTTTTCTACTAGGCTAAATAGTCATTTTAATCTCACGTTTTAATTTACTCATACATAAAAATACACACACACAGAGGATGTTAATCTTTTGTCCATGATAGAAGTTACGATATTCTCTCCTGGCTTGTTATTTCACCTTTTATAGTTTCCTCATGCTTTCTAATTTTCAGCATATCAAATTTATCAAACTCTTCTTTTAATTTTATTGAAGTATAGTTGATTTACAGTGTTAATTTCTACTATAAAGCAAAACGACGCAGTTATGCATATATATTTTTTCATATTTTTATTATGGTTTATCACAGGATATTAAATATAGTTCCCTGAGCTACACAGTAGGACTTTGTTGTTTATCTATCCTACATATAACAGCTTGTGTTGGCTAATCTATCAAATATTTCTCTTACTGCTTCCAGATTTTGAGTCATAATTAGAAAGCTTCCTCTACTCCCAGATTACTAAGGAATTCACTCATATTTTAATACACTCAGGGTTTTACATTTAGATTTTGGCTCTATTAAAACTGTATCCCAATGTACATTGGTCTCACTGAATTTTTTTCATGCAAAACAAAATAAGATCCTTTGTTCTCATACCAAATTGAAAAACATAAAAAGTATGGAACTACCTAGTGATAGCAAAGGAATGAGGAAGTGTCAAGCTCTACTCTATCGACAGAGCCTCTACTGATGAAGCTCTCCGGAATACAACATGGGAATAGCTATCAGATAGTTAAACTTGCCCTAGAATCTCTCCTACACATGCTTGTAGGATACTTGCAGCACACACATATTTATATACAAACACACACATACACATGTATCTTTATATATGTACATACACAAAAACTTTAGTTCACATGGGAGATTGAAAAAACAAAGAACTCAGGAAGCTTACATTTTTGTTATAAGGAGACATTAAATAAATAATGGGACTGCAGCTACAAAACCATTTCCCTGTTAAAAAGGCAAGATATGTCTGTAAGTGCTTATTTATAATAATCTGTTACATCATCAATGAAAGCAAGGTAAAGAGTAGGTCTTGTACTTCCCCTGTGTTTTTAAAAAGGAAAAGGAGAAAAGAGGAAATTCTAAGTAAAAAACAAAATTTCTTGAAGCATAAATATGAAAGTGTTTGAGGTGTTCACCCTTGGAAATAAGATGAAGGCTCAGCTGGCCTCCAATATGGTCTAATGTGCACCTTTTATAGTCTCTCCCTCTCCTCTTTGTTTAAACTTGCATGGATATTACTTTTATAATTTTATGAAGTTTAACCCTGAGAAGGGACATGTTAATATTTAATTTATACCCATCTGCATTGTTTGAATTTCTAAAAGCATTTAAACTAAAAATACTAATCAAGCCTTTAAAAAATCATTTTTAATTTCCTTTTTTTGTAGAGCTCAGAATCAATAGCATTCTTTCATTTTTAAGGTAGAACATAAACTGTGCTCCTGCTGTGATCCATCATGGAAAAAGTGACCTGATAAACGTTTTCTGGGACTTTTCTCCCCACTGCTAAAAGCTTTTGTACTCACTGAACCAAGAAAATGATGGCCATTGACACACCAACCACTCTGAGTATGAAGACAGAGAAACAAACTATTATTTATTTTAATAGAAATGCATTTAGTTTCCGAACTATTTCTTTATGTAAACAAGATAAACAGCTTCCAGAGCTAAAGTAATAAAAATCTGATTAGCAATAATGACAATAGCTAACATATTGAGTACATATTATGCACCCAGCAATGAGCCAAGCATTTCATATTCCTTTTCTTTTTATCCATCTAATCCTCCAAATTGAGGTGGGTTTACCTTTTACTCTGGTTTTACAGAGGAGGACACTAAAGGATAGAAAGGAAAAGTAACTTGCCTAAAATCAGAATAAGACAGTGGGGGCAGGATTAGAAATCCAGACAAACGGACTCCAAAACTGTAAACTTAAGGAAATCAGAATGCCTCATTAGTGGTTCTTTGCCTCCTGATCAAAAATAACAGCGAATACCCAAAAACAAAATAAAGTAGCATTCCATGAAGGTGAGATTGCCTCATGATACTTTTTCTAAGAAGGCAAATAACCAGGCTTCAAAAGGAGCTGTTAGGCTATTTTCAAAGTTTACAAGACCATGAACACATCAGCTCTTGGCCTTCCATAATCAGTGGGAAACTGGCAAGTGAAGAAAAGCTTACTACTGAGTACAGGCTGACTCTCAAAGCAGCCCATCTTCCCATCCCCGGCGCAGCCTTCTGCATAAAGGTGACGTTACAGAAGAGACGGGCGTGGCTCACACCAACTACTCACAGTGAGACAGGCGCCTTAGAGAACTGCTCCACTGTCAACTGAGCACAGGAATGGCCGCAAACAGTGCAAGGAGCCTTAAAAGACTTAAATCCATAGATGTAATTGATACATATAGAAATCCATTAAGAACAAAACGAAGGGGGACAAATGGTCTTGACTGTTTTAGACCCAGCAGCATCTGGGGGCAATTTCTTTACCCCAGAACTCTGGAAGACAAATCATGTCCCAACAGTTTCAATATCCATTACATTTAATCCAGCCGGGGAAATTTCTTTATGTAAGACAAACCACTGGACGCCTACGAAAAACTCGGAGAATGGAGCATGCTTTAATAAGAAAATTTTAAAGCACCTTTAAGGAACATATTGAAAAATAGTATCTTCAAACCAATGAAAGACAAAAAAAAATTCTTGTCAATGCATTCACCTTTTCCTTCCACATTTTATTGTTCTTTATAGGGAATGTATAAATGCACGAAAGCATAGAATAACCATGCTTTCCAGATCTATTTTATAAAAGCAAAGTGATCCTGACAAAGTACATTCCCTTTAACCAGCTGGGCTTGGAGGGCTGGGAGGCTGGGGAGAAGACAAGAGAGAAAAAGGAGTAGGAAAGATGAAGAGAAGAAATAACGGGGAGAAAGAGGGACAGACTGACAGGAAGTACCTCCAGCTCCCAGGCTGAAACACTTGGAGCCAGAACTGACCCTCCCTCACTGGACAGCACTGGTGACTGTTTGGCATGTTTCTGAGTGAAGCAGAACACAGCATGTCCTGGGGAAGCACTTATGCTTGGAGATTACATGCATAATGAGTTTGTTCTTTTTAAAATACTCCTGCTGAGCATTTTGCAGAAATAAGATGAGGAAGCCAAGGGTCAGCTTGAACCCTGTTTACTGTATGAAGGGAAAAGAATATTTTTTTTCTCTTCTAAATGAGAAATAAGAGTTGGCAAAACGCTACTGATAACCACTGAAAATTAATTATATAGGTAAATAGACCTGTATGAGTCACAATGCTAGACAGACCTTTTACAGAACATTGCTAATCTTCCTCCATCCTCTTTCCAGGGTAAACTGTTCTGCTGATCCTGACACATAATTATTTCAGCAGTAACTGTGTCCAAAGAATCCCTATTTCAAATGTGTTAAACAGGCTTCTAAACTAAGCAGCAATATACACACCAAATGGACGTTACAGGGCACTGCATGATCGGGTCCCCATCCCTCTGTTCAAAGCCCACCTTATATGCTCTGTTCCTGCCACTGAGCTTTTAGGCCCTCAGGCCTAGTAAGTAAAATTCAAATGCTGAGACAACCAAAATCTAATTGGATAAAAAAAGGGCATAGAATATGAACAGAGTTTATGAAAGAGGAAACATCTTGAACAAAGATGTTCAACCTCATTCTTAATCAATGAAAAGTAAAACTGCACCCAAAACAAAACTATACCTGTACCATTTTTCTTCACTTCCTATATTGTCAAAAGGCCCAAAACTTGATAAAACACTGAGCTGGTGTAACTATAGGGAGACAGGAACTCTCATGCATAGTAGAGGTTACAAACTAGACCATCATCCATGGAGGCAACTTGACATTATCTCTGGAAATAGCAAATGCATATCCTGGGACCGAGAAGTTCCATGAATTTTGCCTATGACAAACACATTTGCACGGGTGTAAAAGTCATTCCTTGCTGCATTATTTGTAACAGCAAAAGATGACCAGCTAAAGACATATTAGTATATTCAGAATTGAAACCACTATAAGATGCTTTAAAAAAGGAGGAAAAAAGAATAACCTCAAAGTCCTAAAATAAAAAGATGTCCAGAACATATGGTTCAAAGAAAATAAGAAACTAAATAATAAAGATACTATGCCACCACTGGAAATCAAGAATATATATTCACACTTGCTTGTATTTGCATCAGAAACTTGGGGCATGTGTATAAAAGATGAATAGCAATGGCTGGGACTGGAACGGGATTGATAGGAGACAAGAAGAAGATATTTTCCTTCTATAACTTTTTAAAATTTTTGAATTTATTCAAAACTTCAGTATTTTCAAAGAAAAAAAGACCAATTTTACAAAATGTAGTTTGTCTTAATCATCCCACTATCTTCCCATTTCTTACACTCCCTCCCACAGTCAAATACCTGGAAAGAACTGTCTCTGTGCACCAGCTATACTCTGTTACCTCCCAGTCACTCTTCCTTCACTCCATTTTGATGAAGAGCTTCAGTCATTCTCAATTTCCTGCAACTTCTTTCATCAAGGAAACAGATAACCAAACACAACAAGACCGCACACCATGCCATCAAACACTCCCTTCCACTGTCAAAAGCATCCCTCTCCTGTTTTCCTCTTACCTCCTCAGCTACTTTACTTTATCCCTCCCCATCTGTCCTCCACAAAGTAGACTTAAAGCCTAGATTTTGGTTCCCTTGTCATCTGCTCACTGGATGCTTCCAGCTGTATTTCTCACAGTGTTAAACACTGCCAGCGCACCGAGAGTGGCACCCACACTTACATTCCCAGTTGAAACAGCCATCTGAACTCACCATCCAACTTATCTAGCAACATCTCCACTGGAACGTACCAAAAAAATATTAAATTCAACACCGACCATTTCCAAAATTGAACTCTCAAATTTTCACCCTTGTATTCTTAAGGTTCCAGTTAGGAAAACAGAAACCACTCTAGGCATTAAGATAAAGAATAATTAACACAGAAGTGTGGTTACATAGGCAATGGAGAAGCCAAGTCACCAAATGGGGAAGGTGAAGTAACCAGGAGCTGAGTAATATTAGGAAACTGTTACTAGGCCAAGGGCGAGAGGGACCCACTGCAAGAGCCCAGAAGCTGCACCTCACCACTGGCAGCAGCAAGGACAACAGGAGCTGCCCATCGGAAACTAGGACCGCAAACAAAGGAAGAGCCCCGATAGGGACTGAAGCCACAGGAATGAAACCACCTACTTCCTGGGACCTGACCCAGAGCGAAAAGAGAGGGAGGAACAACCCNGAGTAACATTAGGAAACTGTTACCAGGCCAAGGGTGAGAGGGACCCACTGCAAGAGCCCAGAAGCTGCACCTCACCACTGGCAGCAGCAAAGGCAACAACAGGAGCCGCCCATCAGAAACTAGGACCGCAAACAAAGGAAGAACCCCAATAGGGACTGAAGCCACAGGAATGAAACCACCTACTTCCTGGGACCTGACCCAGAGCGAAAAGAGAGGGAGGAACAACCCTACCTCATCCCTACTCCCATCTGCTAGGCTTCCATCAGTGCCCATTACGTGCCAAATCTAACTACAAACACCAAAAGGCAAGGAGACTGTGATATGCTGCTGCTGCCGCTGCTGCTAATAAGTCGCTTCAGTCGTGTCCAACTCTGTGCAACCCCATAGACGGCAGCCCACCAGGTTCCCCTATCCCTGGGATTCTCCAGGCAAGAACACGGGAGTGGGTTGCCATTTCCTTCTCCAATGCATGAAGGTGAAAAGCGAAAGTGAAGTCACTCAGTTGTGCCCGACTCTTAGCGACCCGGTGGACTGCAGCCTACCAGGCTCCTCCGTCCATGGGATTTTCCAGACAAAGAGTACTGGAGTAGGGTGCCATTGCAGTTCCCTGCAATACAGAGGACAGAAGTCTACCTTCTTCCAGAATTCCCCATCTCTATAAATGACACCTGTTGTTGTTCAGCTGCTAAGTTACATCCAACTATCAGCAATCCCATCGACTGCAGCAGGCCAGGCTTCCCTGCCCTTCACCGTCTCTCAGAGTTTGCTCAAACTCATGTCCATCTCAGTCTCTGTTGACCCCTTCTCCTCCTGCCTTCAGTCTTTGTCAGCATCAGGGTCTTTTCCAACAAGTCAGCTCTTTGCATTAGACAGCCAAAGTATCAGAGCTTCAGCTTCAGCATCAGTCCTTCCAATGAATATTCAGGGTTGATTTCCTTTAAGACTGACTAACTTGATCTCCTTTGGGTCCTCTCCAGCATCACAGTTTGAAAGCATCAGTTCTTCAGTGCTCAGCCTTCTTTATAGTCCAACTCTCGCATTCATACATGACTACCAGAAAAACCATAACTTTGACGATACAGACCTTTGTCAGAAAAGTGATGTTTCTGCTTTTTAAAATGCTGTCTAGGACGGTCACAGCTTTTCTTCCAAGGAGCAAGACTTTTTCAATTTCATGGCTTATGTACTCAGATGCTGAAACCAGAAACCTGGGAATCATCACTGATGCTTCTTTCACCTCATCTTCTCCCACAGCAAATCCAACAACTTCCAAAGGATTTTACCTCCAAAACAATGTGAATGTGTCTGCTCTTTATCTCCACAGCCAACACTCTTGTTTAAGTTACCTGGACCACGGCACAGGCTTGTCCCTCCCTATGGCTGCCATTAAGATAACTATGAAAACTTGCAATGAACCAAAGGGAAGCAAGAGCTGTTTTTGTCTTCACTAGATTATCATGGATAATCTATGTATGTGGACAGTGAAAACTGGGTGAACAAGATACATACTATTGGCAGCTGTTTGCAACTATATTTTGGTAAGGAGAAAATAAGTCATTATTGAAAATTTGCTGCAAACCAGAAAATAGAGTTGTTAAAAAATATATACAACTGTATCTTTTTTTAAAAAATGACTCAGTAAAATACAATTCCAGTTTATTTTGAACAACACTTCACACAAACAGGCAAAAAAAATAAACAACTTCATAGACAAAAAAGTAGAAAAAATAAACCTTTTATTTTTGACCTTTATAATCATCTCATAAAACTACTTAGAGTACAGTTACATACATACACAGAAAAGGTTACCAGCATCCTGGGAATAAGAATGCTTTTGTTGTTATTTTTATGTGTCTGTGTTTTTTTAACCAAGTTTTTTTTTTTTTTTCCTCCTTTGAAATTATAATGAATATGGTCACTCAGCAAGTCAAGTCAGAAATAGGAAGGAGAACACTCCAAAGGTTGGTCTGGTCACCCACAATCATTAAAAATGGCTAAACTCTAACAGTATGTTTGAAGATAAAAATCCAAATTAAAAATACAAACAAATCTTCCTTCCAAAAGCACTTTTTAAAAATCAGAGTACAGCTGATTTACAACACTGTGTTAGTATCAGGAATACAGCAAAGTGACTCAGTTATACAAATATTTATACTGTTGTTCACTTTCTAAGTCTTGTCTGACTCTTTTGAGACCCCATGAACTGCAGCATGCCAGGCTTCCCTTTCCTTCACTATCTCCTGGAGTTTGCTCAAAATCATGTCTATTGAGTCAGTGATGCCATCCAACCATTTCATCCTCCATCACTTCCTTCTCCTCCTGCCCTCAATCTTTCCCAGCATCAGGGTCTTTTCCAATGAGTCGGCTCTTCACATCAGGTGGCCAAACTATTGGAACTTCACCTTCAGCATCAGTCCTTCCAATGAATATTCAGGGTTGAAATAAATATAAACCTATTCTTTCTCAGATTCTTTTCCATTATAGGTTATTACGAGATGCTGAATATAGCTCCTTGTGCTATACAGTAGGCCCTTGTTGATTATCTATTGTGCATATAATAGTGCGTATACATTAATCTCCAGTTCCTAATTTACCCCTCCCACCCTGGTTTTCCTCCTTGGTAACCATAAGCTTGTCTTCTATGTCACTTTTAAGAAGCAGGACATGCCTGGAAAGCTTGGGGTTTTTTTCCTTCTCTTATTGCAGATTTGTGTTGTGGGTTTGTTGGATGGTAGAGAGAGAATGCATCACCTACCAGTGGCTCTGCCCACGAGGCAACAGCCTCGCCCCCTCCCAAGGTAATCATGCTGCTGAGATTATAAGAAAGGAAGTGGAAAATGAACGGCTCAGGGTGGCCTTTTTAATTTTTTCCTCTTTTTCCTTTTTTGTTGTCTAGTTATCCTCATCTGTCTTCTTATGTCAGTATCGTCATCCCACTTCCCTTCAGCTGCCCTTTTGCCTGCAGCTGCTTCAGTTTCCTCATGTTCATTTCACCATCTTCCTCACCAACACCTTCCTCCTCTAGGCCTTCCTCCGCCTCACTGGCAGCCTCCTGCCCCTACCTTCCTCACTAGCCTTCCCACTGTGGGTACACCTCTCCCACTTTTCATCTCCCCCACAACCTCCTTCTCCTTTAAGTCCTTGGCGGTGATCTCAGAGCTCGTGTCCAGAGCAGCGTCTGACATGGTGGGTCACACAGGATATCCGGTGCACCAGACTAAAGAGAAAGCTCAGTTCACAGACTCTGGCAGCATAGTCACCTGAGTCCACATCTGATGAGGAGGTGTACCAACCTACAGCTGTGGGGCGCAGGGAGCTAGGCGCAGGGACAATGAAAAGATGGCTTTTTGGAGCAGCCAACTAGTCTGATTATATCTTTACAGTCATGTATTCCATGAAAAATTTTCTTTCTGATTCAAATATTTTTAAAATGGTGTACTGAAAAGAGTTCTATTCAGCTGAAGAATAAATCTTAATGACCTAGAGAAACCACTCACGAGCAAATTCACAAAACACTTGGTTTGCACTCAACTTATATACAATCCTCAACTGGTTAGCAATTGATAACTCTGCTTGGAATAGTACACTTCCATGACCAATTTTAGAATGCAGAAGTATCTCCCTGAAGGGAAGTTTATGATATCTGCTGAATATTATTCTCTCTAATACAAGAGTTACCTCCAATTTTAACACCCAGCAAACATACTGGGCCAAAACAGTTATCAATTTGGCAATCGAAAGAAAAATACATAAAACTACCAGAGGAGGAAAGATCTACACTAAAAAGAAAAAAAAAGCTATGGACTAGACATAGGTTCGCTAGATTCCAAAATACAAAGAAGAAGAATATAAAGGATCTATCACTGAAATAAGGAAACTGTGAGTGAAGTACTTTAGAGTCAGTCTCCATTTTGATTTGCTAAGGCCCACACCACACCAGTGTTAGATATTTTTTGAGTATGACCCCTGAAGTGAAACAAAGTGAATCAACCATATACCTAAGCAGGCATCCAGTAACTGACTGACAGATATGCATAAATATCCCCAAATCACAGTATCACTTTCTGAAGTTACAAATGTGTTTGACCAATCTGAGATAAAGAGAAGAAAAACAATGGCCTTAAAGGACTATTTGGGCAAGAAGAACTAGTAGAAAATGTTGCCCATTTGTCACAGCAGCTGGGGACTTTCTGAGAGAAGTCTCTAACTCTCTGACAACAGTGCACATCAGTGGGGCTTCCCAGGTGGTGCAGTAGTAAAGAAGCCAATGCAGGAGGATGCAGGTTCAATCCCTGGGTCAGGAAGATCCCCTGGAGGAGGGCATGGCAACACACTCCAGTATTTTTGCCTGGAGAATCCCACGGACAGGGGAGCCTAACGGGGTTCAGTCCAGGGAGCTGCAAAGAGTCAGACACGACTGAGCAGCTGAGCTGGCAAGGCAGTGCACGTAAACAGGCAGAAGCAGCTTGATAGAAACAAGTATGGCCACTTAGCATTCCACTTGTGGAACCTAGGAATGTTATTTTCGGAAATTAGTATGATACCCATCTCCCAATCTATTTTTCAGATTTAAATTCTTTCTTTTTAGGTGGTTCAAAATTTTGATTGAGTCATTTTCTACTTAAAAGTCAAAAGCAAAGTGGTATTAGTTTTGCTTCAAAACACTACAGACAATAAAATATCACTATAATTCAATGATAAAAAGGCAAATAATCTGATTTTAAAATAGGCAAAAGCTCTGAATAAGACATTTATCCAAAGATATACAAATAACTCATCACATGAAAAGATGCTCAACATCAACAGTCATCAGGAAAATGCAAATCAAAATTACGAGGAATTACTTTCCATCTACTAGTATGACTATAATAAAAATAAGTATAAGCCTTCATGAGGATGTAGAGAAATTAGAACCATGATATACTGCTGATCAGCATAGAAAACTATATAGCTAATTTGAAAACAGTCTGGAAATTCCTCAAATTGTTAAGTATCGAGTTATTATATGATCCAGAAATTCCTTTCCTGGGTGTAGATCTCAGAGAAATAAAAATATATGTCCACACAAACACATGTACATCAATGTCCACAGCAGCATTATCTATAATAGACAAAAAGTAGGAAAAACCCAAACATCCACCAGGTGATACCTTTCACAGTTCAGGTACAAGTCACCGCCCCAGGAAGCCTTCTCTACCCTCTTCAGAAAGAGTAAGGCACTGCCCCCCATGTGCACCCAAATAAGCTTGGGACACAACCTGGCAAAAAGTCATAAGCATCTCTCTCCCTTAGAAGTCCCTCAATTGTCTATTCATCTTTAAATCCCCAGAGCCAAGCTCAGGACTTAGAAGAGAACATGCTTTTACTGTGGATGGATGGAAAGAAGGGAGGAGGGGAAGGGAGTGGTAAAGGAAGGAGGGAGGGAGAGGCAAAGAGGCGAAGGTGGGGCCAGGAGAGAGAGAGAGAAAAAAGGAGGGGTAAGGGGAGGCACGTGGATGAAGCAAAGATCAGGACAGTTAATGAATTTGCATTAAGACCAAACTTTGGAGGCAAAGAGAGTAGTTTTGTCAGCAATCAAAAGTTACATCTACAGAAATACTGCTTTCAACAGAAGCTGGGATCAGGTTCTGACAGACAATCCAGTATTTCTTCCAGGGATCTTCTTGTTCTAACAGGAAGAAAGATAACAGCAACTTTTCATTCTGTGGAACACTATGCACCAATCATTTTTTTCAGTTGCACTTGCAAAAATACCATGGGAAATGTTTTCCACTTAATAGACATTATGCAATTTATACATACAATTATAGAAAAAGTTAAAAAAAAAACTATGCATTAAAAATAGATTAGAAGGAAACATGCCAAAGTGTTAACTGGAGCTACATTTAGATAATGGACACTCATGTTCTAAAGATGAGGTCTTCTAAATTCTAGAGGTTTTCAGATAGGAGTCTGAGCTTGACAAGGCAGAGCTTCTTCCCCAAGCCTGATCTCAACTAAGGTCTCTGGAGACATGTTCTATACCATCCTACTGACTCATCTGCAAGGGCTGGCCCCTCTGAAACTTGGCTTCGGCCCCGAGGTTCCTCTTCATCCAGTTATGCAACAGAGGCCCAGGCTGGGACCTGGCAAGTCAAGGTTCTGACACTGGCCCTGAAGAAGGCTATTTTGATAGCTCAGAGATTAAGTAATGAGGGCCAGAGATAGGCTGTTAATTACAGGAAAAGGAAGGCTCAAATGAGAAAGAGGTTTCTTCAAAAACAAAAGAACTTAGTGAGTGATGATGTGATAGGAGGTAGATGGGTGCCACCAGAGGAAAGCAACCGGAGGTTCGTTCCCTGTGGATCTCAGGATGGGAGGACAACTAAGGGAGGAGGCTGGGTCCTGCCCAGATGGGAGATAAGAGACTACATATTCCTCATCCTTGAAGTCAAGAGACCTCCCTGACCACACAAGCACAGAAAGGGTCCTTGGAGGTCAAAACGGGAGTGATGCTGATGTTCTATCCATAAGCCTCTTTGGTATGGAATCGATCCTGGCTAAGAGATGCATGTACACTCATGGGAGGTATCTTAAGACATCAAATGTGGACTGTGAACCAGGCAATCAAAATGAGTGGCCATAGGAAACCTGGAAGAAATGCCCCATAAAAGTAAATCAAACTACCACAACGGCACAACTCAGCAACTCGGAGCCTGCGTGTGTTTCTATCCACACTTACTGTATCTTTCTCCTCCTGATGAATGCTTGACTTATTTCACTACTTTCCGTCTTTCGGGAGTTATTTTTCTGCAAAGCTGAAGGGCCGAGGCCTTGTCACTGAACACTGGTCTAGCGGCTAGGATTTGGTGCTCTCAATCTCCAGCAGGAAACGAAAGCCCTGCTGCAAGCTACTGCAGGCCCAGGCCACCCGAGATCAATTAGATAGCAGCAAACGATGAGGGTTTAAGGTTTCTAACCTAGAAGGAGCATGCAGAGCGTGACACTA
>SJYW01031746.1:396980-423817 GCA_006410735.1 Raphicerus campestris | reverse complement strand
AAAAAAAAAAACAGAAACAAACTCTTTCTTTCCCTTCAAAGTTAAACATATAATCAACAGGCTTACTTTCCATGAACATCCAAACCAGATTGAACAGGTACCTCCTTTCTTCTAATTCATGCCCTGTCCATCTTGTGTTAATTGCATTGTCGGTAATATCATCCCATAAATTTTATCCATCTTCTATTCCTTTATTTCAAGGAAACCAGGAAAATATATTAAAACACCCAAATGAATCTACCAAGAAGTGCTGTTACAAGCAGAGATGGCTGTTTTCTGGAAACTGACCAAGTAGACTGATGGGCAGAGATGGGTGGTAATGCTTGATAGCTGAAGGATGAAATCCTAAATGTGAAAAAATAAAAGTGGTTTTAGGATAGCAGAGTAATGGTTACAGTCCTGTAAGACATACAGAGGTGTGGTAGAAATAGCCCTCCTGGCTGTTTTGATTAACAAGTGAAGACCTAAGTTTCATGACTGCTGAAAAATGCATATACAAGTAGAATTGGTGCTCTTGAACTGTGGTGTTGGAGAAGACTCTTGAGAGTCCCTTGAACTGCAAGGAGATCTAACCAGTCCATTCTGAAGGAGATCAGCCCTGGGAGTTCTTTAGAAGGAATGATGCTAAAGCTGGAACTCCAGTACTTTGGCCACCTCATGCGAAGAGTTGATTCATTGGAAAAGACTCTGATGCTGGGAGGGATTGGGGGCAGGAGGAGAAGGGGACGGCCGAGAATGAGATGGCTGGATGGCATCACTGACTCTTGATGGATGTGAGTCTGATTGAACTCCAGGAGTTGGTGATGGACAGAGAGGCTTGGCATGCTGCGATTCATGGGGTCGCAAAGAGTTGGACACGACTGAGCGACTGAACTGAACTGATCTGATCTGAGAGCTTGCTCCAACTCATAACCATTGAGTTGGTCCATTAACATCAGTAAGCAATTGCAGATAGAGGCCTTATGACATCGTCCCCATGTTTACAAGCTTGTGCCTGGCCTAGTGGTCATGATCTAGAAGGCCTTCATTTGTTCAATGAATAATAAAAAAAAAACCCACATTTTTCTTGTATATTGCGTTAAAACCTAACGTTTTTTACAAAGTGTATTCACAGTTTCTGAGGCTTACAATAACCCTGTAGGAATTAGGAGAAATACAGGTTTCTCATTTTAGACCTGAGAAATTTAGATAACAAGCAAAACATCAAGATCTCTGGTCCCTGGCTTCATATACAGTCTTTTTTGTATAATTCAACACTGGTTCTCAATATCTCTACTAAAAAGCATATTAGTTAATGTTCAGAAAATATGCTAAGCTTCAAAATATCTTAATTTAAAAAAAGACAAGAGAATGGACTGAGTGTATTTAGCAGTTTGGAGATGGCTAATTATGATCCTGAGATAATAGAGGGGACTGGAGACAACAGTCTGGGGCAGTCCGACAAGGGAAGTCACTAAACTTCAATCTTCAGCAAGAAATTTCGTCATCTTTGAAGTAGAACTAGGGCTGGAAAATGTAGGCAATGTCAAAGAGAAGTGTAAATGAGATGTGAGGACTGACTATAAAGGTTGTAGATAGTGCTATCTGAGAAAAAACTAGCATCAGAAAGCAGGTAACTGAAAAATTACAAATTTCATCTCTCATTGTCTTCCTTTTTGTAACAGAAAATTTCAAACATGCATGAAATATCAAGAAAATAGTATAGTAAACCCCTATCATGCCCATTACTTTATTTATTTATTTTTTTGGAATTTTTTAAAAAAATTTTTTTAAAAATTTATTTTTACTTATTNCAGAGCCTCCTGCTCTAAAGGGCATTATGGGGATAACCCATGGGAGGGCCGAGGAGGTGGTGAGGAAGCCTAAGAGCCAATTCCTGCGCTTGATCGTGGTGTTTTGGCTTTTGTTGGACAATAACTTTACAGGAAACAGACACTAAGTATTTGGGGGTGACAAGACATCAAGTGAATGGCTTACTATCAAACAGCTTACAAAAGAAAAGGATTTTCTACAGTGCTCCTACAACTTTTCTACAAACATTATTTTTTATTTTTGAAATGAAGTAACTAGAGAAAACAAGGCTGTTTCACAACATAAGAACACAAGACTGCCATGAAAAAAACTGCAAGAGAGAATAAAAGGCACTAAAAAATATGGAACATGACTATCCAAAAGAATCATTTTTTCTCTGACAGGAAAATACGCATCATTTTTATGGGAACAATGTCTGGCAGGACCAACGAATATACTGACAAAGTAGGTTTTTTGTAAATCTCTTTATTAAGGGAATATCTATTTTAAAAGCTAGAGAGAAAAATANCATTTTTTCTCTGACAGGAAAATACGCATCATTTTTATGGGAACAATGTCTGGCAGGACCAACGAATATACTGACAAAGTAGGTTTTTTGTAAATCTCTTTATTAAGGGAATATCTATTTTAAAAGCTAGAGAGAAAAATATTCACATGTAATTAAATTCATAAATCTTTCTGTAAATATGAATAAGTGAAGTTGATTCAGAGCCAGGAACTGATGTCTTTGGTGTGTTAAGTACCATATGTATTAGGTAAGAGAGTTTATCATTCTGCTATTCATACACTAACATATTTCCAAGTAAAAAAATAATTCAGTTTCCCCTCATAGCATTTTTAAGTATCTGTAAGTCACCCACACCCTTTCCTGATAAAAACACTCAGAAAACTAGAAAGAAAAAGTATTTTCCTCAAATAGATAATGAAAATCTACCAAAACTCCTACAGCTCACATCACTTAATGGTGCAAGACAGTTCTTTCCCCCTAATATCAAAAATCCAGGCAACTGCCCCATCTCAGTCCTCAAATCCAACAAAGCACAATGTGGTCCAGATAGCACAGTGAAGGAAAAAAAGTGAAATGCAAACAAATCAGAAAGAAAACCTTCTCTTTTTGCAGATAATACGATTATCTATATAGAATATCCCAAGAAATTTACAAAAGAAATGGCTAGTACTCAAGTTTTGCAAGGTCACAGAATATAAAACCAACAAACATAAAGCAAGTGCACATGCATATTCTAGCAACTGACAAGTGAAAAAAAATCAACAAAAAGAATAACACTTATAAGTGCTTCAACGAAAATGAAATAGGTATAAATCTAAGAAAAGAGAAATATGTACCAGATCTGTACACTGAAAATTACAAAATTTTGTTGAAATAAATAAAAATAGACAAAATCATTGGAGAGACTTACCATGTTCATGGATTAGAAGCTTCAACATAGTAAAGATGTCAGTACTCCTCAAACTGATCTATAAGCTTAATGCAATTCCCATCAAACCCCAGTAAGATTTTTGGTAGAAATAAACTTAATCCAAAATTTAAGTGAAAAACAAAGTCTCTAAAATAGCGCAAACAATTCTGCAAAGGAAGAGGAGAGTGGGAGGAGTCAGTCTTCCTGATAGCTACAGGAAACAAGACTTTTAAGACTGAGGAGATCCTCCCAGGAAACATAAAATAGGGCAGCAGATAGATTAATTCAGAAAGTTAAATTCACTGCCAGAACAGAACCCTTTGATATTCATATCCTCCAGAGTACGCTGTGTTTGTGGATCAGTGAGTTTCTAATTCCCCACTTTCCTAAGCGGGAGGATTTGTTGTCTTGTTCCTTAATCCACTGTAGTGTACTAGGATGCAGATTTTCTCTTTTAGCTTCAGGTCACCAGAAGACAACAGGCTACAACCAGAGCCGATGAAGAAAACCACATGTCAAGCACACATCCTGATCTATAACGTACATGTATGTCATCTCCCCAGAGAGGAGGTAACTGCAGTCATAAGAAGGCTGCATTTTGATTTTGGCTAGTCAAAGTGATATACTTTGCAAATACTATGGATGAAGCACAAGCTGGAATCAAGACTGCCAGGAGAAATATCAAGAACCTCAGATACACAGATGACACCATCCTTATGGCAAAAGGCAAAGAATAAAGAGCCTCTTGAAAGTGCAAGACGAGAGTGAAAAAGCTGGTTTAAAACTCAACATTCAGAAAACTAAGATCATGGCATCTGGTCCTATCACTTCATGGCAAATAGATAGGGACACAGTGGAAACAGTGATATAATTTATTTTGGGGGGCTCCAAAATCACTGCAGATGGTGACTGCAGCCATGAAATTAAAAAGACACTTGCTCCTTAGCAGAAAAGCTATGACCAACCTAGACAGCATATTAAAAAGCAGAGACATTACTTTGTCAACAAAGGTCCGTCAAGGCTATGGTTTTTCCAGTAGTCATGTATGGATGTGAGAGTTGGGCCATAAAGAAAGCTGAGCACCGAAGAACGGATGCTTTTGAACTGTGGTGTTGGAGAAGACTCTTGAGAGTCCCTTGGACTGCAAGGAGATCCAACCAGTCCATCCTAAAGGAGATCAGTCCTGAATATTCATTGGAAGGACTGATGCTGAAGTTGAAACTCCAGTACTTTGGCCACCTGATGTAAAGAACTGACTCACTGGAAAAGATCCTGATGCTGGGAAAGGAGGAGGAAAAGGGGATGAGATGGTTGGATGGTATCACCAGTTTGATGGGCATGAGTTTGAGCAAGCTCCAGGAGTTGGTGGTGGACAGGGAAGCCTGGCATGCTGCAGTCCATGGGATCACAAAGAGTTGGACATGACTGAGCAACTGAAGTGAATTGATGGTTAATAAGGGGCTTCCTGGTGGCTCAGTGGTAAAGAATCTGCCTGCCAATACAGTAGATGTGGGTTCAATCCCTGGGTTGGGAAGATCCCTTGGAGAAGGAAATCACAACCCATGCCAGTATTCTTGCCAGGGAAATCCCATGGACAGAGGAGCCTGGAGGGCTACAGTCCAAAGAATCATGGAAGAGTCAGACATGACTTAGGGACTAAGCAAAAACAACAGTTAACAAACTCAATACCTATTTCCAAACTTTCTCCCCTCCTCCCTCTTTACCAAAGGCTGGGAAAGCTTTTTCAGGCTTCCTTTCAGTTAGGAGAGAGCACTTGAAACAGTTCTGGCCAGAACACTTAGGGCAAGGTCAGCTGTGCTACAAGGTTTCCAAGACAGCTTCTGGTTTCCTGGTGAAATGAAGGGAGATGTCTCACCAAGGCTTTTGGCTTCCTGACAGATACTTCTGTCAATCCACACCCTTTTCTTGGCACCCCACACAGAAAGGTGATATTAGAGCAGGAGCAACCATCTTGCATCCATGAAGGAAAGGCCAAGAAAATTACAGAACAGGCCTGCCATTGTTGAGCAGTTCAACCAATGTCAGCAAGATACCTGCCTCCAAACTTCTCCTCATGTAAGAAAAATAAATCCTCATTAGTTTAAGCCACTACTGATTAAGTGTTTTGTTATATACAATTAACAGCCCTACCTAGAAACAAGGTATGTTATCTAGTAATAGATTCTAAAATATGAATAATGATTTACTATTGCATGAATATCACACATAACTCATCTTTCTAAAGCCTTCTGGAGCACTTTTATAAAGAATATTAATTTGATAGTATGTGTTATAATATACACTCTCCACATATATCCACTTAGCCTCTCTGGGATCTCATTTCCTATCTTTCATTCAACAGGTATCCTGAGGAGTCAGCTGCTGCTGCTGCTGCTGCTGCGAAGCTGTTTCAGTCGTGTCCAACTCTGTGCGACCCCATAGACCACAGTCTACCAGGCTTCCCTGGGATTCTCCAGGCAAGAATACTGGAGTGGGTTCCCATTCCCTTCTCCAACGCACAAAAGTGAAAGTGAAGTCGTGTCTGACTCTTAGCAACCCCCTGGACTGCAGCCCACCAGGCTCCTCCATTCATGGGATATTCCAGGCAAGAGTACTGGAATAGGGTGCCATTTCCTTCTCCCCTGAGGAGCCCATTATGTGTTAAGCACTCTACCAGGTGCTGGGAAAACAAAGTGATCAAAATTTTGTCAAAGCCTGTTTCTAGCCAGCTTACATTCTAGCAGGATTGATTTGTAAAATGAGACACACGGAAAATGGTATCTCCCCAAACCCACAGTTACAAAGCAATGAAGCTAGGTTCAGCATATAATACAGGCATCAGGAAAAAAAACAATAAAGGGAGGGGGCTTCTGAAAGAGACTACTCCAACTCGGTGAGTCTAGGAGGGGAAAAAAAGGTAGTAACTATGAAGTTAGAAGTTAAATAATTACAAAATAAAAGAAAGGGGAAAAAAAAAAGGCACTCAATCCACATTCTCAACCCCACTCTGTGCAAAACTCTGCAGTAAAGAAAACCGATCCTAAATCGGACTATAACAGTTGGGTAATATAGAAAACGCGATTAACATAGGTCTGGGAGACAGTGCTATGGCTTTAAGCCTAAACCAAAAAAAAAAAAAGAAAGCAGGATTTGTCAAATGAGGGTAGAGTCTCCCCATTTCGATTTTATCAAATCTTACATNTAGAAGTTAAATAATTACAAAATAAAAGAAACAGGGAAAAAAAAAAAAGCACTCAATCCACATTCTCAACCCCACTCTGTGCAAAACTCTGCAGTAAAGAAAACCGATCCTAAATCGGTCTGTAACAGTTGGGTAATATAGGAAACGCGATTAACATAGGTCTGGGAGACAGTGCTATGGCTTTAAGCCTAAACCAAAAAAAAGAAAGCAGGATTTGTCAAATGAGGGTAGAGTCTCCCCATTTCGATTTTATCAAATCTCAATTTTTTTTTTAACTTACCAGTCAACATTTTCTTCTATGATGATATTTTATAATCTTCACTACAGCCAAATCTGTTCTGTTCTACCCAGAAGCAATTCATTGATTGTTAAATACGTTACTTCTACTTAATCTCCTGGGGCAAATAGATCCAAATATTACAAATCACTTAAGAGAGTTAAAATACACAGAGTGCATTTAAGTCAAATGTATCTAAACACTTATTAAAATGTACCTTACAGCAGTATATTGACTTCTTACACACTACCTATATAACTTGACTCATTAGAAAGCCTCAATTTTCAGCAATTTTTTGAGTCACAAAGACATTACAAACTTTTCATTAATTGAGTGAAATTCACACATTTCCCTGGTGAGAAACTGTGTGTAACATTCTAGACTAATACAGACACTCTGGAATTCTTGTCTAACTAACCAATGCAGAAAAAGTAAAATGAATGCATACTGACTACACACTAAATTAATTAACCAATAAAATTTTCTCTAACAGCCATTCTTACTTTTGATAGATAAGAGAACTTATGTAAATAAAAGTTTTACAGCATATTTAAAAGAAGTTTGCCAAAGTGGAATAGAATATAGAACTATTTCTAGATTACAGTTATTAAAACAGATACCAATCATATCTATGACTTTATTCTTAGAAAAAGCTTTAAAAGAAATAAAATAACTTTTTCTAGGAATTAACTGTCCATAATATCTTTATCCAGAATGCGTCAGTGTTTCATGTCACTGCAACCACAGCAAAGATAAATATTGTCTTTTTGAATTAAGTGTGCTAAGTATTCTGGGAAATCATGCTACTACTCAGAAAACAGATGAAGAAGAAGGTGAGAATATTTTTACAAACCATAATAGTAGGATCTATGCAAAAAGCATATAAGCATTAAGGACAGAATTTTGTTTCAATAAAATCATTGTTACAAAGAAACTTTCTGTTCTACAGCCTACTCTAATACCAGTTGTTGGTGTGAATAAAACAAAGTCAATTAAAAACAAAAATTGGCTTCCATCAACTATGCAAAAATATTACACTACACAGCATTTTAAACATAGAAGTTTATGTACATATTTTAGTACTAAGTCATCTTATAATTTGAAATACTTTTCAGATTTTTGTGTCTCTTTTTTCCCCCTACTGTTACCTTCGTTTGTGGAAACGGATGCTTTTAAATTAAGTCTGGCCCTCGGTTCTCATCTGAAATGACAGCCCAGTTTCATGTCAGTTTGGGGAGCTTATAGGGTGGTGGTGAGCTGCTGAGACAGAATAAAGATTGAAAGAAGTAGGGATCCAAGTATATCAGAGGCAGGAGTTTAATATTTTATATACAAGACACCCTATGACCTGCCTAGAAGCTGGACACCCTATTACCTCCCTAGCCTACTCCTGAGTCAGAGGATAACAATAAGCATCTTCAAAAGAGAAGGAAAGTCTTACAAAAACAGACAAACTACTATGAGTTTTTCCTAATGAGTCCTCTTCACTGACTGAAGAGACCATCTCCATGGGTCTCACCTGTGAACATCACTACTCCATTCCTAAAGCAAGAGCTGACCAGCCCCTCACCCCAGCAGTCACCCCAAATCACCAAACGCTTTCTCATAAACTTTGAAAGCAAACCCCTTGAACTAGGTAGTAAACTCTCCGAAACTTCACAGAACTAGTTTCAAGAAAAGAATTCCACAATAAGCTGCACATAAAAGGCTCTCCAAGCTCCCAAAGAAAGCACATGAATAAATCAATATGCCTTTTTAAAATGAGATGTAAAAAAAAAATAACAAATCATAACTATTACTTATTCAGCACATTCTTGTGCCAGATTCTCAGAGTTCTACATGCATAAATTCATTCAATCCTTACAACAATTCCTCAAGACAGGAACATGGTTGTTTCTACTTTACAGATGAGGAACCTGGGTGTAAGTAACTAGGCCAAGGTTCAGTTCAGTCGCTCAATCGTGTCCGACTCTCTGTGACCCCATGAATCGCAGCATGCCAGGCCTCCCTGTCCATCACCAGCTCCTGGAGTTCACTCAGACTCATGTCCATGGAGTCAGTGATGCCATCCAGCCATCTCATCCTCTGTCATCCCCTTTTCCTCCTGCCCTCAATCCCTCCCAGCATCAGAGTCTTTTCCAATGAGTCAACTCTTCGCGTGACGTAACCAAAGTACTGGAGTTTCAGCTTAAGCATCATTACATAGCACTATTTTTCTTTATGTCAGGCACTATGACTTAGAAATCANTGGTGAAATGAAGGGAGATGTCTCACCAAGGCTTTTGGCTTCCTGACAGATACTTCTGTCAATCCACACCCTTTTCTTGGCACCCCACACAGAAAGGTGATATTAGAGCAGGAGCAACCATCTTGCATCCATGAAGGAAAGGCCAAGAAAATTACAGAACAGGCCTGCCATTGTTGAGCAGTTCAACCAATGTCAGCAAGATACCTGCCTCCAAACTTCTCCTCATGTAAGAAAAATAAATCCTCATTAGTTTAAGCCACTGCTGATTAAGTGTTTTGTTATATACAATTAACAGCCCTACCTAGAAACAAGGTATGTTATCTAGTAATAGATTCTAAAATATGAATAATGATTTACTATTGCATGAATATCACACATAACTCATCTTTCTAAAGCCTTCTGGAGCACTTTTATAAAGAATATTAATTTGATAGTATGTGTTATAATATACACTCTCCACATATATCCACTTAGCCTCTCTGGGATCTCATTTCCTATCTTTCATTCAACAGGTATCCTGAGGAGTCGGCTGCTGCTGCTGCGAAGTTGTTTCAGTCTTGTCCAACTCTGTGCGACCCCATAGACCGCAGTCTACCAGGCTTCCCTGGGATTCTCCAGGCAAGAATACTGGAGTGGGTTCCCATTCCCTTCTCCAATGCACAAAAGTGAAAGTGAAGTCGCTCAGTCGTGTCTGACTCTTAGCGACCCCCTGGACTGCAGCCCACCAGGCTCCTCCATTCATGGGATATTCCAGGCAAGAGTACTGGAATAGGGTGCCATTTCCTTCTCCCCTGAGGAGCCCATTATGTGTTAAGCACTCTACCAGGTGCTGGGAAAACAAAGTGATCAAAATTTTGTCAAAGCCTGTTTCTAGCCAGCTTACATTCTAGCAGGATTGATTTGTAAAATGAGACACACGGAAAATGGTATCTCCCCAAACCCACAGTTACAAAGCAATGAAGCTAGGTTCAGCATATAATACAGGCATCAGGAAAAAAAACAATAAAGGGAGGGGGCTTCTGAAAGAGACTACTCCAACTCGGTGAGTCTAGGAGGGGAAAAAAAGGTAGTAACTATGAAGTTAGAAGTTAAATAATTACAAAATAAAAGAAAGGGGAAAAAAAAAAAGCACTCAATCCACATTCTCAACCCCACTCTGTGCAAAACTCTGCAGTAAAGAAAACCGATCCTAAATCGGTCTGTAACAGTTGGGTAATATAGGAAACGCGATTAACATAGGTCTGGGAGACAGTGCTATGGCTTTAAGCCTAAACCAAAAAAAAGAAAGCAGGATTTGTCAAATGAGGGTAGAGTCTCCCCATTTCGATTTTATCAAATCTCACATTTTTTTTTAACTTACCAGTCAACATTTTCTTCTATGATGATATTTTATAATCTTCACTACAGCCAAATCTGTTCTGTTCTACCCAGAAGCAATTCATTGATTGTTAAATACGTTACTTCTACTTAATCTCCTGGGGCAAATAGATCCAAATATTACAAATCACTTAAGAGAGTTAAAATACACAGAGTGCATTTAAGTCAAATGTATCTAAACACTTATTAAAATGTACCTTACAGCAGTATATTGACTTCTTACACACTACCTATATAACTTGACTCATTAGAAAGCCTCAATTTTCAGCAATTTTTTGAGTCACAAAGACATTAAAAACTTTTCATTAATTGAGTGAAATTCTCACATTTCCCTGGTGAGAAACTGTGTGTAACATTCTAGACTAATACAGACACTCTGGAATTCTTGTCTAACTAACCAATGCAGAAAAAGTAAAATGAATGCATACTGACTACACACTAAATTAATTAACCAATAAAATTTTCTCTAACAGCCATTCTTACTTTTGATAGATAAGAGAACTTATGTAAATAAAAGTTTTACAGCATATTTAAAAGAAGTTTGCCAAAGTGGAATAGAATATAGAACTATTTCTAGATTACAGTTATTAAAACAGATACCAATCATATCTATGACTTTATTCTTAGAAAAAGCTTTAAAAGAAATAAAATAATTTTTTCTAGGAATTAACTGTCCATAATATCTTTATCCAGAATGCGTCAGTGTTTCATGTCACTGCAACCACAGCAAAGATAAATATTGTCTTTTTGAATTAAGTCTGCTAAGTATTCTGGGAAATCATGCTACTACTCAGAAAACAGATGAAGAAGAAGGTGAGAATATTTTTACAAACCATAATAGTAGGATCTATGCAAAAAGCATATAAGCATTAAGGACAGAATTTTGTTTCAATAAAATCATTGTTACAAAGAAACTTTCTGTTCTACAGCCTACTCTAATACCAGTTGTTGGTGTGAATAAAACAAAGTCAATTAAAAACAAAAATTGGCTTCCATCAACTATGCAAAAATATTATACACAGCATTTTAAACATAGAAGTTTATGTACATATTTTAGTACTAAGTCATCTTATAATTTGAAATACTTTTCAGATTTTTGTGTCTCTTTTTTCCCCCTACTGTTGCCTTCGTTTGTGGAAACGGATGCTTTTAAATTAAGTNATACACAGCATTTTAAACATAGAAGTTTATGTACATATTTTAGTACTAAGTCATCTTATAATTTGAAATACTTTTCAGATTTTTGTGTCTCTTTTTTCCCCCTACTGTTGCCTTCGTTTGTGGAAACGGATGCTTTTAAATTAAGTCTGGCCCTCGGTTCTCATCTGAAATGACAGCCCAGTTTCATGTCAGTTTGGGGAGCTTATAGGGTGGTGGTGAGCTGCTGAGACAGAATAAAGATTGAAAGAAGTAGGGATCCAAGTATATCAGAGGCAGGACTTTAATATTTTATATACAAGACACCCTATGACCTGCCTAGAAGCTGGACACCCTATTACCTCCCTAGCCTACTCCTGAGTCAGAGGATAACAATAAGCATCTTCAAAAGAGAAGGAAAGTCTTACAAAAACAGACAAACCACTGAGTTTTTCCTAATGAGTCCTCTTCACTGACTGAAGAGACCATCTCCATGGGTCTCACCTGTGAACATCACTACTCCATTCCTAAAGCAAGAGCTGACCAGCCCCTCACCCCAGCAGTCACCCCAAATCACCAAACGCTTTCTCATAAACTTTGAAAGCAAACCCCTTGAACTAGGTAGTAAACTCTCCGAAACTTCACAGAACTAGTTTCAAGAAAAGAATTCCACAATAAGCTGCACATAAAAGGCTCTCCAAGCTCCCAAAGAAAGCACATGAATAAATCAATATGCCTTTTTAAAATGAGATGTAAAAAAAAAATAACAAATCATAACTATTACTTATTCAGCACATTCTTGTGCCAGATTCTCAGAGTTCTACATGCATAAATTCATTCAATCCTTACAACAATTCCTCAAGACAGGAACATGGTTGTTTCTACTTTACAGATGAGGAACCTGGGTGTAAGTAACTAGGCCAAGGTTCAGTTCAGTCGCTCAATCGTGTCCGACTCTCTGTGACCCCATGAATCGCAGCATGCCAGGCCTCCCTGTCCATCACCAGCTCCTGGAGTTCACTCAGACTCATGTCCATGGAGTCAGTGATGCCATCCAGCCATCTCATCCTCTGTCATCCCCTTTTCCTCCTGCCCCCAATCCCTCCCAGCATCAGAGTCTTTTCCAATGAGTCAACTCTTCGCGTGACGTAACCAAAGTACTGGAGTTTCAGCTTAAGCATCATTACATAGCACTATTTTTCTTTATGTCAGGCACTATGACTTAGAAATCAGCAAAACCTCCCTATTAATTACTAACTTCCATCTTGATTTACATTGTAAAAACACATACAGTAAGCATCTTGCACTTGATAAAAAAATTTCTGAATCAGTATACCTCTCTTTCTGTAAATTACAGTAATAAGACTTCATTTTAACAAGACTTGAACTCAACATAGCAATTTCCCTTTTGGGAAAGTATATTGTAAAGGATCCCATTTTAAAACCTTTAATATAGTAAATAACTTAAGTGTTACAAAATAAGTGAGTTGGCAAGCTGTTATAATATTGTATCATCTCCCCACTGTCCACAGTCCAAATGGATCACTACATAAACTTCTTTGCTTTCTTGGCTTAAAAAGTTAGTTTATATACTGATTATCTTCAGATCTTTCAAAACTTATTCCACTAAAGTCAGGGTATATACTTCACTGGAATGTTAAAATTCTTTGTTACTAAAAAATGAATGGGATTTCAGCAACAACAAAACTTGTCTATAACTGTTTATTTGAAGAGAAGTTAGCTTTGCTCTGGAAATATACAGACTGATTTACATTTCACCTCTCACTAACCAACAAAGCAACTTTAATACAGATTTTTCTTCACCAAAAAGCCATATAAAAACAATAATACAATTAATCCCCACAAAGATGCTTAGGAACAAAAACATTTCATTGAAAAAGCCTGGCAAATCCAAGTGGTCTCCTTTCTATTTCAGATTAGTATAAAAAAATCAATTTGTCAGTTTCTCATGAAAATGACAGCTGATTCTTAAAAAATTGAGAGTTGTATTGATAACAGCTAAGATTAATAATTAGATGGCACAACAGTACTGAAATGAAAATAGTAAATTTGAGGAAGCAGTAAACCAGAGTAGGAAGGCTTTCAAGAAAAAATGTGCTGGTCAAGGAAAAAGATGGCAGATTAACACAGAATCACTGAACCTTTTTCAAACCCCAAGGAACTAAACAGAAAATTAACAACAACAACAAAAAAATTACCACCGGCATTCTAATCTGAGAAGGGCCAAACTTAAGCTGTAAAATTTTTTTAAATGTCATCTGGAAGAAGAGTACACATATAAAACTGAAAACAAAGTATTTTAATCATCATCTCAGTTATCCTTCACTCTTTTGCCCCCATTATCTAGTCAAAATCAGAAACTATGAGGGAACTCCCTGATGGTCCAATGGTTATAAGACTCCACACTTCCACTCCAAGGGGTGTGGATTCGACCCTTAGTCAGGAAACTAAGATGTCTCATGGCCAAAAAATAAATAAATAAATGTAGAAATAAAAGAAATATTATGAGGATGAAAGGTGAATGGATACAATTTTCAAATATCTCACTGATAGAACTTAATTTTTATTTAAAATACAATTTCAAACATATGAATAAGAGCTTAGGACATATAGCTATCCATAAACACTGGGGAAGGAGGAGGCAGCAACTTGAGTTTTAAAAAGCTATACAGTCCATAGAAGAATGAAAATGACACAGGAATGAAGAAGTCCTTATAGGAAACAACTGGGAGTGAACAATGAATCCACCTAATATAGCTAAACAAACAAAGCTGAGTAACAGAAGAGGGTATCTATTATGGGACAGGATAAAACTGCCATAAATTTGTGAAAAAAAAATTTTTTTAATTACTTAAAAAATTAGAGTTATATTGCACTAGAGTTGGAGACATAAGAACTCATGTTTAACACAGATACAGATAGAAATATTTGTAAATATGTACAGACACATGGGTTAGAGAACCTATATGTATCTCCTTGATCTGCCATCAGAGATGGTCTAAAGGAAATAAAAAGCACTGGCAACCAGTATATCCAGCACCCCAACCTTGGCTTCAGACACCCCTCTCCAGTAAAAGGAACCAGGGCTCCCTGGAGAAATGGCTGCTTCTGGGGATGAACAAAGAGGAACAGTGGGTGTTGCCCACCACCCAGTTCCACAACGGTGCAGTGGGAAGCCACTGCAGCTGCTGACTGACAGTGCACCCTAGAGCAATTCAGGATGAAAAAGAAAAAAAGAGGATAAGCACTCTCTGTTTTGGATGAACTAGCTCCATAGACAGATAGAGGCCTACCTCGGGAAGAATTTCATTGACCCGAGATTCCTGCATCTACCCATACACAGAAAAAGACTAAAATCATTAACTTGAGATAAAGAAGGCTGAGCGCCAAAGAAGTGATGCTTTTGAACTGTGGTGTTGGAGAAGACTCTTGAGAGTCGCTTGGACTGCAAGGAGATCCAACCAGTCCATTCTAAAGGAGATCAGTCCTGGGCGTTCACTGGAAGGATTGATGCCAAAGCTGAAACTCCAATACTTTGGCCACCTAATGCAAAGAACTGACTCATTTGAAAATACCCTGATGCTGGGAAAGATTGAAGGCAGGAGGGGAAGGGGACAACAGAGGATGAGATGGTTGGATGGCAGCACCGACTCAATGGGCATGAGTTTGAGTAAACTCCGGGAGTTGGTGATGGACAAGCAGGCCTGGCATGCTGCGGTCCATGGGGTCACAAAGAGTCGGACATGACTGAGTGACCAAACTGAGATATTCATTTTTTGTGGCTAGCAGTAATCTCTTACCAACATGAATGTTGACTGCATATATTTCCTAGCCAAAAATCAGATATAGACTGGTTTCTGCTCTACCTCTTCAGAGCAGTTTCCTCAGAGATGAGTGGCGGCCTCTTGGTCTAGAGGAGGAGGCTGGCAACCTACATCTGGATTTAGTAAAAAATGCATCAATATTGGCTATCTAATTGTAATAAATATACCATATTAATAAAGAATCTATGGGGGCATATATATGAACTCTGTACCATGTTTAACCTTTAAGTCTAAAACTGTCCACCAAAAAAGCCCTATTAAGAAAAAATATTCACTATTTCAAAGTTTAAAGTTCTCCAATCTACCCCTTAGAGAGACAGGGAATAAAAGTACAATAAACGTCAGAGTGTTATCGATAGTTTTGTCATCTTCATGAATTCGATAGAAACCATCACATGTTGAAAAGTTAAGAACTTTGCATTCAGAAATGTAGCTTTGAATCTTCACTGCTTCATATACTAGTAGTGTGAATGGCCATGACAAACCTCTAGAGCTTCAGTTTCTTCATCTAATGGGGATAATATTCAGTTTGTGGATTTGTTGTCAAAATTAAAGACGATATACGCAAAGTTGTTACTAGGACAAGACAGAGCAAACTGTGAAGCAAACTGTTGAAGCTTGAGAGATGGTACAGACATTTAAATTCTTTAAGGATCTGGACTAATGATTATTTTCAATAATTCTGAATTTAGTAGTTCTGAAAGAAGGTTAGTATTTATAAAAACTGAAAAGCTATCTTGTTAAATATACAGTGCCTAGATACTATTTTGAGATTTTTACCATTTCCCTCAAACAGATTGAGGTTTTGTGTTTGTTTTTTCTTCAAATACAAAGTATGGTTTTTTTAATATGTAGAAAAGTAAGGTTTTCAGCCCATATTTTGTTTTATTTAGCCAGCACATATGTAATAATAGACAAAAACTTACCAGAAGAAAACAAGAAATTCTGTCTAATATGGAAAAATGGAGTACATTTGCCATAGATAATTTGCCATAGGGTGAAAAGAAGATTTTAGACAGTTTATTCAAGTCAAATAAGAGAGCTGGTAATTAGACTTCCAGTAAATTATTCATTAAGAGATTGTGCTATAACCTTTCCAAGTCAGCTGAACACATACAGAAGTTAAGGGGATATTTAAAAACTTAAGAATATGGAGAGTTTATTTTCATTCAGTCAAATGACTAGAGAGTAAAAATCAATGACATAAATGAAAAAGTGCCTCCTTGGATCATTTCCGGGAGTTGTAGGGCTCTGGAAGACCTCACTAGTCAAACATCTATGAGACTCACTAGACAGTAACAGATTTTAACAAGGCATATAAAACACAGTGAAACTAAAGAAAATCAAGGCATGGTAAAAATCTTAAAAAAAAAAAAAAAAAAAAAGGAAGAATTCTAGTCAAATTGGATATGTGAAATGTGCAAATGCTAACTAAATTCCAAACTCATTTTACATCACAGTAAGATATTTGGTGAATCATAGTGAATATCAGGGCTATTTGATGAAAATGGCTTATCATTTCCAAAAGTTTTATATTGTGAGATAATGTTTTAAGTTTCTGAAGCTGCTTTTAGAAGTAAATCTGAGGATATAATTGAATTATTAAGAACAAGCTTTATGAGGTTAGTTCAGTTTTAAAGTTAAACTGAAAGGAAACATTCTAGCCATGATAACTGACACATATAAGCTAAACTGAAATTTATAGTTAGGTAAAACATGTGTACCCATCTGGCACTGTGGACATGTACTTTCTCATATGAAACTGACACACGTGAAAAAGCACTAACGCTAGAGACAGAACTCTGGAGTCAAATGGGCCACACAGTCTGAAGCCCTGATTCTCAAGTACGATGTCTAGCAGCAGCAGCAGCAGCAGCATACAGTGTCAGAAACAGATTGAGATGTAGCTTAATTGCTTAGGTATCACTCCCTTGCTCTCATCCATACATGTGGCTATATTTAACTGCCATTTACAATTTTATTATTCACATACCCTACACACAAACTGGTCATTATGCAGCCCACTAGTGAAATCATCGGAACACCTCTACACTAATAAAAATATCTCACTACCCATGGTACACAGATCTAGGCTCTAAAAAAAAAAAAAAAAAAAAAACCAGTCCAGGATGAGAACTTCATGATGATTCAACACTAAACAACCAAAGGGCTAATATGACATCACCCTCTGAAGCAACAGATGACTAAGAAAAGTACAGAGACACCAAATGTTAGCCTCAAATGCTTTTTCTCTTGAATTTGAAATTAAAAAGACAAAAAATAAGTAAATTTAACTTATCTTTTAAAATATGTGTATTTTTAGAGTTGCAGGCAAAAGTTATATAAGAGTCAAATAACGTATCTGGGACTGCTTTAAAATTCCTCAGCAGAAACAAATAGTGAAAGAAAGATAAATCTTAATTACTGAACCTGTTGATAGCTGTACAGGGCTCACTCAACTATCCCCTCTATTTCGATGGATGTTTGCACTTTCACAATAAACAAACGTAACTCCTAAATATGGAAAAAAATACAAATGCATATACAAAATTAATGTATGGTAAAGGTACCATTTCAAATTAAAGGAGAAAAGATAAATGACTCAGTTAATAGTGTCAGGAGAACTGGTTAGTCATCTGGAACGAGGGGGAGGGGTGGATCCACATGTCACACATAAATCAAAATGAATTCCAAGCAGCTCAAAGATTTAAATGTAGGAAAGTGAAACCATTAAAGTCATAGCAGAAGCGATGAGAGAATTATGATCATCATCTTGGTATAAAAGTAAACACTGATAAGGTCAACTGTATAAAAAAACAATTACTTTCTTTATGGCAAAAGCAACCATAAACAACAAGCACAATAAAGAGGGGACAATCTGGAAATCATATCACAAAGGAATACTTTCCCAAACAGCGACGGTCTACCAATTAGTAAGCATCACCCAATGGAAAAAGGATAAAGGGATACAGACGGGTCACAAGAGATAAAAATAGCCCTTCTGAGAAATGCAAATCAAAAGATATGGAAATACCATGTTTCATTCATCACATTAGCAAAAAAAGCAATTTGGCAGCAACCAAAATTATAAATGCGTACACTGTTTGACCCAATAATAACACTTCCAGATATTTATTCAAACAGATATAAGGGCAAAATAACACACAAACACAAGGATATGCGTATCCCTGCAGTGCTCTTGGTAACAGTAACAGACAACAGAAGCAGTGTGAATGTCTAGAATAAACAGCCCAGTTTAAAAAAAAAAAAAATGATCCTACACTTATAAAAGGTAAAAGAAAGCAAAAAAAATTTTTTTGTTTACACATGTGTGATTATGTATGCACATTTATCCTTATAATTCCAAGTCCTTTATAAAGAGAGAAATTTTAAAACCAGATTTCTTCAGGAAACTTTAGTAACTAAAGCGGATGGAGACATTACTGTACACCCTTTTGAATTTTGTGCCATGTGAATAAATTATTCATTCAAAAACTTTTTTTTAAAAAATATTCTCCATCTGATTTAAAAGCATGATGGGAACAGTAAACACCAGAGTCTTGGTTACATACACTATTAATGTAAAACTGAAAGACGTAACTGGGGAAACAGTGGCTGACTTTATTTTTCTGGGCTCCAAAATCATTGCAGATGGTGATTGCAGCCATGAAATTATAAGATGCTGACTCCTTGGAAGGAAAGTTATGACCAACCTAGACAGCATCTTAAAAAGCAGAGACATTACTTTGTCAACAAAGGTAAGTCTAGTCAAGGCTATGGTTTTTCCAGTGGTCATGTATGGATGTGAGAGGTGGACTATAAAGAAAGCTGAGCGCCAAAGAATTGATGCTTTTGAACTGTGGTGTTGGAGAAGACTCTTGAGAGTCCCTTGGACTGCAAGGAGATCCAACCAGTCCATCCTGAAGGAGATCAGTCCTGGGTGTTCACTGGAAGGACTGATGTTGAAGTTGAAACTTCAATACTTTGGCCACCTGATGAGAAGAGCTGACTCATTGGAAAAGACTCTGATGCTGGGAAAGACTGAGGGCAGGAGGAGAAGACGACGACAGAGGATGAGATAGTTGGATGGCAACACCGACTCAATGGACATGGGTTCGGGTGGACTCCAGGAGTTGGTGATGGACAGGGAGGTCTGGTGTGCTGTGGTTCATGGGGTCACAAAGAGTCGGACATGACTGAGCGACTGAGCTGAACTGAACTGAAAGATGTAACAAATGCTTTGGTCCTGAGTCACAAAAAGTCTTCCCTACTCAAAATATGCTGATAAAAATGTTAAGACGCCTGACAATGATACTATCACTTAAAAATAATCTCTAATTTGTTCTCAATCAGCCTATTAGAATTCCTCCTACATCCACAGAAGTACCAGGCACAACCAACTGCTTGTTATAATTACTACTCTATCATCAAGGCACAATGTCTGGTTTGCCTGCCATCTGTGTCTACACTAAAGAAGCAAGATGATGAAATGGTCACAACTAGAAGAAAATTATTCTGGGGTGGGTAGATGGGCACTGGCACACTTTCTCAGGCTAGGAAGGAGGCAGCGAAAGCAAAATATGGTTAAATAGTTAAAAGAAAGTAACCTACAGCATAGAACTGTGAGAAAATTCCAGAGAGGCATGAAAGATGAGCCCAGAAGTCACTGTTGATAAAGAGGTGGTCATCCTAGCACACAAAATTAACACTCTATATGTATATATACATTTGAGAATATATTAACAATCTGCATGAAAATGTGGAATATGGAAAACATTTATTTAGATACAGTTAATGCACATACAGATTTTTAAATAGGCACTAAAATTAACTGCTACCACGTATTTTTTAGTGTACCACTGTAAAGGAAATTCCAAAAAGTACAGCCAAAAGACAAACAGAAAATAAGTTAACAGGCAAAGAAGTTCAGTCCATGACAAATATAATAAGACAAAGGAAAATAAAGAATAAAATTGAAAACTTCCTAGAGATAAGAGATACTGGACCTTCTGACTGATAATAGACTGCTAAGTATGGTAACAGAAAGATCATCCATACCTGGAAATACCCTTTTGCTATTTCAGACTGAGGCTTTCTGAAGATAAAGTCCTAAAAGTTCTCTAAAAAGGATAAGATACCTACAGAGAGAAAGCTAGATTGCCATCAGATTTCNTGGTTCATGGGGTCACAAAGAGTCGGACATGACTGAGCGACTGAGCTGAACTGAACTGAAAGATGTAACAAATGCTTTGGTCCTGAGTCACAAAAAGTCTTCCCTACTCAAAATATGCTGATAAAAATGTTAAGACGCCTGACAATGATACTATCACTTAAAAATAATCTCTAATTTGTTCTCAATCAGCCTATTAGAATTCCTCCTACATCCACAGAAGTACCAGGCACAACCAACTGCTTGTTATAATTACTACTCTATCATCAAGGCACAATGTCTGGTTTGCCTGCCATCTGTGTCTACACTAAAGAAGCAAGATGATGAAATGGTCACAACTAGAAGAAAATTATTCTGGGGTGGGTAGATGGGCACTGGCACACTTTCTCAGGCTAGGAAGGAGGCAGCGAAAGCAAAATATGGTTAAATAGTTAAAAGAAAGTAACCTACAGCATAGAACTGTGAGAAAATTCCAGAGAGGCATGAAAGATGAGCCCAGAAGTCACTGTTGATAAAGAGGTGGTCATCCTAGCACACAAAATTAACACTCTATATATATATATAAATTTGAGAATATATTAACAATCTGCATGAAAATGTGGAATATGGAAAACATTTATTTAGATACAGTTAATGCACATACAGATTTTTAAATAGGCACTAAAATTAACTGCTACCACGTATTTTTTAGTGTACCACTGTAAAGGAAATTCCAAAAAGTACAGCCAAAAGACAAACAGAAAATAAGTTAACAGGCAAAGAAGTTCAGTCCATGACAAATATAATAAGACAAAGGAAAATAAAGAATAAAATTGAAAACTTCCTAGAGATAAGAGATACTGGACCTTCTGACTGATAATAGACTGCTAAGTATGGTAACAGAAAGATCATCCATACCTGGAAATACCCTTTTGCTATTTCAGACTGAGGCTTTCTGAAGATAAAGTCCTAAAAGTTCTCTAAAAAGGATAAGATACCTACAGAGAGAAAGCTAGATTGCCATCAGATTTCCGATCTATTAGACTGAATTCTAAAAGAAAAGAATGCCTCAAAGATCTGAGGGAAAATCATTTTTGGTCTAGAAAACTATGTCCATTCCAACAAGTATGAATCATGTTTGGTCAAGGAGGAGCAGACAGTGTACTACCGCAGACCTCTTCAGACACAGTGACTCAGGACAGATTCTAAGTCAAGGGTGAATTTTGTTGCCATATCTCCCTACCTTTTATATTTTGTTCATTTTTGGTTTTATCACCTGGATAAGATTTACTCATGGAAGGGAGAAAGGAGGAAAGGAAGGGGAGAGGAGAGAAGGAAAATCCTAAACTGATATTGGTTATCGGTCCTTTAAAGAATTTGGGGAGGAAGGGTGAGTCAAGAGGACACCAGGCAGAAGCACAACCATAAGTAATTTCAAAGTCAAAACTATTAAAAAACAATAAAATCGTTCCAAGAGCCCAGATGGAAAGGTGAAAAGACTGATAGCACGCACGCTTACTGCCATCACAACACAACCACGGAGGGCTGTAAGGAACCCCAACAATGTGTATGATCCTACCCTCCAACAAGGCCTCTAATTGTGCTATTGCCCCATACAGGCAATGCAAAACTTTATTTCACAACAGAGTCAAAGCCATGAAAAGAACATTCTAAATGTCTAATAATTAAGTGCTGCACTCAATAAGCCAGCAAATTTGGAACAGTCAGCAGTGGCCACAGGACTGGAAAAAGTCAGTTTTCATTCCAATCCCAAAGAAAGGCAATGCCAAAGAATGCTCAANAACCAGTCCATCCTAAAGGAGATCAGCCCTGGGTGTTCATTGGAAGGACTGATGCTGAAGCTGAAACTCCAATACTTCGGGCACCTCATTGGAAAAGACTCTGATGCTGGGAGGGATTAGGGGCAGGAGGAGAAGGGGACGACAGAGGATGAGATGGCTGGATGGCATCACCAACTCGACGGATATCAGTTTGAGTAAACTCTGGGAGTTGGTGATAGAGAGGCCTGGCTTGTTAGATTCATAGAGTTGGAAAGAGTCAGACACCACTGAGCAACTGAACTGAACAATTTTCTTAAGATTTATTTTACTGTATAAACTTGTCCTAAATCCAGTCTATAAAATCATTCTTGTAAAAGTTTCTGCCTTATTATCTGAATACCTTTTTGAACCCTCAGGATGTTAGCTGCAATCACAAACCACAAACACCTGTATTTCGAGAGTATTAAAAACAAGGAAGTGAAGTGAAGTCGTTCCATCATGTCCGACTTTTTGTGACCCCATGGACTGTATGTACCCTACCACGCTCCTGTNGTTAGCTGCAATCACAAACCACAAACACCTGTATTTCGAGAGTATTAAAAACAAGGAAGTGAAGTGAAGTCGTTCCATCATGTCCGACTTTTTGTGACCCCATGGACTGTATGTACCCTACCACGCTCCTGTGTCCATGGGATTTTCCAGGCAAGAGTACTGGAGTGGGTTGCCATTTCCTTCTCCAAAGGATCTTCCCAACCCAGGGATCGAACCAGTGTCTCCCACATTGTAGGCAGACGCTTTACCATCTGATCCACCAAGGAAGTTCCTTGAAAAACAAGGCATATCATGCAAATCTTTTAAAATAACTTAAGTGTTATTTACTTTTTATAACACATTACCCTTTTGCTAAGAGTAAATAAAGATGCTAAATCATGTTCTTTCCTGATCTGGTTTCCCAAGGTAGCACTAGCACCAACTGTTTTGACTAAACCCATTGTAAAGTACTTGACTGCAGGCAACTTCATACATACTCTCGTTTATTCCATGCTTACAAACTAAATAAATAATTGGCTTCCTCTCTACTGGTATCAGTCATAGTTTTAACAGATGGTACCATTAAATGAGGAAGGTATGGTACTGAATACAACTAATGGCTAACCATATGCCAGCAACAAAATAGTGTTCTTGCCAAGGATATAAAATTGAATTTTATTTACTTTTTGGTTTTGGCTAGAGTAAAACATAGTACAATGCAGTTATAAAAACTGATAACCAATTTGGAACCAGGAACCTAGAGAGTACTAAAAAGGATCTTCAATTTCTTAAATTTTTAGTTCCTCAAATTAGAAGTATATGAGCTTCCAGGGTGGTGTAGAGGTAAAGAATCTGCCTGCCAGTGCATGAGACGCAAGAGACATTGGTTTGATCCCTGGGTCGGGAAGATCCCTGGAGTAGAAAATAGCAACCCACTCCAGTATTCTTGTCTGGAAAACTCCATAGATAGACGAGCCTGGTCGGCCACAGTCCTGTGGGGTTGCAAAGAGTCAGACATAACAGAGCATACACACACATACAGAGTATACCAAAGAAAACAAAAGCACATAGAGTGCCAATTTCAGTGTCACAATCACACAATGAGGATTATTTTTATTAGTTCAAGAATCTTCTCAACTTTGGCCACAGGCTTTATACATTACCAAAAGCAGTAATATCTTTTATATGATGAGCACTAAACTGCTTTCCTCAGTAAACTTCCATCTGTCCACATGGTGGTATCTCAGAATCTACTACTCATATGTTATTTTAGGAACTACAGAACATACTCAGACTTAAAGTAATACGAGCTATCTAAGTATACCACTGTTTAACATTCTTAATAATGCAACAGGCTTTAACAAAAGAAGACATGCTGGCACTGAATGTGTTCAACTCTGTTCTTACAGTGCCTTCAAGAAAAAGGTACAGCCACCACCCCCCAGTCATAACAACTCTGCTTTTATAGTATTATTTAACTGTGCTTTGGGATCAGATGATTTTATTTGGGAAATAGATTCTGAATCTTCCTGAGATACTAAAATTATGACTCCAAGAGCTATCTGATACAAAAACTTACTTTAACCCTTGGATCATTTACAAGAATGCATGATTAGCTAGTTTTAAAAATGCATTTTAAAATATGTAACTATTTTATTTAGAAACATATATGGCCATTTCAACACAGTGGCTGTGGGCATTTCAACAAAATGTACGTTAAGTCAGAACAAGGAAAACACAAAACTTGGGTTTTAGACAGCCTACTCAGTCGATACTTCCCTTTTCCTGTTAATTTGGTGACCAGAATAAACTGAGATAACCTAAGAACTACTTTCAGTTCTTCAGTTTTTGCTCTTTACCCACGGAAAGAAATCTTTATCTATTACCTTCAGAAGGAAGGTATAAACACACAACCCATGTATGTGATGAAGTATAAAAAACAGTTGTCTATGAGTCAAAACCCCAGCACAATCTTTGCTCACGAACCAGCCGTGACCTTAAATAAACTACCTAAAACCCTTATAAGACTCGAAAAATCTCCATTTTAAAAATGAGATTAACACCAAATACTTCACAGGATTTGTCAAGGAAAAAAAAAAGATGAAATAATATATGTAAAGCACCTGGCATGAAATGAAAAAGGTAGTTGTTCAGTTGCGCCCAACTCTTGGTGACTTCATGGACTAGAGCCCACCAGGCTCCTCTGTACATGGAGTTCTCCAGGCAAGAGCACTGGAGTGGGTAGCCATTCCCTTCTCCAGGGAAAGCACCTGACACAGAGTAAAGCAAAAAGAAATTAAAGAAATAAAAACCTCACTTCATAAAGACTCAAACCAACAACCAGAATAGCCTTCAAAACCACAGTGGCAGCCACAAGCCATTTCCTCCCTTAACTGAGATCAATTTTATGAAAAGTTGCAAAGTTAGCTCTTTGCTCTCCCATTTCTTATCCAACTTTCCTGCATCATGTCTGGATCAACTCCTTCAGCCTGATAAATTCTCCACTATACGCAAAAGTGAAGTCGCTCAGTCATGTCCAATTCTTTGCGACCTGCAGACTGTAGCCCACCAAGCTCCTCCATCCATGGGATTCTCCAAGCAAGAATAGTGGAGTGGGTTGCAATTTCCTTCTCCAGGGGATCTTCCCAACCCAGGGATCGAACCCAGGTTTCCCATATTGTAGGCAGACACTTAGCCTCTGCACCACTGGGGAAGCCCAAAGGTATGCAAAGCCAATCTCAAATCAGTAAACAACAAACACAGAAACACATACTGAAGACGAGACCTTAGGAATACTGGGCAGTAAAAGCTTCTCTTTTGACTCTTCATTTTCATCCCACATTTATTTACAAATGATTCTTTGGTGCTCAGATAAACTCTCCTCTCGACACTCTATCACCTTGAAATTCTACACATTCAGCTGCTCTGCAAACACAAACCTACTGAGGCAATCAGGTCAATCTTATCTGCATTCTCTCTTCTGTGTTCTGCTGATAGAATTTATGAAGGAAAACTCTGGAGACATACAAATCTTCAATAAAAATGCATCTCTCCATGATTAAGAAGTGGATATAAATGGCTAAAAACAGGTTCCCACGATGCAGAAAGGTTTTCTTTTGACTTTTGAAATAATATGTTTTGTTCTGTTTAATCTTAGCCTTTTAAATGTTACATGAATATGTGGCCTCAAACAGTACACTAAAAGCTCCCACCTGAAACCACCCAAAAAAGACATGCAAAATATATAAAGCAGTTTAGGATACTGAACATTATTACACTGTGAAGGACAATGAGCCCTGCGAGATGGGATACAAAGGAGACGGGCTCTCAACTGCCCCAGCTTACTGCCTTCACAGTTTCCAGTCTAGATGTATTTGACCAAGACAGTCTAGAGGAATCTAAATTGAGAAGAGTTAAGGGTCTGGGGAAACCAAGGTTTCCTACAGTTTGCAGGTCGGAGTACGGGAAACAAGAGAAATCCAGAGATCTGTAGAAGAGACTCTTCAAATATTCAGCTGAGCATTAATCAGTGCAAACATTTGAGGAAACAAGCCAGGTCAAAAAAAAGAGTGACCTCAAAAGAATGGAGGTGACAGGGCCCAAAGCTCACTTGAGGTTGGGAATAATGCCTGTTCTCTCCAGCCAGATGGAAAAAACCTTATGATTCATGGGACACTGTGTAGAGTACACAGAAAGGTCTTGCCTCAGTAGCAGCCCTTGATCAAGCATGGCTCTGGTCATGCTCCACAGCACCAAACTGCTTCCAAGTAATGTAGCTGGATCCCAGAACAAAGCTTAAGAATATTTACAGGAATATAAAAATACACATCCAACAAGGTAAAGTCTGCAATGTCTAGCATCTAATCAAAAATGCAATGCAAAAATGAAGGGAAATAAAATCCCATAATGAGGAGAAAAGTCAGTAAATCAAAACTGACCCAGAATTAACACAGACATTAGAACTTGCAGACAAAAACATTAAAAAGTTATGATAACTATCTACATATGTTCAAGAAATTAAGCATAGACCCGAAAGACTAAAAAAAAAAAAAAAAAAAAA